>JAVIAB010000099.1:14282149-14306232 GCA_032433765.1 Megaustenia siamemsis | reverse complement strand
AGGTTGGCTACCATGGATCGCCATTCCACTCTGTCTTGCTTTGATGGTGCAGGTTGTCATATATTGACTTGTCCATGTTTTGATGTTACTCGTTCATGTTAGTCTTGGTCTGCCTCTGCCTTTTTTACCTTGTATTTTCCCTTCCAATATTTCTTTAAGAACAAAACACAACACAACGAGCCTTCAATAAACGTTGTGAGAACATCAGACCCAAGGGTCGACCACGAAAAAGATGGATGGATGGAATATTAGAAGCACTAGGAAACATAACAGCAGAGGCGAACAGAACAGCAAAAGACCGCAAATTAAATCTCCCCCGACGCTGAAAGGTAGATGAGGATTCTAAGAAGAAGAAGAAGAATATTATTTAGTAGGCTGCTGTGTCTTTTAACGTGCCCCAAAAATGTCATTTGTCTTATCTTAATTATATTTAGTAAAAAAGTAAAGTAAAGTACCCCCGTCACGCCAAGGGGGTATAGAAGGAAGTATTGTGTTAGTGACCATAAATTTTACAGACCTTCAGCACATGATTTTTGGGGTAATGTGGTCGGTATTACGCCCGTGCTGCTTTACTTTCCCAGAAAAAAAATCCGGTACCCATTTAAGGCAGGTTGAACGGAAGCCGTCGGTTGGGATCGAAACCTACCCCTTGTCCTTTGTAGTCCAGTTCACTAACCACTGAGCTATCGCGGCTCATTATATTTAGTAGTTCTCTTTTGATTGTTAGTTGTTTTAAAACTTCATCGTTTGTTTTTCTTGACGCCCACTTCTCGACCACAATAACACGACAGCCGTGTAGCAGTGACTCCGTGCAACATGGCGCATGCTAGGAGCCCCCCTCCAGAACAGACGACACAATCTCGTCTGAAGTCTGATAAACTGGCGCCTGTGCTGACGGCGTAAAACTTCGGAGCTATGTTCCTAATCAGATGGGAATGTCTCCTGCTAGGCGCACAAAGGCTCAAAACTTGGTCAGAATCGGTAAACAAATTCATCCGATTATTCCTGTACTAGAAGACCTTTACCAACTTTTTAATTTACTCAAAATAGTATTTGGTTTTATTTTGTCCTTTTGTTTATTTTAATTTAATATTTTGGCCTTCGTTATTTTTGATTTAATTTTTTTTTTCTGTTAGTAGATAATGATTTTACGTTGTTATCTGGTTTTTCTTTTGTATTCGTGAGTAACTGTTCTTTTTTAGTTAAGCACGGCACGAGTAGAAATGTTGATTCGTAGCGCGAGTAGAGGTAATATTATATAAATTATTAGATGTGTCCGGTCAAAGAGCTACTAGAACCTATAGCTTGTCGTGGATAGTCGTTCTTTGTAGGAATTGAAACACCTTGGGGCCGTCGTCTCAAGTGCAGTAAGATCAGTTTTTGTTGGACAGTTTACTTAATTGACAGCTATTTCGTTTTTTTGTCTGTATTGAACTGACGGAATGATTTATTCCCGACGACTGAACAGACTGACTGGTTAGATGGCTGACTGATTAAACAGACATTGCTTTTTAGATGATTGGACTGACTGATTGAAAAGAACTAGATTAATTAAATGATTGATTAACGAGATGATTGACTGAGTAGATGATTGAACTGAATGACTGAGTGAAGAGACTAGATTAATGAAATGATTGATTAACGACTAATCGACTGAGAAGACCTGACTGACTAGATGATTGACTGAATGACTGAGTGAAGAGACTAGATTAATGAAATAATTGATAACGACTAATCGACTGAGAAGACCTGACTGACTAGATGATTGACTGAATGACTGAGTGAAGAGACTAGATTAATGGAATGATTGATCCATGATTGGCTGACTGCGCAGACCGTAACTTACCAGATGATTGACTGATGACTGACTGAGCAGATAGAACGGATTAGCAGATTGACAGATTGACTGATTTATTAACTGAATTATTGGCTGACCTAATATATTGATGATTGTATCGACTGACAGACTAACTCTTGACTTCTGATAACTGGACACACAGCTGATTAAAGTCTGACTGATAACTGGCTGTACAGCTGATTAAAGTCTGACTGATAACTGGCTCTACAGCTGATTAAAGTCTGTCTGATAACTTGCTCTACAACTGATTAAAGTCTGTCTGATAACTGGCTCTACAACTGATTAAAGTCTGTCTGATAACTGGCTCTACAACTGATTAAAAGTCTGTCTGATAACTGGCTCTACAGCTGATTAAAGTCTGTCTGATAACTGGCTCTACAGCTGATTACAGTCTGACTGATAACTGGCTCTACAGCTGATTAAAGTCTGTCTGATAACTGGCTTTACAGCTGATTAAAGTCTGTATCTGATAACTGGCTCTACAGCTGATTACAGTCTGGCTGATAACTGACCCTTCAGCTGATTACAGTCTGGCTGATAAACTTAATTACTTTCTCTTTCTTTCTGGCCCCCATCCGAAGTTTACTAAAGGAATGGATAGCCCTCTTTGTCATCCGCCCTAAAAGGATGTTAAGTAGGCGTTAATGCGTTGTATTGTGGTTTATTTGCGCCTAACGCCCAAAACATCCGACTTAAAGCACGGTATTTTTAATACGAGGCTGCCTTGCCTTTTCGATCTCCGCTCTCATTTTCATACTAAACTGGATAGTTTATTACTAGAGGCACCGCGGAAGCGGTGAGTAGGGATGGATGGTTCTGGTTCACTGATTCAGGCGCCGTATGTTATGAGGGGTTAAGGCAAAGAAATGCAAATGAATGCATAAAAATGCGAAACTGCAGTAAAGCTGAATATGAGGAAACAAACAAAAAAATGGTATGTTTGAAGCTTTACGTGATAAGTGGATGACACAGATTAAACGTCGTTTAGTCTTCACCGTATGTTATGAGCTATGATTCAATGGCAGCTCTCGCGGTGTTTCTACCATGCTCTTTGCCTCCACTGATAATTAATGACTGACTGATAAATAAATTAGACAAACAAATGAAAAGACGGTTAGAGGCCACAGAGATGGGATTTCTCAGAAGAATGTTGAAAGTCCCTGGACAGCTAAAAAAAGGCCAATGAGGAAGTTCTCAAAGAGGCCAACACAAAAAGGGAGCTCTTAAAAAACATCAGAAAGAAACAATCAACATTTTTGGGCACATCATGAGAAGAGGAAAGTGGAATACTTGGTTACAACTGGCAAAATAAAAGGAAAGAGAGATCGCGGACGACAAAGAGAGAAAATACTGGATAGCTTGGTGTCATTGCATGGAAAGCAGTCAACAACAGAACTGATACGATGCACTGTAGATAGAAGATTGTGGAGGGACATGATCTCCTACGCCAACCGGCAGGGTATGATGATATAAATAAATAACTAATGCTGACTGACTTTCCTGGCTAACTGAATAATTGATGAATGTATAACAATTAACTGAATGAATGCCCTACTCATTATAATGAATGACGCATCATCATCATCATCATCACGTGCCATACCTGTTAGCGTTGACGATCATGCCCTTATCCACAGTGTATTGTATCAGTTATGTTGTTGACTGTTGACCATGCTATGACACCAAGCCATCTATTATAGTATCTTCTCTCTTTGTCGTCTGCGATCTCTCTTTCACTGTATTTTTGCCAGCTGTAACCAAGTATTCCAACTTACTTCTTCTCATGATGTGTTCGAAAAATGCTGATTGTTTCTTTTCTGGTGTTTTGTCGGAGCTCCCTTTTTGTGTTGGTCTCTTTGTGAATGTCCTCGTTGGTCTTTTTTAGCTGTCCAGGGAACTAATGTGGATATATAGAAGAATAGGTAGAATTGGATGGAAGGAAAAGAAAACAAACGATGAAAGTCTTAAAACAACTAAAAATGAAAAGAGAACTACTAAGCACAATTCAAACAAGACAAATGTGATTTTTGGGCCATGTTAAAAGACACAACAGCCTACTAAAAGTAATCCTGGAGGGGGAAAATACAAGGTAAAAGAGGCAGAGGCAGACCAAGATTAACATGGACGAGTAACATCAAAAGATGGACAAACGAGCCTATGACAACCTGCACCATCAAAGCAAAAGGACAGAGCAGAATGGCGCTCCATGGTAGCCAACCTTCGTTGCGGAGACGGCACTCGATTATGGTGGGGGAAACTTTCAAATTCTTCTGTGAAACCCCTAACACGTGGCTTCTGTGAAACTCCTAACACTGTGGCTTCTGTGAAATCCCTAACACTGTGTCTTCTGTGAAACTCCTAACACTGTGGCTTCTGTGAAACTCCTAACACTGTGGCTTCTGTGAAACTCCTAACACTGTGGCTTCTGTGAAACTCCTAACACTGTGGCTTCTGTGAAACTCCTAACACTGTGGCTTCTGTGAAACTCCTAACACTGTGGCTTCTGTGAAACTCCTAACACTGTGGCTTCTGTGAAACTCCTAACACTGTGGCTTCTGTGAAACTCCTAACACTGTGGCTTCTGTGAAACTCCTAACACTGTGGCTTCTGTGAAACTCCTAACACTGTGGCTTCTGTGAAACTCCTAACACTGTGGCTTCTGTGAAACTCCTAACACTGTGGCTTCTGTGAAACTCCTAACACTGTGGCTTCTGTGAAACCCCTAACACTGTGGCTTCTGTGAAACTCCTAACACTGTGGCTTCTGTGAAATCCCTAACACTGTGGCTTCTGGTGAAACTCCTAACACTGTGGCTTCTGTGAAACTCCTAACACTGTGGCTTCTGTGAAATCCCTAACACTGTGTCTTCTGTGAAACTCCTAACACTGTGGCTTCTGTGAAACTCCTAACACTGTGGCTTCTGTGAAACTCCTAACACTGTGGCTTCTGTGAAACTCCTAACACTGTGGCTTCTGTGAAACTCCTAACACTGTGGCTTCTGTGAAATCCCTAACACTGTGTCTTCTGTGAAACTCCTAAACACTGTGGCTTCTGTGAAATCCCTAACACTGTGGCCTCTAATCGTCTTTCATTGAATGACTCATAGTTAATGGGAGCCGCAATAGCTCAATGTTTAGTGAACTGGACTACAAACGACAAGAGGTAGGGTTCGATCCCAACCTGCGGCGTCCGGTTCACCCAGCCTTAAATGGGTACCGGGTTTTTTTCTGGGAAAGTCAAGCGGCACGGGCGTAATACCGACCACATTACCCCAAAAATCATGTGCCGTGGGTCTGTGAAATGTATGATCACTAACACCATATTCCTTATACGCCACTTGACGTGACGGGGCACTTTACTTTTTTAAAATTACTCATAGTTAATTGAATATGCACTGAATGAAGACAGACAGAATGGCTAAGATTAAGAATCATTGTGCGACTCGATAAATAGTTTGACCCCAATGATAGATTACTGAATTACTTATTAATAACGGACAAATAAATGACTTATTTCGGGTGGGGGAGGTCTAACGGTAATACACCGACTTCTGGATAAGTAGGCCCCAGGTTCGAATCTGACCACAGGCGGAGGGATTTTTTTGTTCAAAAATCAAGTCCGTGGTTTCTTGGTAGCTTTAACTTCCCCTGGTCTCTGTGTAGTGAGATCCGATGTCTAGCCCTCTCTGTGTAGTGAGATCCTATGTCTAGTCCTCTCTGTGTAGTGAGATCCTATGTCTAGTCCTCTCTGTGTAGTGAGATCCGATGTCTAGCCCTCTCTGGGTAGTGAGATCCGATGTCTAGTCCTCTCTGTGTAGTGAGATCGATGTCTAGTCCTCTCTGGGTAGTGAGTTCCGATGTCTAGCCCTCTCTGTGTTGTGAGATCCGATGTCTAGTCCTCTCTGTGTTGTGAGATCCGATGTCTAGTCCTCTCTGGGTAGTGAGATCCGATGTCTAGTCCTCTCTGGGTAGTGAGTTCCGATGTCTAGCCCTCTCTGTGTTGTAAGATCCGATGTCTAGTCCTCTCTGTGTTGTGAGATCCGATGTCTAGTCCTCTCTGGGTAGTGAGATCCGATGTCTAGCCCTCTGTGTGTAGTGAGATCCGATGTCTAGCCCTCTCTGTGTAGTAAGATCTGATGTCTAGCCCTCTCTGTGTAGTGAGATCTGATGTCTAGCCCTCTCTGTGTAGTAAGATCTGATGTCTAGCCCTCTCTAGTAGTGAGATCTGATGTATAGCCCTCTCTAGGTAGTGAGATCTGATGTCTAGCCCTCTCTGGGTAGTGAGATCCGATGTCTAGCCCTCTCTGTGTAGTGAGATCCGATGTCTAGCCCTCTCTGGGTAGTGAGATCCGATGTCTAGCCCTCTCTGAGTAGTGAGATCCGATGTCTAGCCCCCTCTGAGTAGTGAGATCCGATGTCTAGCCCTCTCTAGGTAGTGAGATCCGATGTCTAGCCCTCTCTGAGTAGTGAGATCCGATGTCTAGCCCTCTCTGAGTAGTGAGATCCGATGTCTAGTCCTCTCTGGGTAGTGAGATCCGATGTCTAGCCCTCTCTGTGTAGTGAGATCCGATGTCTAGCCCTCTCTGGGTAGTGTGATCTGATGTCTAGCCCTCTCTGGGTAGTGAGATCCGATGTCTAGCCCTCTCTGTGTAGTGAGATCCGATGTCTAGTCCTCTCTGTGTAGTGAGATCCGATGTCTAGTCCTCTCTGGGTAGTGAGATCCTATGTCTAGCCCTCTCTGAGTAGTGAGATCCGATGTCTAGCCCTCTCTAGGTAGTGAGATCCGATGTCTAGCCCTCTCTGGGTAGTGAGATCCGATATCTAGCCCTCTCTGAGTAGTGAGATCCGATGTCTAGCCCTCTCTAGGTAGTGAGATCCGATGTCTAGCCCTCTCTGGGTAGTGAGATCCGATGTCTAGACCTCTCTGAGTAGTGAGATCCGATGTCTAGCCCTCTCTGAGTAGTGAGATCCGATGTCTAGCC
The DNA here is from genome assembly GCA_032433765.1 of Megaustenia siamemsis. Classification (NCBI taxonomy): domain Eukaryota; kingdom Metazoa; phylum Mollusca; class Gastropoda; order Stylommatophora; family Ariophantidae; genus Megaustenia; species Megaustenia siamemsis. The sequence continues at coordinate 14,299,393 of JAVIAB010000099.1, read as the reverse complement.
CTCTCTGGGTAGTGAGATCCGATGTCTAGCCCTCTCTGGGTAGTGAGATCCGATGTCTAGCCCTCTCTGTGTAGTGAGATCCGATGTCTAGCCCTCTCTGGGTAGTGTGATCTGATGTCTAGCCCTCTCTGGGTAGTGAGATCCGATGTCTAGCCCTCTCTGTGTAGTGAGATCCGATGTCTAGTCCTCTCTGTGTAGTGAGATCCGATGTCTAGTTCTCTCTGGGTAGTGAGATCCGATGTCTAGCCCTCTCTGAGTAGTGAGATCCGATGTCTAGCCCTCTCTAGGTAGTGAGATCCGATGTCTAGCCCTCTCTGGGTAGTGAGATCCGATATCTAGCCCTCTCTGAGTAGTGAGATCCGATGTCTAGCCCTCTCTAGGTAGTGAGATCCGATGTCTAGCCCTCTCTGGGTAGTGAGATCCGATGTCTAGACCTCTCTGAGTAGTGAGATCCGATGTCTAGCCCTCTCTGAGTAGTGAGATCCGATGTCTAGCCCTCTCTGGGTAGTGAGATCCGATGTCTAGCCCTCTCTGGGTAGTGAGATCCGATGTCTAGCCCTCTCTGAGTAGTGAGATCCGATGTCTAGCCCTCTCTGGGTAGTGAGATCCGATGTCTAGCCCTCTCTAGGTAGTGAGATCCGATGTCTAGCCCTCTCTGGGTAGTGAGATCCGATGTCTAGCCCTCTCTGTGTAGTGAGATCTCTAGCCCTCTCAGATAACGGCAACAGACATGAGGCCCCGTGTGCACTCTGCGCGCTGTAAGAATACAGTGGCAATTGGAAATCGAATGGAGTGAGTAAAAAAAAATTGGCCTTTACCCGGACAGAGTAAAAAGAAGTCAAGTAAAGAGCACAGTAACACCAAGTGGCGTATAGGGAATATGGTGTTAGTGACCCGTCACACCAAGTGGCGTATAGGGAATATGGTGTTAGTGACCCGTCACACCAAGTGGCGTATAGGGAATATGGTGTTAGTGACCCGTCACACCAAGTGGCGTATAGGGAATATGGTGTTAGTGACTATAATTTTTACAGACCTTCGGCACATGATTTTAGGAGTAATGTGATCAGTATTACGCCCGTGCCGCTTTATTTTCCCGAAAAAAATTCGGTACCCATTTAAGGTTGGATGAACCCAGAAGCCGTCGATCAGGATCGAACCAGACCTCTTTTCCTTTGTGGTCCAGTTCACTAACCACTGAGTTATCGCGGCTCCCATTACCCGACAAAAAATTTAGAGTAAAGTAAAGTAAAAGTAAAAGTAAAGTAAAGTAAAGTAAAGTAAAGTAAAGTAAAGTAAAGTAAAGTAAAGTAAAGTAAAGTAAAGTAAAGTAAAGTACTGGACCTGAATTGAAGTCTTAGCGCGCAAGTTTTCACCAATATGTGCTCGGCCGCCTATCCAGAAGTGTATGGAGACTTCTGGGTAGTGTCGCTTCAATCATCGAAACTCACGATGCGAGGCGGCCGTCCTCACCTTCCCAGAGTAATACCCTGGGACCCATTTCTGCCAGCTGCTGGGTCGACAGTGGGAGTATTTTTTTTTCCCAACCACGACTACAACTCACACTGCTCCCAGCGGGAATCGAACAAATTACCTCAGATCTTGGACGGATCAGGAGAAAAGACAGACAGTATTAGAGAAACCATGCGTAGACACCCTCGCCTTTAGCTCAGCCCCGGTGGTTGAGCGGATAGTGTTCTCCTTGTTGAGAGGAAGGTCCCAGAGTTCAGTTCCCTGAAGTAATGAATTTTTTTTTCCCATAAGCACCATGTGTATTGGTAGCACAACGTTGGGATGAAGATTGTATTGTAGAGTCCAGGGCTGGCATTGGTAGCACAACGTTGTGATGAAGATTGTATTGTAGAGTACAGGGCTGGCAATGGTAGCACAACGTTGTGATGAAGATTGTATTGTAGAGTACAGGGCTGGCAATGGTAGCACAACGTTGGGATGAAGATTGTATTGTAGAGTCCAGGACTGTGGCATTGGTAGCACAACGTTGGGATGAAGATTGTATTGTAGAGTCCAGGACTGGCATTGGTAGCACAACGTTGGGATGAATTCTAGAGTGTTCGTTTTGCCTCCAGAGTTATTTCCTTGTTGGGCAATCTTATCTCTCAGACTGTTTCCTGTCATTGGTCTAACACATTTCATCTCAGTAGATGTTCTTTTCTTATTGTTTCTTGCATCTAGGGTCCAGGTCTGGCATTGGTAGCACAACGTTGGGATGGAGATTGTATTGTATAGTGCTCGTTTTGCCTCTAGAGTTATTTCCTTGTTGGACAATAGTGGTGATAACTGTCAGATGATTTGACAAGCTTTGTTGCATCTTGATTCTATCTTGAGAATTATAGTTTGTCATTAGACTTCCTAGGTATTTAAATTCCACTACTTGTTTTGGTTGCCTGCCTTCTATAGTTATGTTGATGCTCTGTTTATCTTTTATCTTTGGCGAAATTAATGTCTTCTGTTTTGTTGATGTTCGTTCGCTTTCGTCAGCTTTGACCTCTGACGAAGTCCCACCCACTCAATTTTTGTGGGACTGAATTTTGCGTGAAAAGTCTGTTTTATCCCATTGCAGGATGCCCCTCGCCATGCAGGCAGATTTACTCCGACTTCAGAGGTACTAATTTTTAGGGAATTAGTAAAACCCAGGTGTCCTCGCCAGGGTACGAACCCCGACTGTTGCCGTGGTAAGCCAACCGCCTATCGATTGCGCTAACCGGACACCCTTTGTTGATGTTGATTTTCATGTTGTATTTTGTGCCCGTGATGTTGAATTTATTTAATTATTCTTGTAGGTCTTCTATTTCTCTAAGTCAGCCGGATGTAATAGCAGGCAAATATTCCGATGAATGTGCTGAAGAGGTGATCTTGTCACTTATAGAGTTGTCTTTTGTGTAAAAAGATGATCTGTCAACTAAACGAAACTATACTATTTATAGTTGACCAGTATTAGTAGTTCTCATTAGCAGTCACATAAAACGATGCAGGAAAACACAATGCACTATCATCAAGAGCCAGCAAAATTGGGCTTGAGATCAATCATGAAAAGACTAAAGTCATGAAAAGCTTAATTCCAACAGACGACAAAATATACATGGAAAACAAACCAGTAGAAGAGATCGATCACTTTATCTATCTTGGAAGTCACATTGATCGAGAAGGGGATACAAGTAAAGAAATCAGAATGGCTAAAGCAGCAATGTCTTTCAGAAGCCTTGAAAAGTTGTGGAAATCAAAACTCATCAGCACAAACACAAAACTTAGACTATTCAAATCAAATGTACAATCAACCCTTACGTATGCATGTGAGAGCTGGAAAACAACCAGAGACATATATATATAAAGTTGAACGCGTTCAAAAATAAATGTCTAAGGAAAATACTTGGTATAGCGTGGAACTAATTCAAAGCAAACAAAGAAATTAGAGAAATCGCTAATCAACCACTAATATCTTCAGTAATAAATAAAAGATGATGGTCATACGTTGGACATGTAATGAGAAGAGATAATAACCGAATAGCAAAGCAAGCCCTCATGTGGGAAACAACAGGTAAAAGGAAAAAGAATAAAACCCAGAGAGACACTAAAAAGATCATTGATGAGAGAGGCAAGAGCAGCAGGAATCGGCCCCCTCAATGAGATAGAGCTGCTTCCACAGAACAGAGATAAATGGCGAGATTTGATAAAATATCTTTAAAAGAATTGAAAACTGCTAGAACAAAAATTCAGATAAGAGAAGGAGTATCTTGGTCTACGCCCTATGGGCCGGCTACGGCTCGAAAGGTCAATAGATAGATAGTATTAATGTATAATTAATGCGTTAAAAAAAAATATGTATTTTAATAATAATCATCTGGTGCCTGCCGGTAAGCTTAGACGATAATCTCTCTCCACATCTCTCGGCCCTTCATGCATGTCATGATTCCAGTCGGTGATCTTCCATTACATCATTTGGATAAGCTGTTCTGTGGAGGCAAAGGCGCGCCTCACAGCACCAGAGCTGGAACTTGTCAGCGACCCAGAACTGATGGCTTGCGCCAGGATCGGTGAACCAGAACCATCCAGACCCTGCTCACCTCCCCGTGGTGTCTCTAGTAACAGACTAACCTGTCTAGTCTGGCCAAGCGAGTAGGGATCGAAGAGGGAAGACAACCCGGTACTCAAAAATGTCGTACTGAAATCGGATGTGTTGGGCCGAAAGGCGCAAATATCACAGTTGTACTGCAAACGACAACACAACGCAGACACGCCCACTTAACGTCCTTTTAAGGACGGACGATGACGAGGTACACTCCTTCAGTCATCGGGCGAACGCAAGCAAGCTGTTCTATATCTTCTTCTCCTTGGTTTTCCTCTGCTCTTCTTTCTATCCATTCTGTCCGTTGTTATAGTATTGTCAATGTCTTCTTTTCTCATGGCATGTCCAATAAAATCATAGCGCCTTTCCCTTATGATTCCGATGATATTGCTGGTCTCTCCAACTCATCTGTAACATTCTTTATTTGAAACATTCCCTATACATGAAAATCGTTGCATTCTTCTCATAGACCACATCTCAGCTGCCTCTGATGTGCTCTGTGCTGTCTTATCGTCCATGATTCTTCGTCGTTCTTCTTCTACCTTTCAGCTCCCAGTGGAGCATAGGTCTTCAACAAACACTTTCCAAGTCGTTCTGTTTCTTGCCATTCTTTTAAAATCATTCCATGTCTTCCACATCATCTTCATCTCTGCGTCTGCCTATCTTCTCCAAGAATTTCTTGGTCTTCCTCTTTGTCTTTTCCCCTGGGGATTCCAAAAAAAGACATCAATTATTCACTTCTATCTATTACATGTTCGATGTAGCACTTTAAGACACGTTTTCTAAGATTAATTGACAATGATTTGTTAAAAAGGATTTTTTTTCATTCGGTATAATTCTGTCTTTAACTTCCGGTCAATATGGCGGATAGGCAGCAGGAACCGTTAAGGTTCAGTCTTAAAAAAAATGTTCCTTGTTGCAGTTTCCTCATATTCCAAGTCCTTGCTTGGTTTGCTGCCGGAGCTACTGCAGGTTCAGTGCTCTGTGCACACCGTGAGCTGTGGCTTTCATCCAGGTCATGTTTCCATATTCCGATTGCTTACGATGAATGATGATATCGCGTGATGAAGGGCAGTTCAGCTGCGTTCACTTTGGGTGCGGCTACGCCTTATGTCTTTTGGCGTGTGCTGTTGCTGTTACGATGGAAACAACATCTGTCTTTGTTTATTTGGATCCTTCAATGAGATGATTTTTAATTCAAATGATTCCACAAGCACGGGCGGTTGAACAATTATGGATTTTAATTCGTTTGCAGTGATACCGGGGCCTCTGATTAACCATAACCATAACCATAATTGAGCCGCGATAGCTCAATGGTTAGTGAACTGGACTACAAAGGACAAGAGGTATGGTTCGATCCCAACCGACCTCTTCCGGGTTCACCCAGCCTTTAATGGGTACATGATTTTTTTCAGGGAAAGTGAAGCGGCACGGGCGTAATAACGACCACATTACCCAAAAATCACGTGCCGAAGGTCTGTAAAATATATGGTCACTAACACCATATTCCCTATACGCCACTTGGCGTGACGGGGGTACTTTACTTTTTTTTTTTTTTTATAACCATAATTCTGTCTTTGCGTATTCTATTCTGATTTTAATTCCTGCGGTACATCTGCCATCTGATGTTATTATTGAGCCCGTTTATTTTAAACGGTAAAAAAATTGACATTTGTGTTCAAATAACGGGACAGCCAAGAAATATGAAGAAAAACGATACAGTGTATATAACACACTGAGTCATTGTATATATATATATATATATATATATATATATATATATATATATATATATATATATATATATATATATTGGGAGTGATAGGGGAATGTTATATTGTTATATTCTATAGGCGTCTGCTATCTAAATGTGGTCCTGCCTTATGGGTCTGCCGTTAGTGCAGTGATGTCGACATCGGTAAATTCTCAGTAAATCATTCTCTCTTCCGACATTCTCTCCGTCTCTCTCTCTCTCTTCTACTCTATTTACAGTTGTTTCGCAAGTTGAGTTACTCTCGATGTCTAAACTACGCGCACTTACTTATCAGCAAGAGCCGATGCCCAGAGGAGCCAGGCAGGCACACACTTGCCTCCAAGTCTAGCCTGCCTGGGGTCTCGTCTAGTGTGGGACAGGCCTCCAGCATTCATCGACTCTCATTCACGAGTTTCTCCTTATACAACCCCCCCCCCCCAACCCCCTTTTCCCGCTCCTGGCTTTGATATGGCGTTTGTTAGCTTCTCCCCACCCCCCTTCTCCCACACCATCCCTTCGTTCAGTTCTGAGAAAAGACAATTGGTCGTTGTAGGTTTTCTTAGAAGTCTGTCTGCCCTATATCACGTGGTCCGTTGGATGGAGTGTACCAAATTAATCAATGGCTCTTTCTTATTGGCCATTTGATTTCATTGTGTATTATTGTCTGTTTAATGGGGAACAAGATATTTTGTTTAATGACAAATAAATAAAGTAAAGAGCCCCGTCACGCCAAGTGGCGTATAGGGAATATGATGTTAGTGACCATAATTTTTATACACCTTTCTGCACATGATGTTTAGGGTAATGTGGTCGGTATTACGCCCGTGCCGCTTTATTTTCCCTAGAAAAAATACGGTACCCATTAAAGGCTGGGTGTACCTGGAAGCCGTCGATCAGGATGGAACCCGACGTCTCGTCCTTAGTAGTCCAGTTCACTAACCAGTGAGCTACCGAACTCCACTTATTGCCACAAACAAAGATAATACTCAAAACCCACAAGTGGATATCAAAGTAGAAGGAATAGACCTGGAGACAGTTCAGAGCTACAACTACCTTGGACATACTATAACCAGTGATGGAAAATGTACAACTGAAATAAACAATAGAATAGGAATGGCAAAAAGTAATTTTAATGTCATGAAGGACATACTAACATCAAAACAAATAACACCAGGGCTAAAACTAAGAATAGCAAAATGCTATATTTTCTCTACATTCATATATGGTGCAGAAACATGGACATTAAACAAGAAAACATAAGAGAAAAATGAAGCCTTTGAAATGTGTATTTATGGAATAACTTTGAAGAATCGGATGGAAGGAAAAGAAAGCAAACGATGAAGTCTTAAAACAACTAAAAATGAAAAGAGAACTACTAAGCACAATTCAAACAAGACAAATGAAATTTTTGGGCCATGTTAAAAGACACAACAGCCTACTAAAAGTAAAGTAATCATGAAGGGGAAGATTCAAGGTAAAAGAGACAGACCAATATATCATTGACGAGTAACATATCAAAAGCTGAACAAACCAGCCTATATCACAACCTGCATCATCAAAGCAAGTGACAGATCGGAATGGCATCTCCTTGGTAGCCAACCTCCCATGCGCAGACGGCACTAGATGATAATACAAAGAAGAAACAATAGCTTTACTTTTTTTGTTTTGAAAATTTAAATTTAATCTTTTTTTCTTTTTAAGTTATTTTTATTTGTTATTATTACATGGTCTGCCTCTGCCTATTTTGCCTTGTATTTTCCCCTCCAAGATTACTTTTAGTAGGCTGTTGTGTCTTTTAACATGCCCCCAAAAATCTCCTTTGTCTTGTTTGAATTGTGTTTAGGAGTTCTCTTTTCATTTTTAGTTGTTGTAAAACTTCGTCGTTTGTTTTTTTTTTTTCCATCCAATTCTACCTATTCTTCTATATATCCACATTTCAAAGGCTTCAATTTCGAAGATGTAACATTTTGCTATTCTTAGTTATAGCCCTGACGTTATTTGTTTTGGTGTTTGTATATTTTTCATGACATTAAAATGTTGATTGCGTTAGCTCGCGGCTAGCACTCCGTTGTTAGCCACAGTCTTCCATATCTTCTTGACATGACGCGATTCGTTCACTCTCTCAGCCATGACGTCTGCCAGCAACTAGGCTGAAAGCTGTGACAGACTCATAGCTGACTGTGTGAGTCAGGAATAACATTCCTCCAAGCTAGGGTCGGATTTAAGATGGGCTAAATAAGCTACAGCTTAGGCCCTCATAATCCAGGTGAAGGGGCCTCATAATCCAAGTGAAGGGGCCTCATAATCCAGGCGAAGGGGTTCATAATCCAGGCGAAGGGGCCTCATAATCTTGTTGAAAAAAAAGTATAGTACCCCCGTCACGCCAAGTGGCGTAAAGGAAATACGGTGTTGGTGACCATAATATTTTACAGACCTTCAGCACATGATTTTTGGGGTAATGTCGTCGGTATTACGCCCGTGCCGCTTCACTTTCCCATAAAAAAATCCGGTACCCATTAAAGGCTGGGTGAACCCGGAAGCCGTCGGTTGGGATCGAATCGTACCCCTTGTCCTTTGTAATCCAGTTCAAATCCCGTTAAAGGGCTTCCTAATCCCGTTGAAGGGGCTTCATATTAGCTTATAATGATTTAATCTGTGGTAGAGCACTACTGATATTAATTTTATAACACGGGGCATCACAGTTTCATTTGGCTTAGCCCAGCTACTTAGGGCCCTATCAAGTATACATCCGGTCCTGCTACAAGCGGCGTCACTGGAAACAGACCAACCATTCTGTCAAAGCGAGTGCGGTTCAAACAAGGAAGGTAATGCGGTGTTTTTTTTTAAATGCCGTACCGAAGGCAGGATGTTCTGACCGAAAGGCAAAAATATTAGAATTTGTAGCAAGCGACACAACATTCTCCTCACCCACTTAACCGTAATTCAAGGACGGACGACGAAGAGAACTAGTCACCGCGCGAACGCTGAAGAAGTAAATATATCTTCTGTTGAATTAAATCTTCTTCCTCTTCATACCATAACCATGGGGGTAGTTGGAGCACCACTGACATGCTTCGGCAGTCTGGGGGTTGTTAGGGCACGACTGACAAAGTTCAGCAATCTGGGGGCACCACTGACAGATTTCAGAAGTCTCGGGGTAGTTGGAGCACCACTGACATGCTTCGGCAGTCTGGGGGTTGTTAGGGCACGACTGACAAAGTTCAGCAATCTGGGGGCACCACTGACAGATTTCAGAAGTCTCGGGGTAGTTGGGGCACCACTGACATGCTTCGGCAGTCTGGGGGTTGTTAGGGCACGACTGACAAAGTTCAGCAGTCTGGGGGCACCACTGACAGATTTCACGGGGTAGTTGGGGCACCACTGACAAAGTTCAGCAGTCTCGGGGTAGTTGGGGCACCACTGACAGACTTTGGTAGTCTCGGGGTAGTTGGGGCACCACTGACAAAGTTCAGCAGTCTCGGGGTAGTTGGGGCACCACTGACAGACTTTGGTAGTCTCGGGGTAGTTGGGGCACCACTGACAAAGTTCAGCAGTCTCGGGGTAGTTGGGGCACCACTGACAGACTTTGGCAGTCTCGGGGTAGTTGGGGCACCACTGACAGACTTTGGCAGTCTCGGGGTAGTTGGGGCACCACTGACAGACTTCGGTAGTCTCGGGGTAGTTGGGGCACCACTGACATGCTTCGGCAGTCTGGGGGTTGTTAGGGCACGACTGACAAAGTTCAGCAGTCTGGGGGCACCACTGACAGATTTCACGGGGTAGTTGGGGCACCACTGACAAAGTTCAGCAGTCTCGGGGTAGTTGGGGCACCACTGACAGACTTTGGTAGTCTCGGGGTAGTTGGGGCACCACTGACAAAGTTCAGCAGTCTCGGGGTAGTTGGGGCACCACTGACAGACTTTGGTAGTCTCGGGGTAGTTGGGGCACCACTGACAAAGTTCAGCAGTCTCGGGGTAGTTGGGGCACCACTGACAGACTTTGGCAGTCTCGGGGTAGTTGGGGCACCACTGACAGACTTTGGCAGTCTCGGGGTAGTTGGGGCACCACTGACAGACTTCGGTAGTCTCGGGGTAGTTGGGGCACCACTGACAGACTTCGGCAGTCTCGGGGTAGTTGAGGCACCACTGACTGACTTTGGCAATCTCGGGGTAGTTGAGGCACCACTGACAGATTTCGTCAGTCTGGGGATAGTTGAGGCACCACTGACAGCTTTCGTCAACCTTCTCAATTTCTCTTTATTTTCAGCCATCCTCTGGGACTCTCCAAAGTGGAAACCTGTTATTTCTTTGATATTATCTTCCCATCTCTTTCACTGTCTATATTACCTTCTCACTTCTTTGACAGCTCCTTGCACAATGGTCTTTGTTAAGTCAAACGATCTAGAGATGTGGCCAAATTAGTTCATTTATCTTTTATTAAAATTACAGCTAAGAAGAATAATGAAAACGTTCTGAAAGAGGTCAAAGCAAAAAGAGAGCTAATTTCCAATATTAGGAAGAAACAATCATCATTTTTTGGCCATGTAATGAGAAGAGAACAACTGGAATATATTGTAACAACTGGGGAAATTGAGGGATGAAGAGATAGAGGGAAGCAAAGAGAAAAAATACCAGACAGCTTAAGAGAATGGCTTGGCAGAAGGTCAACAACAGAAATGATAAATAACTGTCGAGATCGAAAGTTATGGAGAGGCATGATCACCTACGCCAGCAGGCCCGGTACTTAATTGATTGATTTATTAAAATTAGTGTAGAGATTATTATATAGTTATATAGTTATTGAGTTATTAGCGGGTCATCATCACTGCACTCCGATCATGTCCATAGGTGCTCAGATCCCCTTCTCAGCATATTATATACTCCCATTAATTGTAACCTTATGCAAACCTTTGTTTACGATACGATCTAAGCGAGAGATGCCCAAAACAGTACAATACCATTTCATCTCCATAGTTTGTATTCTTTTTGTCATCATCATCATCATCATCATCATCATTATCATCATCATCATCATCATCATCATCATCATCATCATCATCATTATCATCATCGTCATCATCATCGTCATCGTCATCAGGTGTCATGCCAGTTGGCGTAGACGACCATCCCTCTCCACTCGGTATATCATCACGTCATAATTGGTGATCTTATATAATCAACATCATCATGTGCCATACCGGTTGGCATAGGTGATCATGTCCTTCCACAATCTTCTATCCACCGTGCATCGTATCAATTCTGTTGTTGACTATTTCCCATGCAACGACACCAAGCTATCTAGTATTTTTTTCCCCTTTATGGTCCGCGATCTCTCTTTCCTTATATTTTGCAAGTTGTAACGAAATATTCAAATGTCCTCTTCCCAAAATGTGCTCGACAAATGTTGATTGTTTCTTTTCTGATGTTTCTTATGAGATGCCTTTTTGTGCTGGCCACTTTGAGAGAATTTCATTGTTGGACTTTTTAGCTGTCCAGGGAACTTTCAACATTCTTCTGTGAAATCCCATCTCTGTGACATCTAAATCGTCTTTCCAATTGTTTGTCTACTGTCCATGACTCGCTTCCATATAATAGAGGGAGAATTGAAGAAAAAAATGGGATGGTAAAAGCTTTACGTGATTGATAGACGACACAAATTTGAACGACGTTTCGGCTCAGTAGACCTTCAGCAGGAACAAACAAACAACAAGTTGAAGCGAAACAAATGTGTGTCGTCTATCATTCACGTCAAGCTTTTACCATACCATTTTTTTTCTATTTTTTTTTTCAATTCTCCCTGAAATTTAGCTTTACTGCAGTTTCGCATTTGTATGCATTCATTTGTATTTCTTTGCCTTAACCCCTTGATATAATAGAACAGGTTCGATGTAGCACTTTAGAGCACTTTTTCTAAAAGTGATTGACAATAATTCGTTACATAAGATGTTTTTCAATCAATGGCATTCAGTCTTTGCTTGTTCTATTCTGCTTCTAATTTCTACAGTGCATCTGGCATCCCATGTTATTACTTCTTCGTCTTCTTTTCTCTTTCTCACTAATACCTAAAAGGTGTCGTGGTTTATATCATTTGTCCTTCTTGAGCTGCTCGAATTGTCTGAATTAGTGATTTTCCTTTGTTGTTACATGTCTCTATCACTGCATCTATCCATCTTCTTTTCTCTTTCTCACTGATACCTAAAAGGTGTCGTGGGTTATATCATTTGTCGTTCTTGAGTTGCTCGAATTGTCTGAATTAGTGATTTTCCTTTGTTGTTACATGTCTCTGTCACTGCATCTATCCATCTTCTTCTTTTCTCTTCTCACTGATACCTAAAAGGTGTCGTGGTTTATATCATTTGTCGTTCTTGAGCTGCTCAAACTGTCTGAATTAGTGATTTTCCTTTGTTGTTACATGTCTCTATCACTGTATCTATCCATCTTCTTCTTTTCTCTTTCTCACTGATACCTAAAAGGTGTCGTGGTTTATATCATTTGTCGTTCTTGAGTTGCTCGAATTGTCTGAATTAGTGATTTTCCTTTGTTGTTACATGTCTCTGTCACTGCATCTTGGGTCATAACTTCTATGTTATTACTGATTCCAGTTATTTTATTTTTTGCACGTGTTTCAAGATTTTTTAAATTTCGTTGTACATTACCATTTTGTGTTTTGTTTTCTTTGATATTATCATAGTTTCTGTCTTTTTTATGTTGATGGTCATGCCTTTTAGTTCAATTTCCATCACAGTTTCATCTTATAAATATTGTTTTATATATTTAGCGCACTCAGAAAATAATGCAGCACATCGGTTATCTCGGGGACCGCTAATTCAAAAATTATGACATTTGTACACGGTATATATGGATATAACATGTAAACATCGACATGTCTTGATCGTGTAGCCATTTGTTCCCTGCATGAATCACTCCTTCATCGTGTAGCCATTTGTTCCCTACATGAATCACTCCTCCATCGTGTAGCCATTTGTTCCCTGCATGAATCACTCCTTCATCGTGTAGCCATTTGTTCCCTGCATGAATCTCTCCTCCATCGTGTAGCCATTTGTTCCCTGCATGAATCTCTCCTTCATCGTGTAGCCATTTGTTCCCTACATGAATCTCTCCTTCATCGTGTAGCCATTTGTTCCCTGCATGAATCTCTCCTTCATCGTGTAGCCATTTGTTCCCTACATGAATCTCTCCTTCATCGTGTAGCCATTTGTTCCCTGCATGAATCACTCCTTCATCGTGTAGCCATTTGTTCCCTGCATGAATCTCTCCTCCATCGTGTAGCCATTTGTTCCCTACATGAATCACTCCTTCATCGTGTAGCCATTTGTTCCCTGCATGAATCACTCCTTCATCGTGTAGCCATTTGTTCCCTGCATGAATCACTCCTTCATCGTGTAGCCATTTGTTCCCTGCATGAATCTCTCCTCCATCGTGTAGCCATTTGTTCCCTGCATGAATCTCTCCTCCATCGTGTAGCCATTTGTTCCCTGCATGAATCTCTCCTCCATCGTGTAGCCATTTGTTCCCTGCATGAATCACTCTTCCATCGTGTAGCCATTTGTTCCCTGCATGAATCACTCTTCCATCGTGTAGCCATTTGTTCCCTGCATGAATCACTCCTTCATCGTGTAGCCATTTGTTCCCTGCATGAATCACTCTTCCATCGTGTAGCCATTTGTTCCCTGCATGAATCACTCCTCCATCGTGTAGCCATTTGTTCCCTGCATGAATCACTCCTCCACCGTGTAGCCATTTGTTCCCTGCATGAATCACTCCTTCATCGTGTAGCCATTTGTTCCCTGCATGAATCACTCCTTCATCGTGTAGCCATTTGTTCCCTGCATGAATCACTCCTTCATCGTGTAGCCATTTGTTCCCTGCATGAATCTCTCCTTCATCGTGTAGCCATTTGTTCCCTGCATGAATCACTCCTCCATCGTGTAGCCATTTGTTCCCTGCATGAATCACTCCTTCATCGTGTAGCCATTTGTTCCCTGCATGAATCACTCCTTCATCGTGTAGCCATTTGTTCCCTGCATGAATCACTCCTTCATCGTGTAGCCATTTGTTCCCTGCATGAATCACTCCTTCATCGTGTAGCCATATGTTCCCTGCATGAATCACTCCTTCATCGTGTAACCATTTGTTCCCTGCATGAATCACTCCTCCATCATCTTCAAACCTTGTCCGCGGAGGTCATCTTTCAGTGGACCAAAGAGATGGAAATAAGAGGGTACCAAATCAGGGATGTATGGTGGATGGGGGAGTACAGTCCAACCCAATCTGGTGATTGCTTCCAGTGTAGCCAGACTTGTGTGAGGGCGCGCATTGTCGTGAAGGAGAAGCAGGTCTGCTGGATTCTTGTGCGGTCGAACTCTGCGAAAACGTTGATTAAGTTTTATCAATATATTAATGTAAGCTTGTGAATTGATTGTCTCTCCTCTTGGCATAACATCCACAAGAATCACACCTTCAATGTCTTAATGTAAGCTTGTGAATTGATTGTCTCTCCTCTTGACATAACATCCACAAGAATCACACCTTCAATGTCTTAATGTAAGCTTATGAATTGATTGTCTCCCCTCTTGACATAACATCCACAAGAATCACACCTTCAATGTCTTAATGTAAGCTTGTGAATTGATTGTCTCCCCTCTTGACATAACATCCACAAGAATCACACCTTCAATGTCTTAATGTAAGCTTGTGAATTGATTGTCTCCCCTCTTGACATAACATCCACAAGAATCACACCTTCAATGTCTTAATGTAAGCTTGTGAATTGATTGTCTCTCCTCTTGGCATAACATCCACAAGAATCACACCTTCAATGTCTTAATGTAAGCTTGTGAATTGATTGTCTCCCCTCTTGACATAACATCCACAAGAATCACACCTTCAATGTCTTAATGTAAGCTTGTGAATTAATTGTCTCCCCTCTTGACATAACATCCACAAGAATCACACCTTCAATGTCTTAATGTAAGCTTGTGAATTGATTGTCTCTCCTCTTGGCATAACATCCACAAGAATCACACCTTCAATGTCTTAATGTAAGCTTGTGAATTGATTGTCTCTCCTCTTGACATAACATCCACAAGAATCACACCTTCAATGTCTTAATGTAAGCTTGTGAATTGATTGTCTCTCCTCTTGACATAACATCCACAAGAATCACACCTTTAATGTCTTAATGTAAGCTTGTGAGTTGATTGTCTCCCCTCTTGACATAACATCCACAAGAATCACACCTTCAATGTCTTAATGTAAGCTTGTGAATTGATTGTCTCTCCTCTTGACATAACATCTACAAGAATCTCACCTTCAATGTCCCAAATGACAGTGATCATGGGTGTCCGGTTAGCGCAATCGATAGGCGGTTGGCTTACCACGGCAACAGCCGGGGTTCGTACCCTGGCGAGGACACCTGGGTTTTACTAATTCCCTAAAATTAGTACCTCTGAAGTCGGAGTAAATCTGCCTGCATGGCGAGGGGCATCCTGTAATGGGATAAAACAGACTTTACACGCAAAATTCAGTCCCACAAAATTGAGTGGGTGGGACTTCGTCAGAGGTCAAAGCTGACGAAAGCGAACGAACGAACGAACGACAGTGATCATGACCTTTCCAGCTCAAGGAGATGTCATAAATTTTTTCTTCGTGGTGAGCGCGGATGATGCCACTCCATTGACTGTCTTTTTGTCTCTGGTTCAAAATGATGTGTCCAGGTTTCGTTGCCTGTAACAATCTGAGCTAAAAAGGTCTCTCCATCAATACTGAAACGCTCCAACATTTAGAGGAAGGAAACCGGCCACTTCACTTTATGTAAAGCTAAAGCCTAGTACAATGACGTCACTAACACTTCACTATTTAAGGGCAATTGCTATGGGACCACCTTTACCTTCACTTTTATTTATTTATTTGTTAAAATAATAAGTATCTCGGAAACTTATGTTAAACGCTCTCCGGACCTTTCCGGCTTAGGGGGCCTCTATAGCCTAGTTGGGAAAACCACCTGACTGGACTACCGACGTTCGGACAACCCGTGTTCGATTCCCGCTGGGAGCAGTGTGAGTTGTACTCGTGGTTGGAAAAAGAAATACCCCCACGGTCGACCCAGCCGCTGGTACAGATGGGTACCAGGGTATTACCCTGGGAAGGTGAGGAATGTCGCCTCGCATCGTGAGTTTCGATGCTTGAAGTGACACTATCCAGAAATCTCCGAACATTTCTGGATAGGCGGCCGAACACATATGGGTGAAGTCTCGCGTGCTGAGACGCCGGTTCAAATCTCGTACTTTACCTTTACATTTACCTTACCTTTACTTTACCTTTACCTTTACCTTTACCTATACATTTACTTTACCTTTACCTTACCTTACCTTACCTTACCTTACCTTACCCTTACCTTACCCTTACCTTACCCTTACCTTACCCTTACCTTACCCTTACCTTACCCTTACCTTACCTTTACATTACCTTTACCTTTACCTTTACTTTACCTTACCTTAACCGTACCTTTACCTTACCTTTACCGTACCTTTACCCTTACCTTGCCTCACCTTACCTTTACCTTTACCTTTACATTTACATTTACATTTACATTTACATTACCTTAACCTTTACCTTACCTTACCTTACCTTACCTTTACCTCACCTTACCTTCACCTTCTCCTTTACCTTTACTTTTACCTTACCTTACCTTACCTTACCTTACCTTACTTTACCTTACCTTTACCTTTACCTTACCTTACCTTACCTTACATTACCTTTACCTTACGTTTACATTTACATTTACATTTACATTTACATTACCCTTACCCTTACCCTTACCATTACCTTTACCTTTACCTTTACATTTACCTTTACCTTTACATCTACATTTACCTTTACATCTACCTTTACCTTTAACATTTGCCTTTACATTTACCTTTACAT
Source organism: Megaustenia siamemsis (assembly GCA_032433765.1). Lineage (NCBI taxonomy): Eukaryota > Metazoa > Mollusca > Gastropoda > Stylommatophora > Ariophantidae > Megaustenia > Megaustenia siamemsis. The sequence continues at coordinate 14,282,610 of JAVIAB010000099.1, read as the reverse complement.
TTACCTTTACCTTTACCTTTACCTTTACCTTTACATTTACCTTTAACATTTACATTTACATTTACATTTACCTTTACATTTACCTTTAACATTTACATTTACCTTTACCTTTACATTAATCTTTGCCCTTAAAAGGGCGCTAAATGGGCGTTGTATTGTAGTTGACAAACAAGTTGCAACATCCACCCCGCCCGACCGCCCCTTCACAGTTTCAAACAGAAACCACCAGAAATCACCAGTGTCCATTTGCTGCTTTTCTTAGAGAATTATCTTTTTCCCTTTCTTTTTTTAATATTAAAATTGTGATCTCATCATATATTTTTATGTGACTTCAATTTGAATTTTACGATGTGTGGGGTTGTTTTTTTTTTCTCCCGCAAATTCGCCAGCTTTCTCGCTGTCTTGATCTGATGCAGCTATAATGGATATCGGGGTTGTGGCTGGCTGCCAGTTCGGCCTCT
>JAVIAB010000099.1:14149649-14277149 GCA_032433765.1 Megaustenia siamemsis | reverse complement strand
TTCTTCTTGTTGTTCTTCTACTTCTTCTTGTTCTTCTTCTTCTTCTTGTTCTTCTTCTTCTTGTTGTTCTTCTACTTCTTCTTGTTCTTCTTCTTCTTCTTGTTCTTCTTCTTCTTCTTGTTCTTCTTCTTCTTCTTGTTGTTCTTCTACTTCTTCTTGTTCTACTTCTTCTTCTTGTTCTTCTTCTTCTTCTTGTTCTTCTTCTTCTTCTTGTTGTTCTTCTACTTCTTCTTGTTCTTCTTCTTCTTCTTGTTCTTCTTCTTCTTCTTGTTCTTCTTCTTCTTCTTGTTCTACTTCTTCTTCTACTTCTTCTTGTTCTTCTTCTTCTTCTTCTTCTTGTTCTTCTTCTTGTTCTTCTTCTTCTTGTTGTTGTTCTTCTACTTCTTCTTGTTGTTCTTCTACTTCTTCTTCTTGTTCTTCTTCTTCTTCTTGTTCTTCTTCTTCTACTTCTTCTTGTTCTTCTTCTTCTACTTCTTCTTGTTGTTCTTCTTTTTCTTGTTCTTCTTCTTCTACTTCTTCTTGTTGTTCTTCTACTTCTTCTTCTTGTTCTTCTCCTTCTTCTTGTTCTTCTTCTTCTTCTTATTCTTCTTCTTCTTGTTCTTCTTCTTCTTCTTGTTCTTCTTCTTCTTCTTCTTTTTCTTGTTCTTCTTCTTCTTCTTCTTCTTGTTCTTCTACTTCTTCTTGTTCTTCTTCTTGTTCTTCTTCTTCTTCTTCTTGTTCTTCTTGTTCTTCTTCTTGTTCTTCTTCTTCTTCTTCTTGTTCTTCTTGTTCTTCTTCTTGTTCTTCTACTTCTTCTTGTTCTTCTTCTTCTTCTTGTTCTTCTTCTTGTTCTTCTACTTCTTCTTGTTCTTCTTCTTCTTCTTGTTCTTCTTCTTGTTCTTCTACTTCTTCTTGTTCTTCTTCTTCTTCTTGTTCTTCTTCTTGTTCTTCTACTTCTTCTTGTTCTTCTTCTTTTTCTTGTTCTTCTTCTTGTTCTTCTTCTTGTTCTTCTTCTTGTTCTTCGTCGTCTTTCTTCTTGTTCTTCTTCTTGTTCTTCTACTTCTTCTTGTTCTTCTTCTTCTTCTTGTTCTTCTTCTTGTTCTTCTACTTCTTCTTGTTCTTCTTCTTCTTCTTGTTCTTCTTCTTGTTCTTCTTCTTGTTCTTCTTCTTCTTCTTGTTCTTCTTGTTCTTGTTCTTCTTCTTCTTCTTGTTCTTCTTCTTGTTCTTCTTCTTGTTCTTCGTCGTCTTTCTTCTTGTTCTTCTTCTTGTTCTTCTTCTTCTTGTTCTTCTTCTTCTTCTTCGTCGTCTTTCTTCTTGTTCTTGTTCTTGTTCTTCTTCTTCTTGTTCTTCTTCTTCTTCTTCGTCGTCTTTCTTCTTGTTCTTGTTCTTGTTCTTCTTCTTGTTCTTGTTCTTCTTCTTGTTCTTGTTCTTCTTCTTGTTCTTCTACTTCTTCTTGTTGTTCTTCTACTTCTTCTTCTTGTTCTTCTTCTTCTTCTTGTTCTTCTACTTCTTCTTCTTGTTCTTCTTCTTCTTCTTGTTCTTCTACTTCTTCTTGTTGTTCTTCTACTTCTTCTTGTTCTTCTTCTTCTTCTTGTTCTTTTTCTTCTTGTTGTTCTTCTACTTCTTCTTGTTCTTCTTTTTCTTCTTGTTCTTCTTCTTCTTCTTGTTCTTCTTCTTCTTCTTGTTGTTCTTCTACTTCTTCTTGTTCTTCTTCTTGTTCTACTTCTTCTTCTTGTTCTTCTTCTTCTTCTTGTTCTTCTTCTTCTTCTTGTTGTTCTTCTACTTCTTCTTGTTCTTCTTCTTCTTCTTGTTCTTCTTCTTCTTCTTGTTCTTCTTCTTCTTCTTGTTCTACTTCTTCTTCTACTTCTTCTTGTTCTTCTTCTTCTTCTTCTTCTTGTTCTTCTTCTTGTTCTTCTTCTTCTTCTTGTTGTTCTTCTACTTCTTCTTGTTGTTCTTCTACTTCTTCTTCTTGTTCTTCTTCTTCTTCTTGTTCTTCTTCTTCTACTTCTTCTTGTTCTTCTTCTTCTACTTCTTCTTGTTGTTGTTCTTCTTCTTCTTCTTGTTCTTCTTCTTCTACTTCTTCTTGTTGTTCTTCTACTTCTTCTTCTTGTTCTTCTCCTTCTTCTTGTTCTACTTCTTCTTCTACTTCTTCTTGTTCTTCTTCTTCTTCTTCTTCTTGTTCTTCTTCTTGTTCTTCTTCTTCTTCTTGTTCTTCTTCTTCTTCTTCTTCTTGTTCTTCTACTTCTTCTTGTTCTTCTTCTTGTTCTTCTTCTTCTTCTTCTTGTTCTTCTTGTTCTTCTTCTTGTTCTTCTACTTCTTCTTGTTCTTCTTCTTCTTCTTGTTCTTCTTCTTGTTCTTCTACTTCTTCTTGTTCTTCTTCTTCTTCTTGTTCTTCTTCTTCTTCTTGTTCTTCTACTTCTTCTTGTTCTTCTTCTTGTTCTTCTTCTTGTTCTTCTTCTTCTTCTTGTTCTTCTTCTTCTTGTTCTTCTTCTTCTTCTTGTTCTTCTTCTTGTTCTTCTTCTTGTTCTTCGTCGTCTTTCTTCTTGTTCTTGTTCTTGTTCTTCTTCTTCTTGTTCTTCTTCTTCTTCTTCGTCGTCTTTCTTCTTGTTCTTGTTCTTGTTCTTCTTCTTCTTGTTCTTCTTCTTCTTCTTCGTCGTCTTTCTTCTTGTTCTTGTTCTTGTTCTTCTTCTTGTTCTTGTTCTTCTTCTTGTTCTTGTTCTTCTTCTTGTTCTTCTTCTTGTTCTTCTTCTTGTTCTTGTTCTTCTTGTTCTTCCTCTTCTTCTTTCTTCTTCTTCCTCTTCTTCTTCTTCATACATGTTCTTTTTCTACGTTTGTACTTCTTCGTTCTGTAGTTCGCCTCCTTCTTCCATTTGTTCTTCTGTGCCTTCATTATTCGCTTGCCGGCAACCTCTATTCGTTAGTCTGCTCGACTGCTCCTTGCCATAGGCAATATTTGAGGTGTCATTAAAGGGCGCAGGGAAATTTTAGATGTCGTTTACAACGAGTTGCCTTTTTGCGCCTTTCGACCCAACACATCCGACATTACCAAACTGTTTTTGACTACCGAGTTGTCTTCTCTTTTTGATTATTACAAGTTTCGCCAAACTGATTAGTCTATGACTTCTCCACAATGAGATTTATGTTGTGCTATTGCATTTGGATTATAGCCCCGGTACATCCGATTACCTACCGGGTACTTTTCTCTTCTCTTTTTCCATGGAACCAATTTCATTCAAGTCAGGAATTTCCTTATCCGTTCCACCACTCGCCACAGCATTTCCCAAAGCGCATCAGTAAATTCCGTTGAGGCGATTGTTCCGTGTACGTCCTAGTTGACTGCACATGCGACGATTCCAAACCATGACAAGCAACTGTTGCTCCATTATTTTCTCCCCTCGCCGTGGCGCGGGAGGGGGGGGGGAGCTCGGTAGCCACATGGGTGCCCCGGCAGTCGCACTGTACTATGAAGCTGAAAGTGGAAACACACAACAGTGAGGCAAATTTATTTAGGTGCTGTACTGGTGGTTTTAAAGAAAATTATAGCTTTTTCTATATAAGCGTTAAAGGCATAAATGCTCACTTTACAATAGGGGTTAAGAAATTAAAGGTATAAAAACTCACTTTTTAGTAGGGGTTAAGAAATTAAAGGCATAAAAGCTCACTTAATAGCAAGGGTTAAGAAATTAAAGGTATAAAAGCTCACTTAATAGCAAGGGTTAAGAAATTAAAGGCATAAAAGCTCACTTAATAGCAAGGGTTAAGAAATTAAAAGCATAAAAGCTCACTTTATAGTAGGGGTTAAGAAATTAAAGGCATAAAAGCTTACTTTATAGTAGGGGTTAAGAAATTAAAGGCATAAAAGCTCACTTTATAGTAGGGGTTAAGAAATTAAAGGCATAAAAGCTTACTTTATAGTAGGGGTTAAGAAATTAAAGGCATAAAAGCTCACTTTATAGTAGGGGTAAGAAATTAAAGGCATAAAAGCTTACTTTATAGTAGGGGTTAAGAAATTAAAGGCATAAAAGCTTACTTTATAGTAGGGGTTAAGAAATTAAAGGCATAAAAGCTTACTTTATAGTAGGGGTTAAGAAATTAAAGGCATAAAAGCTCACTTTATAGTAGGGGTTAAGAAATTAAAGGCATAAAAGCTTACTTTATAGTAGGGGTTAAGAAATTAAAGGCATAAAAGCTTACTTTATAGTAGGGGTTAAGAAATTCACCAGCAACAGTGGTGAGAGCGGTCAGCGATCCAGAGCTGACTGTGTGCGTTAGGATAGGCGAACAACAAATGGTCAAAACCCCATTCCACTTCCAAGATGTGCTCCTGGAAACTGAATAACCAGTCAGACAAAGTAATTAGAGTTTGAAGGTGAAAGGCAACCTGATGCTCACGTGTTTAATTCGGATCTTGCGGGTTGAAAGTATATATATAAATATCACAGTTCTACTAAAAACCAACCATATCACTGACAGATGTGACGTTCTTCAGCCTTTCAGCTCCCTGTGGAGAATAGGTCTTCAACAAACACTTTCAGCTCCCGGTGGAACATAGGTCTTCAACAAACACTTTCAGCTCCCGGTGGAACATAGGTCTTCAACAAACACTTTCAGCTCCCGGTGGAACATAGGTCTTCAACAAACACTTTCAGCTCCCGGTGGAACATAGGTCTTCAATAAACACTTTCAGCTCCCTGTGAAGCATAGGTCTTCAACAAACACTTTCAGCTCCCGGTGGAACATAGGTCTTCAACAAACACTTTCAGCTCCCGGTGGAACATAGGTCTTCAATAAACACTTTCAGCTCCCTGTGAAGCATAGGTCTTCAACAAACTCTTTCAGCTCCCTGTGCAGCATAGGTCTTCAACAAACTCTTTCAGCTCCCTGTGCAGCATAGGTCTTCAACAAACACTTTCAGCTCCCGGTGGAGCATAGGTCTTCAACAAACTCTTTCAGCTCCCTGTGCAGCATAGGTCTTCAACAAACACTTTCAGCTCCCGGTGGAGCATAGGTCTTCAACAAACACTTTCAGCTCCCGGTGGAACATAGGTCTTCAACAAACACTTTCAGCTCCCGGTGGAACATAGGTCTTCAATAAACACTTTCAGCTCCCTGTGAAGCATAGGTCTTCAACAAACACTTTCAGCTCCCTGTGAAGCATAGGTCTTCAACAAACTCTTTCAGCTCCCTGTGCAGCATAGGTCTTCAACAAACTCTTTCAGCTCCCTGTGCAGCATAGGTCTTCAACAAACTCTTTCAGCTCCCTGTGCAGCATAGGTCTTCAACAAACACTTTCAGCTCCCTGTGCAGCATAGGTCTTCAACAAACTCTTTCAGCTCCCTGTGGAGCATAGGTCTTCAACAAACTCTTTCAGCTCCCTGTGGAGCATAGGTCTTCAACAAACACTTTCTGCTCCCTGTGCAGCATAGGTCTTCAACAAACACTTTCTGCTCCCTGTAGAGCATAGGTCTTCAACAAACTCTTTCAGCTCCCTGTGCAGCATAGGCCTTCAACAAACACTTTCTGCTCCCTGTGCAGCATAGGTCTTCAACAAACACTTTCTGCTCCCTGTAGAGCATAGGTCTTCAACAAGCACTTCCCAAGCCGTTCTGTTTCTTGTCATTCTTTTAAGATCATTCCATGTGTTCCCCATCTTCCGCATCTCTACTTTCATCTGTCTTCTCGATACATTTTTTTAGTCTTCCTCTTTGTCCTTTTCTTTGGGGATTCCAAAAAGGGTCTGTTGTGTAATACTCTCAGTTAGCTTCCGCAATGTGTCCGGCGCCATCATCTTCGCTGTATCTTTTTATCCACTGGTATTTGACTGGTACATTTCCATAATTCTATGTTAGTGAATTTGTCCTGTCATGTCCACCCTTTTATTCTGCGTAAGCATCCATTAATGAAAAGTCTGTATCTTCATGATTGTCATTTTTGTTGTTCTCCATGTCTCACAGCCATGTAATAGGACTGACTTAACACTGAGTTGAAAATTATTATTTTTATGTTTGACATAATTTCTTTGGATGTCCATGTTTCCCAGTGTAGTGAATGCAGCTTTTGCTTTATACTGGGTGTTCGTAAAGTCTCACTTCACTGTGTTTATAGAACACTTTTGAAAATAAAAAAATAAGTAAATGACGTCTTCATGACGTCATTAAAAAATGTGCTGCACAGTCCACCGGGATGCAAAATGCAGCGAATGGCTGTCGTCTGCTGGAGTAATTCTTTGCACTCAAAACATAATTATTTTATCAATGGAAGAATTAATTTTTTTTTTGGTTGAACAAGTGTTTCGAAATGGCGGTTGATACACACGGATGGTTGTTCAAAGATTTCCTGAACAACCTCCTCGTCGCATTACGGTTAGAAATTTGTTAAATAAGTTTTGTGCTACGGAAAATATGAAAGATTCTCAGCGATCTGGTAGTCCTGCTGTGCCTGAAGAAAAATGTCTCAATATCCAAGACATAATCTTGAAAAGTCCAATCAAGTCCTTAAGGAAAGTGTCGCAACGAGTGGGCACAGCGCACAAAATTCTTAAACACGTTAAGCTTTTATCTATACAGGATTTCTGTTGTGTCTGAGCTAAAAAAGAATGTGACTATCAATCCACCCTGTACAAATATGATGTTGTTGATGGACAAATGTGGTCAACAAAACTATATTCCCCATACATCAAGCAAGGCTTGAAGGAATCCTTTCATTTAACGTTGGGAACTTTTACATTGAACAACTTTTACTTTGAACAACTTTTACTTTGAACAACTTTTACTTTGAACAACTTTTACTGTCAACAACTTTTACTTTGGACAAATTTTACTTTCAACAACTTTTACTGTCAACAACTTTTACTTTGGACAACTTTTACTTTCAACAACTTTTACATTGAACAACTTTTACTGTCAACAACTTTTACTTTCAACAACTTTTACTGTCAACAACTTTTACTTTGGACAACTTTTACTTTCAACAACTTTTACATTGAACAACTTTTACTTTCAACAACTTTTACTTTCAACAACTTTTACTGTCAACAACTTTTACTTTCAACAACTTTTACATTGAACAACTTTTACATTGAACAACTTTTACTGTCAACAACTTTTACTTTGGACAACTTTTACTTTCAACAACTTTTACATTGAACAACTTTTACTGTCAACAACTTTTACTTTGAACAACTTTTACTGTCAACAACTTTTACATTGAACAACTTTTACTGTCAACAACTTTTACTTTGAACAACTTTTACTGTCAACAACTTTTACTTTGGACAATTTTTAATCTCAACAACTTTTACATTGAACAACTTTTACTGTCAACAACTTTTACTTTCAACAACTTTTACTGTCAACAACTTTTACTTTGGACAACTTTTACTTTCAACAACTTTTACATTGAACAACTTTTACTTTCAACAACTTTTACTTTCAACAACTTTTACTGTCAACAACTTTTACTTTCAACAACTTTTACATTGAACAACTTTTACTTTCAACAACTTTTACTTTCAACAACTTTTACTTTCAACAACTTTCACTTTCAACAACTTTTACTTTGAACAACGTTCACTTTCAACAACTTTTACTTTGACGAACTTTTACTTTGAACAACTTTTACCTTGAAATGGGAACTCTTACTCTAAATTTATGAACTTTTGCTCTAATTTTGAGAGCCTTAACTTTAATTTTGGAAAACATTACTTTAATGTTGAGAACTTTTTATTCTAATTTAATTTGGGAAAGCTTTTACTCTAATTCGCGAACTTTTACTTTAATTTTGAGAACTATCTCTCTAATTGTTCCAGATCGAGTGGCTGAATCGATAGCTTGTCGGGGTCCAAACCGGGTGAACTCGGGTTCGTATTCCGGTGGGGTCAAATGTTTTTCTATCGGGTGTGAAATATAAACTCAGTCCCCGGAGACGAAGGTGCGCCTCATAGCACCAGAGCTGGAAGTTGTCAGCGACCCAGAGCTGATGGCTTACGCCAGAATCGGTGAACCAGAACCATCCAGACCCTGCTCCACCTCTCCGTGGTGCCTCAAAGACTAACCTGTCCAGTCTGGCCAAGCGAGTAGGGATCGAAGAGGGAAGACAACCCGGTACTCTAAAATGTCATGCTGAAGTCGGATGTGTTGGGCCGAAAGGCGCAAATATCACAGTTATACTGTAAAGGTAAAGGTAAAGAGCCTAAAAGTTATACTGCATCCCACAACACAACCTGGACACGCACACTTAGCGTCCTTTTAAGGGCGGATGATGAAGAGGTACACTCTTTAGTCATCGGTCGAATGCAAGCAAGTAAGCAATGAATGAATGTTACGTTAATCTAGAACGAGCAACGTTGTCTTAACTCGCTACTCTGTTTAGCAACACAACTAAAAACAATAACAACATTCTATTTTGCAACAAATCTACTATTAAAAAATAATATGACACCAGACTCGGCGTCGCCTGGGTCCCTGTAGAGCGCCCTGTGTACAAAATTACAAATAGTGGCGCCCTAATTATGCGTTTCTGGGGAAAGCACGAACCAGTTCTGGCGCCACATAGGGTGTTGGAGAACTATTTGAACCCGGAACTTCATTTTTTTTTGTAAAAAAAATGAGCTGCGTAATTAATGAGACCACGTCACAGGCGCGCTAAGAGAGTGTGTAGATCAGGGGCGTGCACTTGTGTGGCACGGGGCACGATAACCCTACAGGTTCTTTTTAAAGATAGTGGCACCTGAGTTTTCAGAGTTAATAATTCTTCTTCTTCTTGTTTTCAAAACGAATGGCTACCTTTCTTCATCGTCCGTCCTTGAAAGGGCGTAGAGCTGACGAGGATGCGGTGGTATTTACATCGTTGTTTTTGTTGATCTTCTTCTTTCCTTCCTCATTTACCTTTCAGCGTCGAGGGGAGATATAATTTGCGGTCCTTTGCTCTTCTGTTCGCCTCTGCTGCTGTTGTTTCCTAGTGCTTCTCATATTCCATCGATCCATCTTTTTCGCGGTCGACCCTTGGGTCTGGTATTTCCACAACGTTTGCTGAAGGCTCGTTGTGTTGTGTTTTGATCTTTCTGCCTTGTCACGTGGCCACACCATTTTATCTGTTGTTTCCTCATTGTTTTGCATCGTGGTTGTTTACATCATACATCATGTCTACGATATTTTGCGCTTTTTGGACCCACACATTGAAAGTCAGGAAGTTAATCGAGAACGCCAGAAATACATTCCCTTTTCTATCCCACTTGCTTGACCCGCCTAGTTAACTTGTGACGCCTTTGTTGTGCACAGATGTTTGTCACTGGTGCTTTAGTTGCTTAGCTCGTTTGTATCTTTCCATGAAGATAAAAGCACTTGTCTCTCATATTGTACATGGAAAGTGTTTAGAAGAAGCTGTATCTCATCATTAAAACACTGTTGTGGTTAACAATTAAATATTGTACATGGAAAGTGTTTAGAAGAAGCTGTATCTTATCATTAAAACACTGTTGTGGTTAACAATTAAATATTGTACATGGAAAGTGTTTAGAAGAAGCTGTATATTATCATTAAAACACTGTTGTAGTTAACAATTAAATATTGTACATGGAAAGTGTTTAGAAGAAGCTGTATCTTATCATTAAAACACTGTTGTGGTTAACAATTAAATATTGTACATGGAAAGTGTTTAGAAGAAGCTGTATCTTATCATTAAAACACTGTTGTGGTTAACAATTAAATATTGTACATGGAAAGTGTTTAGAAGAAGCTGTATCTTATCATTAAAACACTGTTGTAGTTAACAATTAAATATTGTACATGGAAAGTGTTTAGAAGAAGCTGTATCTTATCATTAAAACACTGTTGTGGTTAACAATTAAATATTGTACATGGAAAGTGTTTAGAAGAAGCTGTATCTTATCATTAAAACACTGTTGTGGTTAACAATTAAATATTGTACATGGAAAGTGTTTAGAAGAAGCTGTATCTTATCATTAAAACACTGTTGTGGTTAACAATTAAATATTGTACATGGAAAGTGTTTAGAAGAAGCTGTATCTTATCATTAAAACACTGTTGTAGTTAACAATTAAATATTGTACATGGAAAGTGTTTAGAAGAAGCTGTATCTTATCATTAAAACACTGTTGTGGTTAACAATTAAATATTGTACATGGAAAGTGTTTAGAAGAAGCTGTATCTTATCATTAAAACACTGTTGTGGTTAACAATTAAATATTTTATCTCCCGAAACTCTCAGATTTGACATTCCTTAATTTAAATAAATAGAGTATATCAACATCATCATTATCATCATGTACCATACCGGTTGGCGTAGGCGATCATGTTCTTCCACAATCTTCTATCTACAGTGCATCATATCAATTCTGCTGACTGTTTTCCATGCCATGACACCAAGCTATCCAGTATTTTCTCTCTTTGTCGTCTGCGATCTCTCTTTCCCTGTATTTTTGCCAGTTGTAACCAAGTATTCTACTTTCCTCTTCTCATGATGTGACATAAAAATGTTGATTTTTTCTTTCTGGTGTTTTTTTAAGAGCTCCCTTTTTATGTTGGCCTCTTTGAGAACTTCCTCATTGGACTATTTAGCTGTACAGGGAACTTTCAACATTCTTCTGAGAAATCCCATCTCTGTGGCCTTTAATTGTCTTTTCATGTGTTTGTTTGCTGTCCATGATTCGTTTCCATAGGTCAGAAATGATTCTATATAGCACAGATGAACTCTCTTTCTCACTTCTATTGACATATATTTGTTGCATAAGATATTTTTCATTTTCTGAAATGCTATTTTGGCCTGAGCTATTCTGCATTTTATTTATGTGGTGCATCTCCCATCTGATGTTATTGTGCCCAAGTATTTGAAACGTTGTACTTGTTTCAGATTTGTCCTGTTTATTTTTATGCTGCATGATGGTGGTGATTGTTTCTTCGATATAACCATTACTTCTGTTTTCTTACTATTCAGACTGAGACCTTTCTTGTTGCTTTCTTTTACTAGAGTTGCGCGTGGCCGTGTGGCTAAAACCACTGTCCCACAGGCTGAAAAGCCGACGTAGGGTGTTCGAACCCGCGATAGATAGAAAGGATTTTTTCTATCGGGGGTGAAATAAAAATCCTGAATCTCACACGTCGTGGCGACTGCTTGACCAAGCGGCCTTTATCCCTCTGGTTCTAACGGAGCCACCCGACATACACCAGCAATGGTACTATGTGTCGTAAAGATAGATATTTTCTTTCACTATTATGTCTATAATTTCTTGTAGTTCATTCTCTGTCTCTGCTATTAAGAGTGTGTCATCCATTTGGGATCTGCAACTAGTAGAGTCACTGCCAAGAAGGAAAGGAATGGCAAACTACCTTCTTATATTGCCACGTAAAATTATGTCCAAATACAACATAATATCTACAGAGTCTATCAATGATATAATTCATCAATATTTACTTTAGCCAAAGTATTGTACGTGTTGCCTGTGTATCACTAGCTAAAGTATTGTACGTGTTGCCTGTGTATCACTAGCTAAAATTTTTTACGTATTGCCTGTATCACTAGCTAAAGTATTTTACGTGTTGCCTGTATCACTAGCTAAAGTATTTTACGTGTTGCCTGTATCACTAGCTAAAGTATTTTACGTGTTGCCTGTATCACTAGCTAAAGTATTTTACGTGTTGCCTGTATCACTAGCTAAAGTATTGTACGTGTTGCCTGTATCACTAGCTAAAGTATTGTACGTGTTGCCTGAATCACTAGCTAAAGTATTTTACGTGTTGCCTGTATCACTAGCTAAAGTATTGTACGTGTTTCCTGTATCACTAACTAAAGTATTGTACGTGTTGCCTGTATCACTAACTAAAGTATTGTACGTGTTGCCTGTATCACTAACTAAAGCATTGTACATGTTGCCTGTATCACTAGCTAAAGTATTGTACGTGTTGCCTGTGTATCACTAGCTAAAGTATTGTACGCGTTGCCTGTGTATCACTAACTAAAGTATTGTACGTGTTGCCTGTATCACTAACTGAAGTATTGTACGTGTTGCCTGTATCACTAACTAAAGTATTGTACGTTTTTCCTGTGTATCACTAACTAAAGTATTGTACGTGTTGCCTGTATATCACTAACTAAAGTATTGTACGTGTTGCCTGTGTATGACTAACTAAAGTATTGTACGTGTTGCCTGTGTATCACTAACTAAAGTATTGTACGTGTTGCCTGTGTATCACTAGCTAAAGTATTGTACGTTTTTCCTGTGTATCACTAACTAAAGTATTGTACGTGTTGCCTGTGTATCACTAATTAAAGTATTGTACGTGTTGTCTGTGTATCACTAGCTAAAGTATTGTACGTGTTGCCTGTAGCACTAACTAAAGTATTGTACGTGTTGCCTATATCACTAACTAAAGCATTGTACGTGTTGCCTGTATCACTAGCTAAAGTATTGTACGTGTTGCCTGTGTATCACTAACTAAAGTATTGTACGTGTTGCCTGTGTATAACTAAATAAAGTATTGTACGTGTTGTTTGTATATCACTAACTAAAGTATTGTACGTGTTGCCTGTGTATAACTAACTAAAGTATTGTACGTGTTGTTTGTATATCACTAGCTAAAGTATTTTACGCGTTGCATGTGTATCACTAACTAAAGTATTGTACGTGTTGCTTGTGTATCACTAACTAAAGTATTGTACGTGTTGCATGTGTATCATTAACTAAAGTATTGTACGTGTTGCCTGTATATCACTAACTAAAGTATTGTATGTGTTGCCTGTATATGACTAACTAAAGTATTGTACGTGTTTCATGTGTATCATTAACTAAAGTATTGTACGTGTTGCCTGTATATCACTGACTAAAGTATTGTACGTGTTGCCTGTATATCACTAACTAAAGTATTGTACGTGTTGCCTGTATATCACTAACTAAAATATTGTACGTGTTGCCTGTATATCACTAACTAAAGTATTGTACGTGTTGCCTGTATATCACTTACTAAAGTATTGTACGTGTTACTTGTGTATCATTAACTAAAGTATTTTACGTGTTGCTTGTGTATCACAAACTAAAGTATTGTACGTGTTGCCTGTGTATCACTAACTATGGTATTTTACGTTTTGCCTGTGTATCACAAACTAAAGTATTGTACGTGTTGCATGTGTATCACTAACTATGGTATTGTACGTGTTGCATGTGTATCACAAACTAAAGTATTGTACGTGTTGCCTGTATATCACTAACTAAAGTATTGTACGTGTTGCCTGTATATCACTAACTAAAATATTGTACGTGTTGCCTGTATATCACTAACTAAAGTATTGTACGTGTTGCCTGTATATCACTTACTAAAGTATTGTACGTGTTACTTGTGTATCATTAACTAAAGTATTTTACGTGTTGCTTGTGTATCACAAACTAAAGTATTGTACGTGTTGCCTGTGTATCACTAACTATGGTATTTTACGTTTTGCCTGTGTATCACAAACTAAAGTATTGTACGTGTTGCATGTGTATCACTAACTATGGTATTGTACGTGTTGCATGTGTATCACAAACTAAAGTATTGTACGTGTTGCATGTGTATCACTAACTAAAGTATTGTACGTGTTGCAAGTGTATCACTAACTATGGTATTTTACGTGTTGCCTGTGTATCACTAACTAAAGTATTGTACGTGTTGCTTGTGTATCAGTAACTAAAGTATTTTACGTGTCGTCTGTATATCAATATGTAAAGTATTTTACGTTTAGTCTGTGTATCACTGGCTAAAATATTATTTTATGTGTTGTCTGTGTATCACTGGCTAAAATATTTTTATACGTGTTGTCTGTGTATCACTGGCTAAAATATTATTTTACGTGTTGTCTGTGTATCACTGGCTAAAATATTTTTTTACGTGTTGTCTGTGTATCACTGGCTAAAATATTATTTTACGTGTTGTCTGTGTATCACTAGCTAAAACCAGTTTAATAAAATAGCAGTTTTGTGAATGTACCAGGCAGAGGGCATCTTCATCCAAAACGATGGATAGGAGAATAAAGGCAACTTGTCATGTGCTGTTGTTTGGATCTATACATTTTGCTTATTTCACTCCCGATATATATATATATCGACCCACAAGTGGATATCAAAATTGAAGGAATAGACCTGGAGACAGTTCAGAACTACAACTACCTTGGACATACTATAACCAGTGATGGAAAATGTACAACTGAAATAAACAAAAGAATAGGAATGGCAAAAAGTAATTTTAATGTCATGAAGAACATACTAACATCAAAACAAATAACACCAGGGCTAAAACTAAGAATAGCAAAATGTTACATCTTCTAAATATTCCTACATGGTGCAGAAACATAGACATTAGACAAGAAAACAGAACAGAGAATTGAAGCCTTTGAAATGTGGATATATAGAAAAATAGGTAGAATTGAATGGAAGGAAAAGAAAACAAACGATGAAGTCTTAAAACAACTAAAAATGAAAAGAGAACTGCTAAATACAATTCAAACAAGACAAATGCGATTTTTGGGCGCAGACCAAGACTAACATGGACAAGTAACATCAAAAGATGGACAAATCAGCCTATGACAACCTGCACCATCAAAGCAAGCGACAGAGCAGTATGGCGCTCCATGGTAGCCAACCTTCGTTGCGGAGATGGTACTCAATGATGATGATGATGATGATGATGATGATATATATATATATATATATATATATATATATATATATATATATATATATATATATACTTTTCCCCACCCGGGATTTGGACTGGTGTTCTCTTGGTTCGGAGCCCGTCAAGTTATCGATTCGGCTACTCACACTCCCATTATGGTTATGGTTATCGAACACCCCGGTATCACTGCAAACGAATTAAAATCCATAATTGCCCAACCGCCCGTGCCAGTGGAATCATCCGATTAAAAACTATTTTCATTGAAGGATCTAACAAAGAAAGGCAGCAGCAGTCCACATCATAGCTGCTACAGCACACGCAGTAAGACATAAAGCCAAGCGGCACCGAAAGTGAATGCAGCTGAACTGTCCTTCGTCATTCCATATTATGATTCATCGTAAGTAATAAATCGAAACACGATCCGGATGAAAAACACACAGCTCACGGTATGCACAGAGCACTAAACTCAGTAGCTCCGGCAGCAAGCCAGACTTGGAATATGAGAAAACTGCAACAAGGAACATTTTTCAGACTGAGCCTCAATAGTTCCTGTCGTCTATCCGCCATATTGACCGGAAGTCCCATGAGCCGCGCCAGCTCTCTCCAATGAAATTGACAAGACAGAAACGTCACAAAATTTTTATTGAAAAAAACAACAACATACTTCTGGCCATAGTTGCTCCATTTTTTCTTGACGCTGTAAAAAGAGACAGAAGACAAGACAAATTATAACATAATGTTGCTTCTGAATATTATGAAATCATAACAGTATAATATAGACGCTACCAATGCCAGACCTGGACCCTAGATGCAAGAACAATAAGATAAATAACCTCTACAGAGATGAAATGTGTTAGACGAATGACAGGAAACAGTTTGAGAGATAATATCAGAAATGAAGAACTGAGAAAAAAGCTAGGAATAGCCCTCGCCATAGAATATATAAAGAAACAACAATGGTTTGGCCACGTGACATGGCAGAGTGATCAAAACGCAACACAACGATATGCGAGAACACCACACACAAGGGTCGACCACGAAAAAGATGGATTGACGGAATATTAGAAGCACTAGGAAATATAACAGCAGCAGACGCGACCGGAAGAACAAACGATCGCAAATTATACCTCCCGTCGACGCTGAAAGGCAAATAAGGAAGGAAAGAAGATGAAGAATATATACCTAAACTACATTACTGTTATATAATATTGTATAATCATCATCATCAAGTACCAAGCCTAATGGCGTAGGTGATCATGTCTCTCCACAACTTTCGATCTCGGCAGCTATTTATCATTTCTGTTGTTGACCTTCTGCCAAGCCATTCTCTTAAGCTGTCTGGTATCTTTTCTCTTTGCTTCCCTCTATCTCTTCGTCCTTCAATTTTCCTAGTTGTTACAATATATTCCAGTTGTTCTCTTCTCATTACCGGGCCAAAAAAATGATTGTTTCCCCCCAATATTGGAAATTAGCTCTCTTTTTGCATTGGCCTCTTTCAGAACATTTTCATTACTCTTCTTAGCTGTCCATGGTATTCCCAACATTCTTCTATAAAACCACATTTCTACACCCTCCAGTGATATTCTTGTCTGTTGTCCTATTGTCCATGATTCACATCCATATGTTAAGACTGGCTCTATGTAACATTTAAGAACTCTTTTTCTTGTTTCTATTGTCAAAAATGGATTGCATAGTATCTTCCTCATTTTTTGGAAAGCTGCATTTGCCTGAGCCATTCTGCATCTCACCTCTTTTGTACATCTTCCGTCTGAGGTTAACAAAGTTCCCAAATATTTAAATTCATTTACCTGTTTTAATATTGTTTCACTTGTCTTTATTTTGCACTGAGGTGATGACTTTTTCTTTGTTGTTACCATTACTTCTGTCTTTTTGCTATTAAGGCTGAGTCCTTTATTTTTACTTTCCTTCACTATAATGTCTAATAATTCTTGAAACTCATTTTCACTCTTAGCGATTAAGACTGTATCATCAGCATACTTTAGATTATTTATATTATGACCTCCAATTGTTATTCCAGGCATGCCCCTTATGGACCTTAAAATAATCTCACTATAAATATTAAACAAATCTGGTGACAGCACACAACCTTGTCTAACACCCTGTTTTATTTGTTGAAACATTCCCAATTGATTTCCATTTCTTATGGCCGCTGTTTGTTGCCAGTACATGTTCTTTATTATTCTTAGATCTTTGCTGTCTACGTTTATGTTTTATAAAATTTTGATTATTTCTTGGTGCTTTACTTTGTCAAATGCCTTGGCGTAATCTATGAAACATAGGTACAGATCTGTTTTCACCTCTATGGCTCTTTCTAGTAAAGATCTTACGATATAAATGGCATTGCTTGTTCCTTTATCTCTAACAAAACCACACTGTTCATCGCTAATTTCTGGACTGATTTTGTTTTGCACTCTTCGCATGATGATTCTTAGTAATATCTTAGTCATATGACTCATAAGACTTATTGTGCGATGATCATCGCATTCAATCGCACCCGATTTCTTTGGTAGGGCTATGAATATTGATTTGAGCATGTCGTCTGGTATATATCCGCTGTTGTAGATATCATTCAATATTTTTGTTATTCCTATTCCAAAATCACCTATGGCTTCAATCTCTTCTCTAGTTATATTATCTGGTCCAGGAGCTTTGCCTGCTTTCATATTGCGCAAGGCGTCTTCCACTTCTCTGAGTATTTCTGGTCCTTCTCCATTATCTTTAATATTTACTTCTGTTCGTTCATCATTATAAAGATCTTTAATGTATTCTGTCCATCGTTCCCTTATGTTTTCTTGATCAATCAACAGTTCTCCTTCCTTTGATCTTAGACATCCAGTTTTTGATTGCGTTTTTCTTCCTGTTAATTTCTCATTTTCTTTATATATAGCTTTGGCATCTCCTTTTTGTTGCGTTTTACTCTCTTTGCATCTCTGATTTAGCCATGCTTCTTTTGCTTCGTGCCATCTTATTACAATTTCTTTATTTAATCTCTTACATTCATCTTTGTTCTCCTTATTTCTTCTTCTTGTATCCATTAGCTGTAAAATGGCTATGTTATTCATTTCTTTCTTGAATTTGTCCTCACTGGTGGTATGAACTCTTTTGATGTTTGTTGCATTGATTCTTTTAGCATTTCCCATTGTTCATCGATGCTTTGTATCTTCTCTATTGCATTGTACCGGTTCTGAATTGTGATTTTATATTTGTCTTGCAACTTCTTGTCTGATTTGAGTAAATCTAAATTTAACTTGATGTTAACTGAAGCTCATTTTGTTGCTTTTAATTTTACTCTAAGCTTTCCCACAACTGGTACATGATCACTATTGCAATCTGCCCCTGGTCTAGTCTTCACACACACCAGACTGTTCCTAAATCTATTGCTTATCATTATATAATCAATTTGATTGCGTACGTTGTCTTCTGAACGTTTTAATTTCCACAGATGTAAAGGTAAAGGTAAAGGTAAAGGTAAAGGTAAAGGTAAAGGTAAAGGTAAAGGTAAAGGTAAAGGTAAAGGTAAAGGTAAAGGTAAAGGTAAAGTTAAAGTAAAGGTAAAGGTAAAGGTAAAGGTAAAGGTAAAGGTAAAGGTAAAGGTAAAGTTAAAGGTAAAGGTAAAGTTAAAGGTAAAGGTAAAGGTAAAGTTAAAGGTAAAGGTAAAGTAAAGGTAACGGTAAGGTTAAGGTAAGTAAGGTAAGGTAAGGTAAGGTAAGGTAAGTAAGGTAAGGTAAGGTAAGGTAAGGTAAGGTAAAGGTTTAGGCAAAGGTAAAGGTAAAGGTTAAGGTAAGGTAAAGGTAAGGTAAAGGTAAGGTAAAGGTAAGGTAAAGGTAAAGGTGAAGGTGAAGATGAAGGTGAAGGTAAATGTAAAGGTGAAGATAAAGGTAAAGGTAAAGTACGAGACTTGAATCGGCTTCTTAGCGCGCGAGTTTTCAAGCATATGTGCTCGGCCGCCTATCCAGAAGTGTTCGGAGACTTCTGGATAGTGTCGTTTCACGCATTGAAACTCACGATGCAAGGCGGCATTCCTCACCTTCCAAGAGTACTACCCTGGTACCCGTTTCTGCCACCGTCTGGGTCGACCGAGGGTGTATTTTTTTTCCCCAACCACGAGTACAACTCACACTGCTCCCAGCGGGAATCGAACACGGGTTGTCCGAACCTTGGTAGCCCAGTCGGGTGGTTTTCCCAACTCGGCTACCGAGGTTCTTTAAACATAAGCACCCTTTAAACCAGGTGTTAACTATCATCATGTTGTGTGTTCTTGCCCAGTCAATAAGTTTATCGCCTCTTTCATTTCTCTCTACTAAGCCATACTAACCAACCACCATTGTACTACACCTACTATATAATCATCATCATCATCAAGTACCAGGCCTACTGGCGTAGGTGATAATATCTCTCCACAACTTTCGATCTCGACAGTTATTTATCATTTCTGTTGTTGACCTTCGGCCACGCCATTCTCTTAAGCTGTTTGTTATCTTTTCTCTTTGCTTTCCACTATCTCTTCGTCCCTCAACTTTCCCAGTTGTTACAATATATTCCAGCTGTTCCCTTCTCATCACATGGCCCAAAAATGATGATTGTTTCTTCCTAATATTGGAAATTAGCTCTCTTTTTGCCTTGACCTCTTTCAGAACTTTTTCATTACTCTTCTTAGCTGTCCATGGTACTCTCAACATTCTTCTGTAAAAACCACATTTCTACAGACTCCAGTGATTTTCTTGTTTGTTGTCCTATTGTCCATGATTCACATCCATATGTTTAGACTGGCTCTACATAAAATTTAAGAACTCTTTTTCTTGTTTCTATTATCAAAAATGGATTAAATAGTATCTTCCTCACTATAAAATAATAATATAATAATATAATATAACAGTATAAAATAACAGCATATAATATAAACAATAATCTTAATCCTATGGTTTAGTAGTGAAGAGTTCAGAACTTAGATATCATGAACCGCACTAGAATATAGGCTGAAACAAAATGTAGGGGTCTGGTCACGTTGAGAATACTGACTAAAAGTAAGTGGTTTAGTCACGTGAGAAGGAAGTAAAAAAGTAATTTGGTCACGTTGTGAAAAGACAGAAAAAGTTATGTGGTTTAGTCACGTTAAAAGGAAGTAAACAAGTGATTCGGTCACGTTGTGAGAAGGCAGAACATGTTATGTGGTTTGTCACGTCAGGAGGAAGTAAACAAGTGATTTGGTCACGTTGTGAGAAGAAAGAAAATAAGTGGTTTGGTCACGTCAGGAGGCAGTAAACAAGTGATTTGGTCACGTTGTGCAAGTAGAACAGTTACGTGGTTTGCTCCTGTCAGGAGAAGTAAACAAGTGGTCTGATCACGTTGTGAAAAGACAGAAAATAAGTGGTTTGGTTCTGTCAGGAGTAAACAAGTGGTTTGGTCACGCTGTAAAAGACAGAAAATAAGTGGTTTGGTCCTGTCAGGAGGAAGTAAACAAGTGGTTTGTCACGTTGTGGAAAAAAACAGTACAAAATTAAAGAGTTTGGTCGCTAGAAAAAACAGAAAGTATATTCTGTGTATTGTGTTTATGTGTGTACGTTGTTGTGTACGTGTGTCTATAAACCTTTGCATGACATATCGGCCAGTAACTTCCAATTAACCGATTACGGAATGAAAAGAGGTTGTGGATTGTTGTTCTTGCGTTCGCCAGCTTTCAACTCTGACGAAGTCCCTAGAGACTAATAACTGAATTGAAGAGAGAGAGAGAGAGAGAGAGAGAGAGAGAGAGAGAGAGAGAGAGAGAGTAAAAAAAAGTATAACGGTTTGGTTAAAATGCCCATTAACAGGATTGTATCTAAAAGAACGAATAATCGATGAGAGCTCTCTAATAACCGCACGTACTAAAGTTTCCGCGCCATTTGATTGGGCCTCTTCGTATCTCATATCTTTCGGTTCGTATACACTTTCAAGCTCGATTTAAAAATAAAAACAAATAAGAAAAAAAAACATAAGCTATAATACAGTGCAATATTTATTAATTATGTTCGTTTTGCGGTTGTTGGGTACACACTAGAAGCATCAGCGGCGCCACAGTTGTATTTGGTTTCAATAATCCGAACATTAAAGTCGCGCCTGTCTGTGTTAATAATTTACGGAACCACCGCCGAAATCGCTCACGCATTCGTTAAATCCCGGACCGCGATACGCGCCGGCGTTCCTCTGGTGTGATAGACGATTACTCATCGTTTTCTTGGTAATCGTATGTAGGGGGGTGCTGTACCGTATTTAAATTGAGCTGTAGTTGTCCAGTGTTTATACCGTGGTTTGTTCTGTTGCTGGGTCGCCAGTTGCAGGGAGCCGGGGAGGCATACAAGGATGCCGGGGTGTGTGTGAGGAGACACAAGCGAGAGTCAGATTTATAATTGCTCTTTTGTATGTTACATTAGAGGCTTCACATTCATCCACTCATGCATTCATTCAATGGGCGCCGCCTCCATGTCGAAGGTTGGATACTGCGGGGCGCCATTTTACTCTGTCACTTCCCTTGATAGTATAAGTGGAGGACGGGTGGTCTAGAAGTAAGGCGTCGGTTTCTGTGCAGGAAGGTTCCTGGTTCGAAACCTGTTGCTATCTATCTATCTATCTATCTATCTATCTATCTATCTATCTATCTATCTATCTATCTATCTATCTATCTATCTATCTATCTATCTATCTATCTATCTATCTATCTATCTATCTATCTATCTATCTATCTATCTATCGGTCTATCTGTCTATCTGTCTATCTGTCTGTCTGTCTGTCTGTCTGTCTGTCTGTCTGTCTGTCTGTCTATCTATTGACCTTTCGAGCCGTAGTCGGCCCGTAGAGCATAGACCCAGATAATCTTTCTCTTATCTAAATTTTTATTCTAGCAGTTTTCAATCCTTCTAAAGATATTTTATCAAATCTCGCCATTTGTCTCTGTTCTGTGCAAGCAGCTCTATCTCATTGAGGGAGCTGATTCCTGCTGCTCTTGCCTCTCTGATCGAAAATACTATCACTACTATCTACTGCTAATTTACACATTCTGTGTCAAGTGGGGGGAATTTTTTTTTTTTAACTTTTAACTTTTAATCCGTTGTTTCTTCGTGGCTCCCCCCCCACCCACCCCCACCCCACCCCAACCAGCTATGTCTTGCCTACTCGGATAACGACGAAAAACAGGAGGCTCCATGTCGCTGCCAGGGCAAACATTGTTTAGAAAAATCTCCTCAGGCCGAAGACGGATATGTCGAGCATAAAGGCGCAGATATTGCAGCTCTGGCGTAATAATAGCGACTACACGAATGAACGCCAGGACGGTGAAAGATAGTGCACAATGGCATAGTTTGGCCTATCCTCCTTTTGATGTTTTCTGTCTACTTTAGTCTTGGTCTACCTCGTCTGTCTTGTACCTTCCTTTCCAAGATGATTTTTAGCAGAGTGTTATGTTGCTTCACATGTCCTAACGGGGAACTGGTTGGTCTCATGGCAAGACGCCGGCTCCGAGACAGAGAGGTTATGGGTTCAAATCCCGTCTACACCATTTGGGTTTTTATTTGTGATTTCTCTCTGCAGCAACCACCCCTGGTCTCAGCAGAGAGGCCTGGCTTGAAACTTCAATTACTCGTTGACGGAAAAAAATATGAGTATCTCTGAAGTCAAAGTTATCTGCCTGTGTGGCGATGGACCCCTGTGAACACGGCTGCCATGGAAAAATGGATTAACAAGAAAAATGGATTAACAAGAAAAATGGATTAACAAGAAAAATGGATTAACAAGCAAAATGGATTAACAAGAAAAATGGATTAACAAGCAAAATGGATTAACAAGAAAAATGGATTAACAAGCAAAATGGATTAACAGGCAAATGGATTAACAAGCAAAATGGATTAACAAAAAAATGGATTAACAAGAAAAATGGATTAACAAGCAAAATGGATTAACAAGCAAAATGAATTAACAAGAAAAATGGATTAACAAGCAAAATGGATTAACAAGAAAAATGGATTAACAAGAAAAATGGATTAACAAGCAAAATGGATTAACAAGAAAAATGGATTAACAAGAAAAATGGATTAACAAGCAAAAGGATTAACAAGAAAAATGGATTAACAAGAAAAATGGATTAACAAGAAAAATGGATTAACAAGCAAAATGGATTAACAAGCAAAACGCAGTTCCTGGTCTTTAGGGACTTCGTCAGAGATAGAAATCTGGCGAACAAAAAAAAAATATTTTAAAAAAGTATCCTAACATTTTCAGTTGTCCTTTCCGAATTCTTTGAAGCAGTTTTATTTTCGCTTTCCTCTACATCAGAGCGTCTGTGTTTGTCTTATTTTCCTTCCAACAGAGGCTGTAATATGTCCTCTACATAACTGTAGAGAACATATAAAATAAACATAATATGGTATGGAGCAGCTAAACTAATAGAAAGACAAGACAAACTACAACGCTTCGGCAAATGCCTTCATTAGGTATAACAACAAATTATACAAATTAAACAAATAAATCTAAGCCAGAAAACATAAACATATCTAAACAAGGGAGAAGAGAAATGGCAGGAAAAGACGGTGGCCAGGGTGTACGTAGATGTTGGTTCATCATCATCATCAAGTACCGGGCCAGCTGGCATAGGTGATCATGCCTATCCACAACTTATTAAAATGATAAAATTGATAAAAGTTACTTATCATTTCTGTTGTTGACCTTCTGCCAAACCATTCTCTTAAACTGTTTGGTATCTTTTCTCTTTGTTTCCCTCTATCTCTTCATCCCTCAATTTTCCCAGTTGTTACAATATATTCCAGCTGTTCTCTTCACATTACATGGCCATAAAATGATGATTGTTTCTTCCTAATATTGGAAATTAGCTCTCTTTTTGCTTTGACCTCTCTCAGAACCTCTTCATTACTCTTCTTAGCTGTCCATGGTATTCTCAACATTCTTCTGTAGAACCACATTTTTACAGACTCCACTTATTTTAGAGTTTGGTTATTAGATAAATAGACAATAGGGCAAGTAGGATTTAATCGGACCAGAAGCAGCCAAACGGGGAAAAATTTAGAAAGTTGGTCTCATGAGGAAGGATGAACGGGGGTGTCCAATAGGGTACATGAAAACGAGAAAGAGGGGATAAAAGAGAGAAGCCAGGGGGAGAAGAGCAAAAGAGCGAAGATAAAAGGTAATAAAGATATCGCAGGGAGGAATATATATATGTATATATATATTTTTTTTTTGTTCGATCTGTCTCAAGGCCGGCGTCTTGCCTCGAGACCAACCAATCCCCCGAAAAGAGATATGGCATTGCAAAGAAAAGGAGAGGACACCAGTGATTAAAGAAAAGAGTGGAAAAGTTTAAACATCTCGGATGGCGCCAAAGCGGGATATGAGTTGTTTCTTAATTGCGAACCGACTGTGGGTATTAGAGGAGCAAGAGTTGATGCCAGTAACCCGGAAGTCATCAGAGGGTTGGCGATCTGCAATGGGAGGGGTGGCAGGTGTGCCAGAATCATGTTCGATGTTGTACAAAAGTGCTCACGGATTCTATCTAGTAACCGTAGGATTTTTAAGCGTGGAATTAAAAAAAAAATAGGAGCTTAATATAATTAGACAAATAAGATTTCAAACGTTGCGAGAATACCAGACCTAAGAGCCTACCGCGAAAAATATGGATTGTTGTTTGCTTGCTTGGCTCGCCCGATGACTAAAGTATTCTAGAGTGTTCTATTAGACTATAGAATTCCTCTTCATCATCCGCCCTTAAAAGGACGTTAAGTGGGTGTGTCTGCGTTGTGTTGTGGTTTGCAGTGTATCTGTGATATTTGCGCCTTTCGGCCCAACAAATCCGACTTCAGCACGACATTTTTCTGTACCGGGTTGTCTTCCCTCTTTGATCCCTACTCACTTGGCCAGACTAGACAGGTTAGTCTGTTACTAGAGGCACCGCGGAGAGGTGGAGCAGGATCTGGATGGTTCTGGTTCACCGATCCTGGCGCAAGCCATCAGCTGTGGGTCGCTGACAACTTCTAGCTCTGGTGCTGGGAGGCGCGCCTTCGCCTCCAAAATAAGGATTAACGGAATATTAGAACACTAGGAAACATAACAGCAGCAGAGGCGAACAGAAGAGGAAAAGGCCACATATTATATCTCCCATCGACGCTGAAAGGCAAATGAGGAAGGAAAGAAGAAGAAGCTTTCAAATTGAGGAAACAAAAAATGAAGAGACAAACTAATTACAAATAAAATTATAAATGAGGAGACAAACTAATTACAAATAAAATTATAAATGAGGAGACAAACTAATTACAAATAAAATTATAAATGAGGAGACAAACTAATTACAAATAAAATTATAAATGAGGAGACAAACTAATTACAAATAAAATTATAAATGAGGAGACAAACTAATTAAAAATAAAATTATAAATGAGGAGACAAAAGGTAAAGGTCAAGTACGAGACTTGAACCGGCGTCTTAGCACGCGAGTTTACACCCATATGTGCTCGGCCGCCTATCCAGAAATGTTCGGATATTTCTGTATAGTGTAGCCTCAAGCATCGAAACTCAGATGCGAAGCGACATTCCTCACCTTCCCAGGATAATATAGTTGGCTGAGTGGCAGTGTGCCAAGCGTTCGGCCTCTCGTGGCAAGGCGCGGTGCCACTGAGTACGGGTTCGATCCCACTTCGGACCATATATTGTTCTTCGTTTTTTTCTGTTGTTGTCTGTCTGTTAATTTTTCCGAGTGCTAACACATACTTATTTGTTCTATTATTCCCCAGGATAATATACCCTGGTACCCATTTCTGCCAACGGCTGGGTCGACCGTGGGGTATTTTTTTTTTTTTTTATTCCAACCACGAGTACAACTCACTCTGCTCCCAGCGGGAATCGAACACGGGTTGTCCGAACGTCGGTAATCTAGTCGGGTGGTTTTCCCAACTAGGCTACCGAGGCCCCCAAACTATTTACAAATTTGATTAGACAAACTAATTACAAATAAAATTATAAATGATACAATTTTACAATTTCTGCGATGAAACCTATTCCACGAGTACAATAGAATAGAATAGAATAGAATAGAATAGAATAGAATAGGATTGTTTGTTTGATCGGTTTGTTTCCGGATTAGTTGATCGAATTTGATGGAGTAGTTAATTCGTTAATGGGTTAGTTAATCGAGTTTGATGGAATAGTTAATTGGCTAATTGGTTAATTGATCGGTATTGATGGAGTAGTTAATTTGTTAATGGGTTAGTTGATAGGTGTTGATGGAATAGTTAATTAATTTGTTAATGGGTTAGTTGATAGGTGTTGATGGAATAGTTAATTAATTTGCTAATGGGTTAGTTGATAGGTGTTGATGGAATAGTTAATTAGCTAATGGGTTAGTTGATAGGTGTTGATGGAATAGTTAATTAGCTAATGGGTTAGTTGATAGGTGTTGATGGAGTAGTTAATTAGCTAATGGGTTATTCGATGGAGTAGTTAATTAGCTAATGGGTTATTTGATGGAGTAGTTAATTAGCTAATGGGTTATTTGATGGAGTAGTTAATTAGCTAATGGGTTATTTGATGGAGTAGTTAATTAGCTAATGGGTTATTTGATGGAGTAGTTAATTAGCTAATGGGTTATTTGATGGAGTAGTTAATTAGCTAATGGGTTTTTTGATGGAGTAGTTAATTAGCTAATGGGTTATTTGATGGAGTAGTTAATTAGCTAATGGGTTATTTGATGGAGTAGTTAATTGGTGGAGACCATTTGGATGACCTCGACTTTGCTGATGACATAGTTCTCATCAGCAGTCAGATAAAAACGATGCAGGAAAACACAAATGAACTATCATCAATAGCCAGCAAAATTGGGCTTGAGATCAATCATGAAAAGACTAAAGTCATGAAAAGTTTAATTCCAACAAGTGACAAAATATACATGGAAAACAAACCAGTAGAAGAGATCGATCACTTTATCTATCTTGGAAGTCACATTGATCGAGAAGGGGTTACAAGCAAAGAAATTAGAATCAGAATAGCTAAAGCAGCAATGTCTTTCAGAAGCCTTGAAAAGTTGTGGAAATCAAAACTCATCAGCACAAACACAAAACTTAGGCTATTCAAATCAAATGTACTATCAACCATAACGTATGCGTGTGAAAGCTGGAAAACAACAAGAGATATAGAAACAAAGTTGAACGCTGCTAGAATAAAAAATTAGATAACAGAAGGAGTACCTTGGTCTACGCAATATGGGCCGGCTACGGCTCGAAAGGTCAATAGACAGACAGACAGGCAGGCAGGCAGGCAGGCAGGCAGGCAGACAGACAGACAGACAGACAGACAGACAGACAGACAGACAGACAGACAGACAGACAGACAGTGGTTAGTTAATTGGTTGGATGTTTAGACAACACAACGCAACTACGACTGTCTTTACGATCTTTGCAGGCGAGCAGTGGAGACATTGGAAGAGTCGTGTAACAAACGCTATAGTGGAACTATATAGAACTGTCCCTGGATAGTGTCCATTAGTGCGTCAGAATCATTTCATAGGCAGATTTGCTGCAACAGTTTCATATTCTTTGTTTTAACAATATCTTTCTTTCTGCAACAGTTTCATATTCTTTGTTTTAACAATATCTTTCTTTCTGCAACAGTTTCATATTCTTTGTTTTAACAATATCTTTCTTTCTGCAACAGTTTCATATTCTTTGTTTTAACAATATCTTTCTTTCTGCAACAGTTTCATATTCTTGTTTTAACTATATCTTTCTTTCTGCAACAGTTTCATATTCTTTGTTTTAACTATATCTTTCTTTCTGCAACAGTTTCATATTCTTTGTTTTAACCATATCTTTCTTTCTGCAACAGTTTCATATTCTTTGTTTTAACAATATCTTTCTTTCTGCAACAGTTTCATATTCTTTGTTTTAACTATATCTTTCTTTCTGCAACAGTTTCATAATCTTGTTTTAACCATATCTTTCTTTCTGCAACAGTTTCATATTCTTGTTTTAACTATATCTTTCTTTCTGCAACAGTTTCATATTCTTGTTTTAACTATACCTTTCTTTCTGCAACAGTTTCATATTCTTTGTTTTAACTATATCTTTCTTTCTGCAACAGTTTCATATTCTTGTTTTAACTATATCTTTCTTTCTGCAACAGTTTCATATTCTTGTTTTAACTATACCTTTCTTTCTGCAACAGTTTCATATTCTTTGTTTTAACTATATCTTTCTTTCTGCAACAGTTTCATATTCTTGTTTTAACTATATCTTTCTTTCTGCAACAGTTTCATATTCTTGTTTTAACTATATCTTTCTTTCTGCAACAGTTTCATATTCTTTGTTTTAACTATATCTTTCTTTCTGCAACAGTTTCATATTCTTGTTTTAACTATATCTTTCTTTCTGCAACAGTTTCATATTCTTTGTTTTAACTATATCTTTCTTTCTGCAACAGTTTCATATTCTTGTTTTAACTATACCTTTCTTCCTGTGGTTAACCCGATGGGTCACAGGGACGTTGGTATTTCTCATCATCATTCATCCTTAAAAGGGCGTTAAGTGGCCATAGATACGTTGTGGTGTGGTTTATTTACGCCTTTCGGTCCAACAAATTCTCGTGCCGAAGACGGCACACAGTGTGGAGGCCATATTTCTCCACGACTGACGATCTGTTCTTAGTTCTAGTAGTTCTGGTTTGTTTCTTAGTCTCATAGTTGAGCGTTTCCTAGTTCTAGTAGTTCTGGCTTGTTTCTTAGTCTCATAGTTGAGTGTTTTCTAGCTCTAGTAGTTCTTGCTTGTTTCTTAGTCTCATAGTTGAGTGTTTCCTAGTTCTAGTAATTCTTGCTTGTTCCTTAGTCTCATAGTTGAGCGTTTCCTAGTTCTAGTAGTTCTTGCTTATTCCTTAGTCTCATAGTTGAGCGTTTCCTAGTTCTAGTAGTTCTTGCTTGTTCCTTAGTCTCATAGTTGAGTGTTTCCTAGTTCTAGTAGTTCTTGCTTGTTTCTTAGTCTCATAGTTGAGCGTTTCCTAGTTCTAGTAGTTCTTGCTTGTTTCTTAGTCTCATAGTTGAGCGTTTCCTAGTTCTAGTAGTTCTGGCTTGTTCCTTAGTCTCATAGTTGAGTGTTTCCTAGTTCTAGTAGTTCTTGCTTGTTTCTTAGTCTCATAGTTGAGCGTTTCCTAGTTCTAGTAGTTCTTGCTTGTTTCTTAGTCTCATAGTTGAGCGTTTCCTAGTTCTAGTAGTTCTTGCTTGTTTCTTAGTCTCATAGTTGAGCGTTTCCTAGTTCTAGTAGTTCTTGCTTGTTTCTTAGTCTCATAGTTGAGCGTTTCCTAGTTCTAGTAGTTCTGGCTTGTTTCTTAGTCTCATAGTTGAGTGTTTCCTAGTTCTAGTAGTTCTTGCTTGTTCCTTAGTCTCATAGTTGAGTGTTTCCTAGTTCTAGTAGTTCTTGCTTGTTTCTTAGTCTCATAGTTGAGCGTTTCCTAGTTCTAGTAGTTCTTGCTTGTTTCTTAGTCTCATAGTTGAGCGTTTCCTAGTTCTAGTAGTTCTTGCTTGTTCCTTAGTCTCATAGTTGAGCGTTTCCTAGTTCTAGTAGTTCTTGCTTGTTTCTTAGTCTCATAGTTGAGCGTTTCCTAGTTCTAGTAGTTCTTACTTGTTCCTTAGTCTCATAGTTGAGCGTTTCCTAGTTCTAGTAGTTCTGGCTTGTTTCTTAGTCTCATAGTTGAGTGTTTCCTAGTTCTAGTAGTTCTTGCTTGTTTCTTAGTCTCATAGTTGAGTGTTTTCTAGTTCTAGTAGTTCTTGCTTGTTTCTTAGTCTCATAGTTGAGCGTTTCCTAGTTCTAGTAGTTCTTACTTGTTCCTTAGTCTCATAGTTGAGTGTTTCCTAGTTCTAGTAGTTCTTGCTTGTTCCTTAGTCTCATAGTTGAGCGTTTCCTAGTTCTAGTAGTTCTGGCTTGTTCCTTAGTCTCATAGTTGAGTGTTTCCTAGTTCTAGTAGTTCTGGCTTGTTTCTTAGTCTCATAGTTGAGCGTTTCCTAGTTCTAGTAGTTCTTGCTTGTTTCTTAGTCTCATAGTTGAGCGTTTCCTAGTTCTAGTAGTTCTGGCTTGTTTCTTAGTCTCATAGTTGAGTGTTTCCTAGTTCTAGTAGTTCTTGCTTGTTCCTTAGTCTCATAGTTGAGTGTTTCCTAGTTCTAGTAGTTCTTGCTTGTTTCTTAGTCTCATAGTTGAGCGTTTCCTAGTTCTAGTAGTTCTTGCTTGTTTCTTAGTCTCATAGTTGAGCGTTTCCTAGTTATTGTCTGCGTAGCGATTCCTTTAGTCTGCTTTGTTTTCTTTTACCAGATGGCTTCCACATGAATGCCTGACGGGGAAGTCTTTCTTCATTCATTCTCGGCACATGACCGATGTATTTCCAACGCCTTCTTATAAAGCTCGACACGTATTCTTGTTTTGATTCCTCTCTCATCTTTACATTTGAAATGTACTCTTTCTAGTGGATGTTTAAGATCCTATGGAGACATTGGTTTTCAAAGGCATTTAATTTCCTATCTAAAGTCTGGATGGATTTCCCCCTTTCACATCCATATTTAGCATTGGTTATTGTAATACAGTTATTGAGATATTGAGTTATTGAGTTATTGAATTATTGAGTTATTGAGTTATTGAGATATTGAGTTATTGAGTTATTGAGTTATTAGCGGGTCATCATTATTGCATCCCGAACTTGTCCATAGGTGCTCAGATCCCCTCCTCAGCAAGTCCCGCAGTGTCCAGTGACTGACGACTCCAGTTCTATGTTGGTTGATTAGCCTTCTCACACACCCACTAAGTTTCTCGTTTCTGGCTGTGCCCATCTTAACTCCCATCTCTTTCTGGATAGCTCTGGTATCACTCAGGAGTTGAACAGTCTAAGTTTCGTTTGTTTACTGAGAACTTTGGATCTCCAGATGTTCATCAGTTTATTGAAAGCATTTGATGCTAGTGTGATGTGTGACATGCCTTCTGTTGTTATGTCTCCATGTGATGCTAGTGTGATGTGTGACATGGCTTCTGTTGTTATGTCTCCATTTGATGCTAGTGCGATGTATGACATGGCTTCTGTTGTTATGTCTCCATGTGATGCTAGTGCGATGTCTGACATGACTTCTGTTGTTATGTCTCCATGTGATGCTAGTGCGATGTGTGACATGTCTTCTGTTGTTATGTCTCCATGTGATGCTAGTGTGATGTGTGACATGGCTTCTGTTGTTATGTCTCCATGTGATGCTAGTGTGATGTGTGTCATGACTTCTGTTGTTATGTCTCCATTTGATGCTAGTGCGATGTGTGACATGTCTTCTGTTGTTATGTCTCCATTTGATGCTAGTGTGATGTGTGACATGACTTCTGTTGTTATGTCTCCATGTGATGCTAGTACGATGTGTGACATGACTTCTGTTGTTATGTCTCCATGTGATGCTAGTGCGATGTGTGACATGGCTTCTGTTGTTATGTCTCCATTTGATGCTAGTGTGATGTGTGACATGGCTTCTGTTGTTATGTCTCCATTTGAAGCTAGTGCGATGTGTGACATGGCTTCTGTTGTTATGTCTCCATGTGATGCTAGTGCGATGTGTGACATGACTTCTGTTGTTATGTCTCCATGTGATGCTAGTGTGATGTGTGACATGACTTCTGTTGTTATGTCTCCATTTGATGCTAGTGTGATGTGTGACATGGCTTCTGTTGTTATGTTTCCATTTGAAGCTAGTGCGATGTGTGACATGACTTCTGTTGTTATGTCTCCATTTGATGCTAGTGCGATGTGTGACATGACTTCTGTTGTTATGTCTCCATATCTTAACTCTGAACATTTTGCTACCTAAACCTTTTGTACAATGTCATTGTAAAATATTATATCAGATGCATTGTTGGTAATAATAAATAGGGAATATAGTGTTAGTGATCATAAATTTTACTGACCTTCAGCACATGATTTTTGTGGTAATGTGTTCGGTGTAATGCCCGTGTCGCTTTACTTTCCCAGAAAAAATCTGGTACCCATTACAGGCCGGGTGAACCGCAAGCCGTCGGTTGGAATCGAACCCTATCTCTTGCCCTTTGTAGTCCAGTTCACTAGCCACTAAACTATCGCGGCTCTCCATTTTTGGTAATATCCAGGACTTTTGTTTTGCTAATGTTCACCTGGAGGTGAACATGTGGTACTATGGTAATGGTAAATACAATCTTGGTACTAATAATAAGCTGCCGCTGCTGGGGCTATGTGTACTCGCTACTAGCCAGACTGATCGGAGCTCAATTCCTGGGATCGGGGGACAGGTTGGTCTTGAGACAGAGAGGTTGTGGGTTCAAATCCCGGCTGCATCAGTTGGAATTTTTATTTATAATTTCTCTCTGCGGCAACCACCCCCTGGTCTCAGCAGCGAGGCCCGGCTTGAAGCGTCAATTACTCATGGACGTAAAAAAAATATGAGTACCTCCGAAGTCAGAGTTATCTGCCGGTGCGGCGAGGGAACCCTGTGCACACGGTTGCCAGGGAAAAACGGATTAACGCGCAAAATTCAGTTCCTAGTCTCTAGGGACTTCGTCAGAGGTCAAAGCTGGCAAACACACAAATAAATAAATAAGCTTAAAAAATTTCCGAAAGTGGCGAATGTTTCAGTTTTGTCTCGATGGCTTTAAGTTTGAGCAATCTCTGAAACTTGGCACCAGAGACTTCACTCTTTTAATGGAAAGCAGAGCGGTTTAGCTTTATGCTGGTCACACAATCAATAGAATGTGCCCTTAGTTAATGCTGATATGGGAGCTAACAACATATTTCTAAACTCCTTAAGGTTTTAAAGGAATTTGATTTTACCTTAGGGGGCTGCATGCTCTAGGGGTTAGACGGGGGGCTGCATGGTCTAGGGGTTAGACGGGGGGCTGCATGGTCTAGGGGTTAGACGGGGGGCTGCATGGTCTAGGGGTTAGACGGGGGGCTGCATGGTCTAGGGGTTAGACGGGGGCTGCATGGTCTAGGGGTTAGACGGGGGGCTGCATGGTCTAGGGGTTAGACGGGGGGCTGCATGGTCTAGGGTTAGACGGGGGCTGCATGGTCTAGGGGTTAGACGGGGGCTGCATGGTCTAGGGTTAGACGGGGGGCTGCATGGTCTAGGGGTTAGACGGGGGGGCGCATGGTCTAGGGGTTAGACGGGGGGCTGCATGGTCTAGGGGTTAGACGGGGGGCTGCATGGTCTAGGGGTTAGACGGGGGGCTGCATGGTCTAGGGTTAGACGGGGGGCTGCATGTCTAGGGGTTAGACGGGGGGCTGCATGGTCTAGGGGTTAGACGGGGGGCTGCATGGTCTAGGGGTTAGACGGGGGGGGCTGCATGGTCTAGGGGTTAGACGGGGGGGGCTGCATGGTCTAGGGGTTAGACGGGGGGGGGCGCATGGTCTAGGGGTTAGACGGGGGGCGCATGGTCTAGGGGTTAGACGGGGGGCTGCATGGTCTAGGGTTAGACGGGGGGGGCTGCATGGTCTAGGGGTTAGACGGGGGGCTGCATGGTCTAGGGGTTAGACGGGGGGGCTGCATGGTCTAGGGGTTAGACGGGGGGGGCGCATGGTCTAGGGTTAGACGGGGGGCGCATGGTCTAGGGGTTAGACGGGGGGCTGCATGGTCTAGGGGTTAGACGACGAACTCTAGACAAGAAGGTCCAGGGTTCGATTCACACCACATGCGGTGGAAAATATATATTTTTTTAAAGTAAATATTCGAATCCGTGTCTTTACCCTCTCCTGGTCTTTGGGTGGTGAGATCCGATGTCTAGTCCTCTTTGGGTGGTGAGATCCGCTGTCTAGCCCTCTCTGGATAGTGAGATCCGATGTATAGCCCTCTCTGGATAGTGAGATCCGATGTCTAACCCTCTCTGGATAGTGAGATCCGATGTATAGCCCTCTCTGGATAGTGAGATCCGATGTCTAGCCCTCTCTGGATAGTGAGATCCGATGTCTAGCCCTCTCTGGATAGTGAGATCCGATGTCTAGCCCTCTCTGGATAGTGAGATCCGATGTCTAGCCCTCTCTGGATAGTGAGATCCGATGTCTAACCCTCTCTGGATAGTGAGATCCGATGTCTAGCCCTCTCTGGATAGTGCGATCCGATGTCTAGCCCTCTCTGGGTAGTGAGATCCGATGTCTAGCCCTCTCTGGATAGTGAGATCCGATGTCTAACCCTCTTTGGGTAGTGGGATCCGATGTCTAACCCTCTCTGGGTAGTGAGATCCGATGTCTAACCCTCTCTGGGTAGTGAGATCCGATGTCTAGCCCTCTCTGGATAGTGAGATCCGATGTCTAGCCCTCTCTGGCAGTGCGATCCGATGTCTAGCCCTCTCTGGGTAGTGGGATCCAATGTCTAGCCCTCCCTGTGTAGTGAGATCCGATGTCTAGCCCTCTCTGGGTAGTGAGATCCGATGTCTAGCTCTCTCTGGGCAGTGAGATCCGATGTCTAGCCCTCTCTGGGTAGTGAGACCCGATGTCTAGCTCTCTCTGGGCAGTGCGATCCGATGTCTAGCCCTCTCTGGTAGTGGGATCCGATGTCTAGCCCTCCCTGTGTAGTGAGATCCGATGTCTAGCCCTCTCTGGGTAGTGAGATCCGATGTCTAGCTCTCTCTGGGCAGTGAGATCCGATGTCTAGCCCTCTCTGGGTAGTGAGACCCGATGTCTAGCCCTCTCTGGGTAGTGAGATTCGATGTCTAGCCCTCTCTGGGTAGTGAGACCCGATGTCTAGCCCTCTCTGGGCAGTGAGATCCGATGTCTAGCCCTCTCTGGGTAGTGAGATCCGATGTCTAGCCCTCTCTGGGCAGTGAGATCCGATGTCTAGCCCTCTCTGGGTAGTGAGACCCGATGTCTAGCCCTCTCTGGGTAGTGAGATTCGATGTCTAGCCCTCTGGGAATAATGTCGAAAAACAGGAGGTCCTATGTGAATTCTGAGCAAGTTAAAGAACCACAGTTGGAAATAGAAAAGAATAGGCCAAACAACGGTCGCTACCAGGGCAGAATAAATAGGGAAAATCTACCCAAAACGATACAATTATCGACGATAAAAATATGAGAGTACCTCTGAAGTTGGAGAATATCTGCCTGTATGGCGGGGGACACATGCGTACACGGCTGTCATTGTGAAATATAGGAAAAAGTGAAATTAAAAAAATTCAGTCCCTTGGACATCGCTAAAGATATAAAGCTGTCGAACGGAAACAAACTTTACTTTACTTTACTTTACTTTACTTTACTTTACTTTACTTTACTTTACTTTACTTTACTTTACTTTACGTATTGCAACACAACTCATTTACGACTACTTAACCTTCTTTAAAGGGCGGATGACGAATGGAACGATGCATTCCTTTATTTGTTGGTGAACGCTAGAAAGAAAGAAACGACTCAATCACTCGCTGACTCACTCACCCACTCTCTCGCTCGCTGACTCACTTACTCACCCACTCGCTCACTGACTGACTGACTCACTCACCCACTCGCTTACTGACCCACTCACTCACCCACTCGCTCGCTGACTCACTCACTCACCCACTCGCTCGCTGACTCCCTCACTCACCCACTCTCTCGCTCGCTGACTCACTTACTCACTAACTTGCTCACTGACTCACTCACTCACTCACTCGCTCGCTCTTTGACTCATTCACACGCTCGCTGACTCACTCACTCACCCGCTCGCTGACTCACTCACAGACTCATTTACTTACCAATAATAACTCATGTATAGCCTCTATCTCTTTATTTCACATCTTTCTTTTCTTCACCCGCCGCACATTTCGAGGTCAGTTTATATTTACTGATTTCTAGCCACCCACCCCCGGGAATTCCTTATTTCTATTTCTGCTTCGCTGTTTTATCAATTTTTCTGGTCACCAGTAAGACCCGCCCAGTTTCCTCCCCTCCCAGATACGCCTCTGAGATAAATCACAAAAAAATCGCTTCCATTTATTTAAACATTTATTCAATCCGAATACAAACACAATACCGAATACGTTTGAGACATGCCGGGCCACAATTTGTTCAATACTTCCAGAAATCGATTACGCTCGCGACTCCTCTTTGGCCACCCCCAAGCTCTGAGTTCGTGAGTGAGTGACTGTCAGACTACGGGGCGGCCTAAAAAATGATTTCAGACGACCAGGCCAGACCTTCAGGCGACATGTCGTCTGTCGCACTTCCTAGAAGCGAGCAGTCCCCGCTTGGCAGTTTTCTTTTCTCCTTAAATAATAACTATAACAGACATAGAGAACACTTGCGGACAAGACATTCGTGTTGAGAAATCGATGTAGCTACAGTGATGAAGATTATTTTTCTAGGGGCGGAATGTCCGACAGATGGCGAAATGGGGCAGAGATATGTCCGTGTCTGTTTAACTTTCTGATTTCCTTAAGATGAAGAAGCGGATAACTATCGCAGCGGTTCTCAGATCT
This sequence comes from Megaustenia siamemsis, assembly GCA_032433765.1. NCBI lineage: Eukaryota > Metazoa > Mollusca > Gastropoda > Stylommatophora > Ariophantidae > Megaustenia > Megaustenia siamemsis. The sequence goes on along the minus strand of JAVIAB010000099.1, from coordinate 14,241,040 downwards.
GTAAGAATAGGGGACTGATTGGTATTTTTGCAACAAGCAGGCCTCGAGACAGAGAGGTTGTAGGTTCAAATGTCCGCTGCACTAGTTGGGATTTATCTCTGCGGCAACCACCCCTGGTCTCAGCAGCGAGGCCCGGCTTGAAACGTTAATTACTAATTGACGGAAAAATATGAGTACCTCGGCAGTCGGAGTTATCTGCCTGTGCAGCGAGGGACCCTTTTGCACACGGCTGCCAGGGAAAAACGGATTAACACGCAAAATTCAGTTCCAGTGGTGAAAGCTGGCGAACGCAAAAAAATAAAAAATAAAAAAATAAAAAAGCTATATAAGTACGAGTGCACATATAACGTTATACCGGCTTTAGATGTTCACAATAGGTAGAGGCACCTTTGTCTACGCCCCAGGACATGTGGGAAAGGATCACCTGAAGTTGGACACCTGAGCACGTGACTGCAGGTGTGAAAAGTAAGGAAAAGTGATATACATACAAACTCAGCTCATCGGGATTTCGCTAGAGATGTAAAGCTGTAGCAGGCTAACAAAACAAAGGGAAAATAACAAGCAAAACCCACATTTAATAAAAAAAAAATAAAAGAAGTGAAAAGTCCCGCCACGCCAAGTGGCGTATAGAGAATATGGTTTTAGTGACCATAATTTTTACAGACCTTCAACACATTATTTTTAGGGTAATGTGGTCGGTATTACGCCCGTGCCGCTTTACTTTCCCAGGAAAAAAAATCAGGTACCCATTTAAGGCTGGGTGAACCCGGAAGCCGTCGAAAATCCACGTTGGTTGGTTTAATTGACAGATCATCTTCACGAGACCACCTGACAAATCAATACTCAGCACGGCGTTGTAGACCTTGACCCCAACTTCCTTAGTCGCCTCCTCTCCTGCAACATGCGTGACACGTGACAGGGGCTCAATTATTTACTCACCCAGTATCAGGACTCTGGTAGCCACACTGTGGGGGGGGGGGGGGACTTAATCTAAGACAAATATACCCCACGCAAAGCCAGATCCGAACAACAAGACAATCATCCGTCCTCCATATCACAAGGCAGACCAGCGCTACAACTGTAAGCCATACCCCCATATAAAGGCAGACCCCGCTACAACACAGGCCCTCCCTCTACAAGACAGACCTACTACAATACAGGCCTTCCCTCTACAAGACAGACCTACTACAACACAGGCCCTCCCTCTACAAGACAGAAACCTACTACAATACAGGCCTTCCCTCTACAAGACAGAAACCTACTACAATACAGGCCTTCCCTCTACAAGACAGAAACCTACTACAATACAGGCCTTCCCTCTACAAGACAGAAACCTACTACAATACAGGCCTTCCCTCTACAAGACAGAGACCTACTACAACACAGGTCCTCCCTCTACAAGACAGAAACCTACTACAATACAGGCCTTCCCTCTACAAGACAGAAACCTACTACAATACAGGCCTTCCCTCTACAAGACAGAAACCTACTACAACACAGGCCCTCCCTCTACAAGACAGAAACCTACTACAACACAGGTCCTCCCTCTACAAGACAGAAACCTACTACAATACAGGCCTTCCCTCTACAAGACAGAAACCTACTACAATACAGGCCTTCCCTCTACAAGACAGAAACCTACTACAACACAGGTCCTCCCTCTACAAGACAGAAACCTACTACAATACAGGCCTTCCCTCTACAAGACAGAAACCTACTACAATACAGGCCTTCCCTCTACAAGACAGAGACCTACTACAATACAGGCCTTCCCTCTACAAGACAGAAACCTACTACAATACAGGCCTTCCCTCTACAAGACAGAAACCTACTACAATACAGGCCTTCCCTCTACAAGACAGAGACCTACTACAATACAGGCCTTCCCTCTACAAGACAGAAACCTACTACAATACAGGCCTTCCCTCTACAAGACAGAAACCTACTACAATACAGGCCTTCCCTCTACAAGACAGAAACCTACTACAATACAGGCCTTCTCTCTACAAGTCAGAGACCTACTACAATACAGGCCTTCCCTCTACAAGACAGAGACCTACTACAACACAGGTCTTCCCTCTACAAGACAGAAACCTACTACAATACAGGCCTTCCCTCTACAAGACAGAGACCTACTACAATACAGGTACCTGCCTCTACAAGACAGAGACCTACTACAACACCGGCCCTCACACAACAAGACAGAGACCTACTACAACACCGGCCCTCACACAACAAGACAGAGACCTACTACAACACCGGCCCTCACACAACAAGACAGAGACCTACTACAACACCGGCCCTCACACAACAAGACAGAGACCTACTACAACACCGGCCCTCACACAACAAGACAGAGACCTACTACAACACCGGCCCTCACACAACAAGACAGAGACCTACTACAACACCGGCCCTCACACAACAAGACAGAAACCTACTACAACACCGGCCCTCACACAACAAGACAGAAACCTACTACAACACAGACCCTCACACAACAAGACAGAAACCTACTACAACACAGGCCCTCACACAACAAGACAGAAACCTACTACAACACCGGCCCTCACACAACAAGACAGAAACCTACTACAACACAGACCCTCACACAACAAGACAGAAACCTACTACAACACAGACCCTCACACAACAAGACAGAAACCTACTACAACACAGACCCTCACACAACAAGACAGAAACCTACTGCAACAAAAGCCCGCGACTACAAAATAAAACCCTCATTAAAAGAGAAGTCCCTCTAGAACAGAGGCCCAGAGAGTCCCTCTAGAACAGAGGCCCAGAGAGTCCCTCTAGAACAGAGGCCCAGAGAGTCCCTCTAGAACAGAGGCCCAGAGAGTCCCTCTAGAACAGAGGCCCAGAGAGTCCCTCTAGAACAGAGGCCCAGAGAGTCCCTCTAGAACAGAGGCCCAGAGAGTCCCTCTAGAACAGAGGCCCAGAGAGTCCCTCTAGAACAGAGGCCCAGAAAGTCCCTCTAGAACAGAGGCCCAGAGAGTCCCTCTAGAACAGAGGCCCAGAGGGTCCCTCTAGAACAGAGGCCCAGAGAGTCCCTCTAGAACAGAGGCCCAGAGAGTCCCTCTAGAACAGAACAGAGGCCCAGAGGGTCCCTCTAGAACAGAACAGAGGCCCAGAGAGTCCCTCTAGAACAGAGGCCCAGAGAGTCCCTCTAGAACAGAGGCCCAGAGAGTCCCTCTAGAACAGAGGCCCAGAGAGTCCCTCTAGAACAGAACAGAGGCCCAGAGGGTCCCTCTAGAACAGAGGCCCAGAGAGTCCCTCTAGAACAGAGGCCCAGAGAGTCCCTCTAGAACAGAGGCCCAGAGAGTCCCTCTAGAACAGAGGCCCAGAGAGTCCCTCTAGAACAGAGGCCCAGAGAGTCCCTCTAGAACAGAACAGAGGCCCAGAGGGTCCCTCTAGAACAGAACAGAGGCCCAGAGAGTCCCTCTAGAACAGAGGCCCAGAGAGTCCCTCTAGAACAGAGGCCCAGAGAGTCCCTCTAGAACAGAACAGAGGCCCAGAGGGTCCCTCTAGAACAGAACAGAGGCCCAGAGAGTCCCTCTAGAACAGAGGCCCAGAGAGTCCCTCTAGAACAGAGGCCCAGAGAGTCCCTCTAGAACAGAACAGAGGCCCAGAGGGTCCCTCTAGAACAGAGGCCCAGAGAGTCCCTCTAGAACAGAGGCCCAGAGAGTCCCTCTAGAACAGAACAGAGGCCCAGAGGGTCCCTCTAGAACAGAACAGAGGCCGTCCACTACAAGGAAGACCCCTATTACAAAAGACAGACCCCCAATTACAGTACAGACCCTCACACTACAAGACAAAAACGTGCTACAACACAGGCCCTTACAATATAAGACAGACCCCATTATAAAGACGGGCCCCTGTTATAACAAATACCCTCCCATACAAGACAGACCCCATTATAAAGACAGGCCCCTGTTATAACAAATACCCTTCCATACAAGACAGACCCCATTATAAAGACAGGCCCCTGTTATAACAAATACCCTCCCATACAAGACAGACCCCATTATAAAGACAGGCCCCTGTTATAACAAATACCCTCCCATACAAGACAGACCCCATTGTAAAGACAGGCCCCTGTTATAACAAATACCCTCCCATACAAGACAGACCCCATTATAAAGACAGGCCCCTGTTATAACAAATACCCTCCCATACAAGACAGACCCCATTATAAAGACAGGCCCCTGATATAATCAATACCCTCCCATATAAGACAGACCCCATTATAAAGACAGGCCCTTGATATAACCAATACCCTCCCATACAAGACAGACCCCATTATAAAGACAGGCCCCTGTTATAACAAATACCCTCCCTTACAAGACAGATCCTCCATAAATAGATAGGGCCCTGCTACAACACACGCCCTCCCACTACAAGACAGACCCCCATATAAAGACAGGCCCCAATTACAACACATGCCGTCCAACAACAAGACAAACCCCCATTTATAAACAAACCCCTACTACAACACAGGCCCTCCCAATACAAGACAGGCCCCTGGTACAACAGAAGCTCTCCCCCTAGAAGACAGACTCCTGTATAAAGACAGGCCCCTACTATAACACAGACTCTCCCACTACAAGACAGATCCTCACACCACAAGACAGGCCCCTATTACAACACAAGCCCTCCCACTAGAAGGCAGACCCCCATATAAAGACAGGCCCCTACCATAACACAGACTCTCCCACTACAAGACAGATCCCTATATGTTGACAGGTCCCTACTATAACAGACTCTCCCGCTAAAAGACAGACACTGCCCCCCCCCCAATATAAAGACAGGCCCCTACTATAACGCAGACTCTCTCAATAAAAGACAGACCCCCCAAAATAAAGACAGGCTCCTACTATAAGACAGACCCCTTATATAAAGACAGGCCCTTACCATAACACACAGTCTCCTACTAAAAGACAGACTCTCCCCCACCCCCAAATAAAGACAGGCCCCTACTAGAATATAGGACATCCCACTAAAAGAGACAGTCCACTATATAAAAGACATGCGCCCTATCACAACAAAGGCCCTTCCACAATAAGACAGACCCACATATAAAGAGGGGCCCCTTCTACAAGACACCCCCCGGCACAGTTTTCCGTACAATACAAACTGCCGCTCCCCCCCCCCCCCCCAAGACAGCAGATGAAGACAGCACCCCTCCCCTTCACGCCCAAGACATCAAACTTTAATTACTGGTCTTCCTTGGAGATAATCCGATCCTTGTCATTTCCGCACGCGCCGCACGTGCACAATACCGTCTCCTCTCCCCCCATCGACCGCCGCCGACTCCTCCTCCTAACGTCGCTACTCACTCCCCCGACGATTTGGCAGGCTAGACTTTACGGCGACGGTCGCTGGGACTTCTGTAGTTGAGTTTCAGTGCGACGCCATCCCAAAGGCCACTTGATATTGGCCTGGCGGTGACTGATGAAAAGATGCCCTGTTTCATTTAGCTGTGTATTGTGCCCTAGTCCAGATGGCCAGGTTGTTATTCGAGGGGGCTTGATGTCAGATATTTTAGGCCGTGGAAGACGATATGATGGTACATTCTCTTTGTTGTTGTGTGGGAGAAAGAAAACAGTATATAAAGTGTAGGAAAATACAATTGACAAACATTGTTAATTGTGCAGAAGAACAAAATAGGATGTTCAGACGTAATGTATGGAGAACAAAGATGAAATAACACCGGACAATTTAAAACAAAAATCATCATCATCGAGTGCCGTCTCCGCAACGAAGGTTGGCTACCATGGAGCGCCATTCTGCTCTGTCTCTTGCTTTGATGGTGCAGGTTGTCATAGGCTGATTTGTCCGTCTTTTGATGTTACTCGTCCATGTTAGTCTTGGTCTGCCTCTTTTACCTTGTATTTTCCCCTCCAGGATTACTTTTAGTAGGCTATTGTGTCTTTTAACATGGCCCACAAATCGCATTTATCTTGTTTGAGTTGTGTTTAGTAGTTCTCTTTTCATTTTTAGTTGTTTTAAGACTTCATTGTTTGTTTTCTTTTCCTTCCATCCAATTCTACCTATTCTTCTATATATCCACATTTCAAAGGCTTCAATTCTCTGTTCTGTTTTCTTGTCTAATGTCCATGTTTCTGCACCATATAGGAATATTGAGAAGATGTAACATTTTTCTATTCTTAGTTTTAGCCCTGGTGTTATTTGTTTTGATGTTAGTATGTTCTTCATGACATTAAAATTACTTTTTGCCATTCCTATTCTTTTGTTTATTTCAGTTGTACATTTTCCATCACTGGTTATAGTATGTCCAAGGTAGTTATAGTTCTGAACTGTCTCAAGGTCTATTTCTTCAATTTTGATATCCACTTGTGGGTTTTGAGTTTTTTCTTTGTTTGTGATCATAGTTTTCATCTTTTTGATATTCATGTCTAGTCCATATTTTTTTGCTTGTCATGTTTATTTCATTAAGTAATTGTTGTAGATCTTTAGGATTTTCTGCTAGTAGTACAGTATCATCAGCATATCTTAGGTTATTGATTATCTTTCCATTAATTTGTAGGCCTGGCATATCTGTGATGTTTTTAAAGATTTGCTCGGTGTATAGATTGAACAAGCTTGGTGATAGGATGCCTCCTCCTTACTCCTCTTTTTATATCAATGGGTGTAGAATTTTCTTTGTTATATTTTATTATTGCTGTTTGTTCCCAGTATAGATTACATATTAGTCGTATGTCCATGTCATCTAGATGTATCTCTTTTAGGCATTCTATAAGTTGTTTGTGGTGTACTCTATCAAAAGCTTTGGCGTAGTCTAGGAAGCAGGCATATATTGGTTTGTTTACTTCTGTGTACTTTTCGATAAAAAAAAAAAACGGGTGACGGAGATACAGATGCACCGGACAAGGATTAGCGTCTGTGGATTAGTGTGGATAGTTCTTTAGCTAAGATTAACGGCAAGACAAAATATACGTGTCTGAGCATTATTCAAACCCACAAGTGGATCTCAAAATAGAAGGAATAGGCCATGGAGACAGTTCAGAACTACAAATACCTTGGACATACTATAACCAGTGATGGAAAATGTAAAACTGAAATAAACAAAAGAATAGGAATGGCAAAAAGTAATTTTAATGTCATGAAGAACATACTAACATCACAACAAATAACACCAGGGCTAAAACTAAGAATAGCAAAATGCTATGTCTTCCCAACATTCCTATATGGTACAGAAACATGGACATTAAACCAGAAAACAGAACAAAAAATTGAAGCCTTTGAAATGTGGATATATAGAAGAATAGGTAGAATTGGATGGAAGGAAAAGAAAACAAACGATGAAGTTTTAAAACAACAAAAAATGAAAAGAGAACTACTAAACACAATTCAAACAAGACAAATGCGATTTTGGGCCATGTTAAAAGACACAACAGCCTACTAAAAGTAATCCTGGAAGTGAGCACACTAACCACTCAGCCACCAGGAAGCGAGCACACTAACCACTCAGCCACCAGGAAGCGAGCACACTAACCACTCAGCCACCAGAAAGCGAGCACACTAACCACTCAGCCACCAGGAAGCGAGCACACTAACCACTCAGCCACCAGGAAGCGAGCACACTAACCACTCAGCCACCAGGAAGCGAGCACACTAACCACTCAGCCACCAGGAAGCGAGCACACTAACCACTCAGCCACCAGGAAGTGAGCACACTAACCACTCAGACATCAGGAAGCGAGCACACTAACCACTCAGACACCAAGAAGCGAGCACACTAACCACTCAGCCACCAGGAAGTGAGCACACTAACCACTCAGCCACCAGGAAGCGAGCACACTAACCACTCAGCCACCACGAAGCGAGCACACTAACCACTCAGCCACCAGGACGCGAGCACACTAACCACTCAGCCACCAGGAAGAGAGCACACTAACCACTCAGCCACAAGGAAGCGAGCACACTAACCACTCAGCCACCAGAAAGCGAGCACACTAACCACTCAGCCACCAGGAAGCGAGCACACTAACCACTCAGCCACCAGGAAGCGAGCACACTAACCACTCAGCCACCAGGAAGCGAGCACACTAACCACTCAGCCACCAGGAAGCGAGCACACTAACCACTCAGCCACCAGGAAGTGAGCACACTAACCACTCAGACATCAGGAAGCGAGCACACTAACCACTCAGACACCAAGAAGCGAGCACACTAACCACTCAGCCACCAGGAAGTGAGCACACTAACCACTCAGCCACCAGGAAGCGAGCACACTAACCACTCAGCCACCACGAAGCGAGCACACCTAACCACTCAGCCACCAGGACGCGAGCACACTAACCACTCAGCCACCAGGAAGAGAGCACACTAACCACTCAGCCACCAGAAAGTGAGCACACTAACCACTCAACCACCAGGAAGTGAGCACACTAACCACTCAGCCACCAAGAAGCGAGCACATTACCCACTCAGCCACCAGGAAGTTAGCACAGTAACCACTCACCCACCAGGAGCGAGCACACTAACCACTCAGCCACCACGAAGCGAGCACACTAACCACTCAGCCACCAGGAAGCGAGCACACTAACCACTCAGCCTCCAGGAAGTGAGCACACTAACCACTCAGCCACCAGGAAGTGAGCACACTAACCACTCAGCCACCAGGAAGCGAGTACACTATCCACTCAGCCACCAGGAAGCGAGTACACTAACCACTCAGCCACCAGGAAGCGAGTACACTAACAATTCAGCTACCAGGAAGCGAGCACACTAACCACTCAGCCACCAGGAAGCGAGCACACTAACCACTCAGCCACCAGGAAGCGAGCACACTAACCACTCAGCCACCAGGAAGCGAGCACAACTACTTAGCCACCAGGAAGCGAGCACACTAACCACTCAGCCTCCAGGAAGCGAGCACACTAACCACTCAGCCACCAGGAAGCGAGCACACTATCCGCTCAGCCACCAGGTAGCGAGCGCACTAACCACTCAGCCACCAGGAAGCGAGCATACTAACCACTCAGCCACCAGGAAGTGAGCACACTAACCACTCAGCCACAAGGAAGTGAGCACACTAACCACTCAGCCACCAGGAAGAGAGTACACTAACCACTCAGCCACCAGGAAGTGAGCACACTAACCACTCAGACATCAGGAAGTGAGCACACAAACCACTCAGCCACCAGGAAGTGAGCACACTAACCACTCAGCCACCAAGAAGTGAGCACACTAAACACTCAGCCACAAGGAAGCGAGCACACTAATCACTCAGCCACCAGGTAGTGAGCACACTAACCACTCAGCCACCAGGAAGTGAGCACACTAACCACTCAGCCACCAGGAAGCGAGTACACTAACCACTTAACCACCAGGAAGCGAGCACACTAACCACTTAGCCACCAGGAAGCGAGCACACTAACCACTCAGACATCAGGAAACGAGCACACTAACCACTCAGCCACCAGGAAGTGAGCACACTAATCACTCAGACATCAGGAAGCGAGCACACTAACCACTCAGCCACCAGGAAGTGAGCACACTAACCACTCAGACATCAGGAACCGAGCACACTAACAACTCAGCCACGAGGAAGTGAGCACACTAACCACTCAGCCATCAGGAAGCGAGCACACTAACCACTCAGACATCAGGAAGCGAGCACACTAACCACTGAGCCATCAGGAAGCGAGCACACTAACCACTCAGCCACCAGGAATCGAGCACACTAACCACTCAGACACCAGGAAGGGAGCACACCAACCACTCAGCCACCAAGAAGCGAGCACACTACCCACTCAGCCACCAGGAAGCGAGCACACTAACCACTCAGCCACCAGGAAGCGAGCACACTAACCACTCTGCCACCAGGAAGTGAGCACACTAACCACTCAGCCACCACGAAGCGAGCACACTAACCACTCAGCCATCAAGAAGTGAGCACACAAACTACTCAGCCATCAGGAAGCGAGCACACTAACCACTCAGCCACCAGGAAGTGAGCACACTAACCACTCAGCCACCAGGAAGCGAGCATACTAACCACTCAGCCACCAGGAAGTGAGCAAACTAACCACTCAGACATCAGGAAGTGAGCACACTAACCACTCAGCCACCAGGAAGAGAGCACACTAACAACTCAGCCACCAGGAAGTGAGCACACTAACCACTCAGACATCAGGAAGTGAGCACACAAACCACTCAGCCACCAGGAAGTGAACACACTAACCACTCAGCCACCAGGAAGTGAGCACACTAAACACTCAGCCACAAGGAAGCGAGCACACTAACCACTCAGCCACCAGGTAGTGAGCACACTAACCACTCAGTCACCAGGAAGTGAGCACACTAACCACTCAGCCACCAGGAAGCGAGCACACTAACCACTCAGCCACCAGGAAGTGAGCACACTAATCACTCAGACATCAGAAAGCGAGCACACTAACCACTCAGCCACCAGGAAGTGAGCATACTAACCACTCAGACATCAGGAACCGAGCACACTAACAACTCAGCCACGAGGAAGTGAGCACACTAACCACTCAGCCATCAGGAAGCGAGCACACTAACCACTCAGACATCAGGAAGCGAGCACACTAACCACTGAGCCATCAGGAAGCGAGCACACTAACCACTCAGCCACCAGGAAGCGAGCACACTAACCACTCAGCCACCAGGAAGCGAGCACACTAACCACTCAGCCACCAGGAAGTGAGCACACTAACCACTCAGACATCAGGAAGCGAGCACACTAACCACTCAGACACCAAGAAGCGAGCACACTAACCACTCAGCCACCAGGAAGTGAGCACACTAACCACTCAGCCACCAGGAAGCGAGCACACTAACCACTCAGCCACCACGAAGCGAGCACACTAACCACTCAGCCACCAGGACGCGAGCACACTAACCACTCAGCCACCAGGAAGCGAGCACACTAACCACTCAGCCACCAGAAAGTGAGCACACTAACCACTCAACCACCAGGAAGTGAGCACACTAACCACTCAGCCACCAATAAGCGAGCACATTACCCACTCAGCCACCAGGAAGTTAGCACAGTAACCACTCAGCCACCAGGAGCGAGCACACTAACCACTCAGCCACCACGAAGTGAGCACACTAACCACTCAGCCACCAGGAAGCGAGCACACTAACCACTCAGCCACCAGGAAGTGAGCACACTAACCACTCAGCCACCAGGAAGTGAGCACACTAACCACTCAGCCACCAGAAAGCGAGTACACTATCCACTCAGCCACCAGGAAGCGAGTACACTAACCACTCAGCCACCAGGAAGCGAGTACACTAACCACTCAGCTACCAGGAAGCGAGCACACTAACCACTCAGCCACCAGGAAGCGAGCACACTAACCACTCAGCCACCAGGAAGCGAGCACACTAACCACTCAGCCACCAGGAAGCGAGCACAACTACTTAGCCACCAGGAAGCGAGCACACTAACCACTCAGCCTCCAGGAAGCGAGCACACTAACCACTCAGCCACCAGGAAGCGAGCACACTATCCACTCAGCCACCAGGTAGCGAGCACACTAACCACTCAGCCACCAGGAAGCGAGCATACTAACCACTCAGCCGCCAGGAAGTGAGCACACTAACCACTCAGCCACAAGGAAGTGAGCACACTAACCACTCAGCCACCGGGAAGAGAGCACACTAACCACTCAGCCACCAGGAAGTGAGCACACTAACCACTCAGACATCAGGAAGTGAGCACACAAACCACTCAGTCACCAGGAAGTGAGCACACTAACCACTCAGCCACCAAGAAGTGAGCACACTAAACACTCAGCCACAAGGAAGCGAGCACACTAACCACTCAGCCACCAGGTAGTGAGCACACTAACCACTCAGCCACCAGGAAGTGAGCACACTAACCACTCAGCCACCAGGAAGCGAGCACACTAACCACTTAGCCACCAGTAAGCGAGCACACTAACCACTTAGCCACCAGGAAGCGAGCACACTAACCACTCAGACATCAGGAAACGAGCACACTAACCACTCAGCCACCAGGAAGTGAGCACACTAATCACTCAGACATCAGGAAGCGAGCACACTAACCACTCAGCCACCAGGAAGTGAGCACACTAACCACTCAGACATCAGGAACCGAGCACACTAACAACTCAGCCACGAGGAAGTGAGCACACTAACCACTCAGCCATCAGGAAGCGAGCACACTAACCACTCAGACATCAGGAAGCGAGCACACTAACCACTGAGCCATCAGGAAGCGAGCACACTAACCACTCAGCCACCAGGAATCGAGCACACTAACCACTCAGACACCAGGAAGGGAGCACACCAACCACTCAGCCACCAAGAAGCGAGCACACTACCCACTCAGCCACCAGGAAGCGAGCACACTAACCACTCAGCCACCAGGAAGCGAGCACACTAACCACTCTGCCACCAGGAAGTGAGCACACTAACCACTCAGCCACCACGAAGCGAGCACACTAACCACTCAGCCATCAAGAAGTGAGCACACAAACTACTCAGCCATCAGGAAGCGAGCACACTAACCACTCAGCCACCAGGAAGTGAGCACACTAACCACTCAGCCACCAGGAAGCGAGCATACTAACCACTCAGCCACCAGGAAGTGAGCAAACTAACCACTCAGACATCAGGAAGTGAGCACACTAACCACTCAGCCACCAGGAAGAGAGCACACTAACAACTCAGCCACCAGGAAGTGAGCACACTAACCACTCAGACATCAGGAAGTGAGCACACAAACCACTCAGCCACCAGGAAGTGAACACACTAACCACTCAGCCACCAGGAAGTGAGCACACTAAACACTCAGCCACAAGGAAGCGAGCACACTAACCACTCAGTCACCAGGTAGTGAGCACACTAACCACTCAGTCACCAGGAAGTGAGCACACTAACCACTCAGCCACCAGGAAGCGAGCACACTAACCACTCAGCCACCAGGAAGTGAGCACACTAATCACTCAGACATCAGAAAGCGAGCACACTAACCACTCAGCCACCAGGAAGTGAGCACACTAACCACTCAGACATCAGGAACCGAGCACACTAACAACTCAGCCACGAGGAAGTGAGCACACTAACCACTCAGCCATCAGGAAGCGAGCACACTAACCACTCAGACATCAGGAAGCGAGCACACTAACCACTGAGCCATCAGGAAGCGAGCACACTAACCAATCAGCCACCAGGAATCGAGCACACTAACCACTCAGACACCAGGAAGGGAGCACACCAACCACTCAGCCACCAAGAAGCGAGCACACTACCCACTCAGCCACCAGGAAGCGAGCACACTAACCACTCAGCCACCAGGAAGCGAGCACACTAACCACTCTGCCACCAGGAAGTGAGCACACTAACCACTCAGCCACCACGAAGCGAGCACACTAACCACTCAGCCATCAAGAAGTGAGCACACAAACTACTCAGCCATCAGGAAGCGAGCACACTAACCACTCAGCCACCAGGAAGTGAGCACACTAACCACTCAGCCACCAGGAAGCGAGCATACTAACCACTCAGCCACCAGGAAGTGAGCAAACTAATCACTCAGACATCAGGAAGTGAGCAAACTAACCACTCAGCCACCAGGAAGAGAGCACACTAACAACTCAGCCACCAGGAAGTGAGAACACTAACCACTCAGACATCAGGAAATGAGCACACAAACCACTCAGCCACCAGGAAGTGAACACACTAACCACTCAGCCACCAGGAAGTGAGCACACTAAACACTCAGCCACAAGGAAGCGAGCACACTAACCACTCAGCCACCAGGTAGTGAGCACACTAACCACTCAGTCACCAGGAAGTGAGCACACTAACCACTCAGCCACCAGGAAGCGAGCACACTAACCACTTCGCCACCAGGAAGCGAGCACACTAACCACTCAGCCACCAGGAAGCGAGCATACTAACCACTCAGCCACCAGGAAACGAGCACACTATCCACTCAGCCACCAGGAAGCGAGCACACTAACCACTCAGCGACCAGGAAGCAAGCATACTAACCACTCAGCCACCAGGAAACGAGCACACTAAGCACTCAGCCACCAGGAAACGAGCACACTATCCACTCAGCCACCAGGAAGTGAGCACACTAACCACTCAGCCACCAGGAAGCGAGCATACTAACCACTCAGCCACCAGGAAGTGAGCAAACTAACCACTCAGACATCAGGAAGTGAGCACACTAACCACTCAGCCACCAGGAAGAGAGCACACTAACAACTCAGCCACCAGGAAGTGAGCACACTAACCACTCAGACATCAGGAAGTGAGCACACAAACCACTCAGCCACCAGGAAGTGAACACACTAACCACTCAGCCACCAGGAAGTGAGCACACTAAACACTCAGCCACAAGGAAGCGAGCACACTAACCACTCAGCCACCAGGTAGTGAGCACACTAACCACTCAGTCACCAGGAAGTGAGCACACTAACCACTCAGCCACCAGGAAGCGAGCACACTAACCACTTCGCCACCAGGAAGCGAGCACACTAACCACTCAGCCACCAGGAAGCGAGCATACTAACCACTCAGCCACCAGGAAACGAGCACACTATCCACTCAGCCACCAGGAAGCGAGCACACTAACCACTCAGCGACCAGGAAGCAAGCATACTAACCACTCAGCCACCAGGAAACGAGCACACTAAGCACTCAGCCACCAGGAAACGAGCACACTATCCACTCAGCCACCAGGAAGCGAGCACACTATCCACTCAGCCACCAGGAAGCGAGCACACTAACCACTCAGACACCAGGAAGCGAGCACACTAACCACTCAGCGACCAGGAAGCAAGCATACTAACCACTCAGCCACCAGGAAACGAGCACACTAAGCACTCAGCCACCAGGAAACGAGCACACTATCCACTCAGCCACCAGGAAGCGAGCACACTATCCACTCAGCCACCAGGAAGCGAGCACACTATCCACTCAGCCACCAGGAAGCGAGCACACTAACCACTCAGCCACCATGAAGCGAGCATACTAACCACTCAGCCAAAGAGCCTTCAAAAGAAGAATACAACATGAAAATAAACATCAACAAAACAGAAGTCACGAATATTACAAAAGAGAAACATCAACATAACTATAGAAGGCAGACGGCTAAAACAAGTAGAGGAATTCAAACACATAGGAAGTTTAGTGACAAACGACAATTCACAAACAGTAGAATTAGACTCAAGATGCAACAAACCTTGTCAAATAATTGGACAACTATCACCACTGTTGTCGAACAAGGAAATAACTCTGGAGGCAAAACGAGCACTATACAATACAATCTTCATCCCAACGTTGTGCTACCAATCATGGACCCTAGATGCAAGATCAATAAGAAAAATAACCTCTGCTTAGATGAAATGTGTTAGACGAATGACAGGAAACAGTCTGAGAGATAAGATCAGAAATAAAGAACTGAGAAAAAAGCTAGGAATAGCCCCCGCCATAGAATATATAAAGAAAAACTAATTAAATGGTTTGGACACGTGATAAGGCAGAAAGATCAAAACACAACACAACGAGCCTCCAATAAACGTTGAAAGAACAACAGACCTAAAGGCCGACCACGAAAAAGGATTGACAGAATAATAGAAACACTCAGAAACATAACAGCAGCAGAGGCGATCAGAAGAGCAAAATACCGCAAATTATATCTCCTCCTCGACGCTGAAAGGCAAACGAGGAAGGAAAAAAGAAGAACAACAAAAGACAGATAATGGAGGACATAGTTCATGGAAGATTGAGATGAGGATGACCTAATAGATTGTATCCCCAAGATATTAAGAGTTTCTTACAGACCACACTATTTTGCTATTCCATCCCATAATTCTGGGAGTCGTTAGGGGGCACCACTGACAGACTTCGTCAACCTTCTACTGGGGTAGATGGGGCACCACTGACAGACTTCGTCAACCTTCTACTGGGGTAGATGGGGCACCACTGCCAGACTTCGTCAACCTTCTACTGGGGTAGATGGGCCACCACTGACATACTTCGTCAACCTTCTACTGGGGTAGATGGGGCACCACTGACAGACTTCGTCAACCTTCTACTGGGGTAGATGGGGCACCACTGCCAGACTTCGTCAACCTTCTACTGGGGTAGATGGGTCACCACTGACATACTTCGTCAACCTTCTACTGGGGTAGATGGGGCACCACTGACAGACTTCGTCAACCTTCTGCTGGGGTAGTTGGGCACCACTGACAGACTTCATCAACCTTCTGCTGGGGTAGATGGGGCACTACTGACAGACTTCGTCAACCTTCTGCTGGGGTAGATGGAGCACCACTGCCAGACTTCGTCAACCTTCTACTGGGGTAGATGGGGCACCACTGACAGACTTCGTCAACCTTCTGCTGGGGTAGATGGGGCACCACTGACAGACTTCGTCAACCTTCTACTGGGGTAGATGGGGCACCACTGACAGACTTCGTCAACCTTCTACTGGGGTAGATGGGGCACCACTGACAGACTTCGTCAACCTTCTACTGGGGTAGATGGGGCACCACTGACAGACTTCGTCAACCTTCTGCTGGGGTAGATGGGGCACCACTGACAGACTTCGTCAACCTTCTGCTGGGGTAGTTGGGCACCACTGACAGACCTCGTCATCCTTCTCCTGGGGTAGATGGGGCACTACTGACAGACTTCGTCAACCTTCTACTGGGGTAGATGGGGCACTACTGACAGACTTCGTCAACCTTCTGCTGGGGTAGTTGGGCACCACTGACAGACTTCATCAACCTTCTGCTGGGGTAGATGGGGCACTACTGACAGACTTCGTCAACCTTCTACTGGGGTAGATGGGGCACTACTGACAGACTTCGTCAACCTTCTACTGGGGTTGTTGGGGCACCACTGACAGATTTCGTCAACCTTCTCTTGTGGATAGTTGGGGCACCACTGATAGACTTCAAGGCGACGTATATAAAGAGTAGATAATATAGCACACCTAACCTTAAACCAGGGGTCTTCTACTGACAGTTTAGAGAACCACTGAATGAAGTGCAAAGGGACGTTACTCCGAGCATAAATACGCTAAACTAGAACATTACAATCATCATCATCATGTACCATACCGGTTCTCGCAGACGATTATGTCCTTCCACAATCAGCTATCCACAGTACATCGTATAAACTATGTCGTTGACTGTTTCCATGCCATGACTCCCAAGTAATCCAGTATTTTCTCTCTTTGTCTTCCGCGATCTCTCTTTCCCAATATTTTGCCAGTTGTAACCAAGTATTACAACTTTCCTCTTCTCATGAAGTGCCCGAAAAAAATGTTGATTGTTTCTTTCTGATGTTTTTTTATGAGTTCCATTTTTATGTTGGCTCTTTGAGAATTTCCTCTTTGGTCTTTCTATCTGTCCAAGGAACTTTCAACAATCGCGTTAACCATAAGTGGTTAATAATAATAATAATAATAATTGTAATCACAGTTCAAGTTTTGGTATAAAATCCTGCTTTAAGCTCATACATTAGTTCAGTTCGGATGAGAAATATGCCCTTGAGTAACATTGCACTTTATTCGGTGGTTCTCTAATCTGTCATTAGAAGACTCTCATGATAATCATCACAATTGAGTGCCGTCTCCGCATCGAAAGTTGGCTACCATGGAGCGCCATTCCACTCTGTCTCTTGCTTTGATGGTACAAATTATCATAGGTTGACTTGTCCATCTTTTGATGTTACTCGTCCATGTTAGTCTTGGTCTGCCTCTTTTACCTTGTATTTTCCCCTCCAGGATTACTTTTATTAGGCTGTTGTGTCTTTTAACATGGCCCAAAAATCGCATTTGTCTTGTTTGAATTGTGTTTAGTAGTTCTCTTTTCATTTTTAGTTGTTTTAAAACTTCATCGTTTGTTGTCTTTTCTTTCCATCCAATTCTACCTATTCTTCTATAAATCCACATTTCAAAGGCATCAATTTTCTGTTCTGTTTTCTTGTCTAATGTCCATGTTTCTGCACCATACAGGAATATTGAGAAGATGTACCATATTTTGCTATTCTTAGTTTCAGTACTTGTGTTATTTGTTTTGATGTTAGTATATTTTTCATGGCATTAAAATTACGTTTTGCCATTCCTATTCTTTTGTTTATTTCAGTTATACATTAGAGAAGACTCTAAGTGTAGAGAAAAGAGAGACAGTGCAAGAGTAAAGTCCTAACCCTAATATTTTCAGTATTTGAGAACCGCTGTAGTTTTCGGTTGTGACGTCAAATCAGAGGAGATCACTCGTTTCGCTGAAATAATTGTTTCCCCTTAAACTAGAAAATTGCCCACATTTTTACCTGATATAAATAAAATTACAATTTGAGGTTGAATTGATCGCGTCCTACCTATAAGGCAAAAACTAAAGGAGAATAAAGAGCGCTAGTCCTGTAGTGATTACTGAGTGGCAGTGTTGCATAGTGTTTGGTTTTTCGTGGAAAGGTGCTGTGCCACTGAGTACGGGTTCGATACTGCTTCGGACCATATTGATTTTTTTTGTTCTTTTTTCTGTTGTTGTTTATTTGTCATTTTTTCCGAGTGCTGTAAACATACCTCTCCCTCTGAATTGATTCGCTGATCTATCGCCTCGGAAGTTCCCCTCTATAACAATATTAATTTATTATTATTTGTCTCCTGCAGGGGTTACTAGCACGCCGTTGCATTCTTGGAAATGAGAACGCAGGTAAACTCGCAAAAGCAGGTGGGAGCCTTCAACAGTCCAACCAAACCGGGAACCTGAAAAACAATTAAAGATAATCATGGAACAGGCCAGGAAAACAGAATGGAAGGAGTGGAGGCAAAGTCGCCTATCAGTAGCAGAGTTGAAAGTTGTCAGCGACCCACATGTGATGGCTTGCGACAGGATTGGTGAAACATAATCATCCAGGCCCCACTCTACATCTCCGTGGTTCCTCCAGTAACAGACTAACCTGTCGAGTCTGGCCGAGCGAGTAGGAATCGAAGAGGGAAGACAACCCGGTACTCAAAAATAACATGCTGAAGTCGGATGTGTTGGGTTGAAATATCAGTTATACTGTAAACCACAACACACCCACTTAAACGTCCTTTAAAGGGCGAATGATGAAGAGGTGTACTCCTGTAGTCATCAGGCGGACGCAAGCAATCAAACATATACATAATGGACGACTCTTTCCAATGCCTAACGACTTATTATATGTACATATATTGGTCAATAGTGTGTTGTTATTTTTCATTATTTCTGTTTTATCCCTGTTGATTTCTGATCCATGTTCTTCAGCCATGGATCATAGTATATCTGTGATATTTTGCATGTTGTTGATATTGTCACTACGTCGTCTAGATCTTCCAGTGATCTAATGTAAACTAAACAGAAAACAAGTATAATGCTGCATTGATCATGCCACGTCAAGATGACATCAAACTGAATAAAAAGTTCAGTTAAACAACTAAAACAGAGAAAAAATTTGTAAAGCAAGGGGAACTACTGGGTTAAAAACACTAAATGTTTATCATGAGTTATGTCTCTTCAGTCGACCCAGTTGATTTGGTACTTGACAAGAAACGACAGATAAGCTGAGCACTAGCCTCATCACGTCCAAATACACTGTCGTACAGTACAGTGAAATGTTATTTCCCTTTGATATCAAATATGGCACGGGATTATTCATCATCATTTAGTGTTGTCTCCGCATCAAATATGGGATATCATGGAGCGCCATTCCGCTCTGTCTCTTGCTTTGATGGTGCAGGTTGTCATAGGCTGATTTGTCCATCTTTTGATGTTACTCGTCCATGTTAGTATTGGTCAGCCCCTGCCTCTTTTACCTTGTATTTTCCCTTTCAAGATTATTTTTAGTAGGCTGTTGTGTCTGTTAACATGCCCCAAAAATCTCGACACAGTCATGTGTTTAGTAGTTATCTTTTCATTTTTAGTTTAAGACTTCATCGTTTGTTTTCTTTTCTTTCCATCCAATTTTACATATTCTTCTATAAATTCACATTTCAAAGGCTTCAATTTTCTGTTCTGTTTTCTTGTCTAATGTCCATGTTTCTGATCCATAAAGGAATAGTGAGAAGATGTAACATTTTGCTATTCTTAGTTTTAGCCCTGGTGGTATTTGTTTTGATGTTAGTATGTTCTTCATGACATTAAAATTACTTTTTACCATTCCTATTCTTTTGTTTATTTCAGTTGTACATTTTCCATCACTGGTTATAGTATGCCCCAGGTAGTTGTAGCTCTGAACTGTCTCCAGGTCTATTTTTTCAGTTGTGATATCCACTTGTGGGTTTTGAGTATTTTCTTTGTTTATAATCATAGTTTTAGTCTTTTTGATATTCATATTTTTAGCTTTTCATTAAAGTAATTGAAGATCTTTAGGATTTTCTGCTAGTAGTACAGTATCATCAGCATATCTTAGGTTACTGATTATCTTACGGGATTATTACTGACTATTATTTATATATAGTCTTCCATTTTTCCCCTTTGATCGCTTCAGATATCAAAGGAGATTAAAAAAAAGTTATGATTCTTGCTCTTCCGTCAGCCTCAGTTATCAACACTTGATGCTGCTGCTATTTCTCTGTCACTCCAACGTATTCTAGGCGCCTAGAGATCTAGGTCCTTATCTATAGTGTGGTATTACAGAAGAATGTTGAGAAGAGATAGAGGGAAGAAAAGATATCAGGAAGCTTAAGAGAATGGCTTGACAGAAGGCCAACAACAACACATAAACAGAACGACGTTTCGGCTCAATAGGCCTTCAGCAGGAACAAATATATAATTATAATAAAATAATAACAGGAATTACTGATTAATTTTGGGACATGTGGAGCGGAAATGGGGGGGGGGGGGGTTGAGAGAAAATCGCAACTGATGAGAAAAAGAAGAACAATCAGAAACAAGAAAGTAATGGTAGTGGACATGTTTTCATTCAGCACCAGCACATCTGAGGTGACATCAAGCACACTTGCTCACCAGTTGTGTACACAAGACCAGCTTGAGTGATGGAAACCACCCAGCGACTTCCGGTCAATATGACGGATAGGCTACAGGGATCCGGTGAGGTACTGTCTGAAAAGTGTTCCTTGTTGCAGTTTACCTCATATTTCGGCTTGCTGCCGGAGCTAATAAGTTACGTTCTCTGTGTTATTCATCCTAAAGGCGCTTCTTAATTCAGATTGCTTACGATGAATGATGATTTGACGAATGACAACTCAGATGTGTTCACTGTCGGTGCTACAATACGCCTTATATCTTTTGACGTATGCTGTGTTTGCTATGATGGGGACTGCAACTGCCTTTATTGGATATTCGAGATGTTAATTCGGATAGGAAGCCGCGATAGCTCAGTGGTTAGTGAACTGGACTACAAAGGACAAGAGGTAGGGTTCGATCCCAACCGACGGCTTTCACCCAGCCTTTAATGGGTACCGGATTTTTTTCTGGGAAAGTAAAGCGGCACGGGCGTAATACCGACCACATTACCCCAAAAATCATGTTCCGAAGGTCTGTAAAATTTATGGTCACTAACACCATATTCCCTATACGCCACTTGGCGTGACTGGGGTACTTTGCTTTTAATTCGGATGATTCCACTGGCACAAGCAGTTAAGCAATTATAGATTTCCATTAATAATGGCACCTTCGAATAACCATAACAATAAGCGAATCAATTCAGAGGAAGAGGTATGTTTGCAGCACTCGGAAAAATTGACAAATAATCAACAACAGAAAAAAATATAGACCAAAGCAGGATCGAACCCATACTCAGTGCCTTGCCATGAAAAGCCAAACGCTAGGGAACACTGCCACTCAGCTAACTAAAAAATTAGCTTCGTAGGCAATGTCTTTCGCGCAGGTGTTCTCATGACTATAGCATAAGGCCGCAATCACAGCTCGGAAATACGTAGTTTATCTGTATTTTTTCTTATTAAGACAAGTATCTTCCGGATAGGGTAGGGCTGAATACTTGCGTTGCAGACAAACATTTAGGGCGAAACAGCACGAATAGTAGTTTCCAGTGGTTTAGGCTGGAGACAAATAATAATAAATATTATTATAGAGGGCTTCTCAGAAGAATGTTAAAAGTTCCCTGGACAGCTAAAAAGACCAATGAGAAAGTTCTCAAAGAGGCCAACACAAAAAGGGAGCTTTTAAAAAAACATCCGAAAGAAGCAATCAACATTTTTTGGGCACATCATGAGAAGAGGAAAGTTGGAATACTTGGTTACAACTGGCAAAATAAAAGGAAAGAGAGATCGCGGACGACAAAGAGAGAAAATAGTGGATAGCTTGGTGTCATGGCATGGAAAACAGTCAACAACAGAACTCATACGATGTACTGTGGATAGAAGATTGTGGAAGGACATGATCGCCAACGCCAACTGGTACGGTACATGATGATTATCGATAGCAACTTCCGAGGCGATAATCAGCGAATCAATGATAACCCTTCTGTTGATTATTTGTCAATTTTTCTGAGTGCTGTAAACACACCTCTTCCTCTGAATTGATTCGCTGATTATTGCCTCGGAAGTCTCCCTCTATAACAATATACCAGCCAGCAATCATAAAGACTCTTCTACCTCTTTGTTAAACTCCTTTCATATTAACCAATAACCCACCTAAGACATGCAAAGAACCTAATTTCTTTTTTTTTAAATTTTAAGTATTGGACTACTAATTTTGGAAGTCACATTGATCGAGAAGGGGATACGAGCAAAGAAATTAGAATCAGACTGGCTAAAGCAGCAATGTCTTTCAGAAGCCTTGAAAAGTTGTGGAAATCAAAACTCATTAGCACAAACACAAAACTTAGGCTATTCAAATCAAATGTACTATCAACCCTTACGTATGCGTGTGAAAGCTGGAAAACAACAAGAGATATAGAAACAAAGTTGAACGCATTCGAAAATAAATGTCTAAGGAAAATACTTGGTATAGAATGGAACGAATTCAAAACAAACGAGGAAATTAGAGAAATCGCCAATCAACCACTAATATCTTCAGTAATAAAGAAAAGACGATGGTCATACGTTGGACATGTGATGAGAAGAGATAATAATCGAATAGCAAAGCAAGCCCTCATATGGGAAACAACAGGTAAAAGAAAAAGAGGAAGACCCAGGGAGACACTGAGAAGAACATTGATGAGAGAGGCAAGAGCAGCAGGAATCGGCTCCCTCAATGAGATAGAACTGCTTGCACAGAACAGAGACAGATGGCGAGATTTGATAAAATATCTTTAAAAGAAAACTGCTAGAACAAAAATTCATATAGGAGAAGGTGTATCTTGGTCTACGCCCTATGGGCCGGTTACGGCTCGAAAGGTCAATAGATAGATAGACTACTAAGCCTGAATTTTGTCTGGAGGCAAGACGTCTGAACCGAAAAGCCATCAGCATTAGTGAACCAGAACCATGGAGACCCCAATCCATCTCTCTACAGTGCCTCAGGAGTAACATACTAACCATTCCAGCCAACAGTCAAGTTTGAAGAAGTAAAGGCACCAAGCTGCTGTAAAGCTGATGAAAATAGCCATTCTAAAAAAAAAAAAAAAAAAAAAACGTGGTTTGGTGACAGCTTTACGTGGTAACGGAAAAAACAAAAGTTGACGTTTGTTTTTTTCAGTTACCATACCACTTTTTTTTTTTTTAGAATTGCTTGAAGGAAGGCAAGCCAGTACTCAAATATTCCCTAGGTCGGACCACAATGAGCAAATAAAACACAGCAACACATTTACATGTCCTTTTAAAGATGGATGACAAAGGCGTTCTATCCATTCCATTAGATGCCATCGATGGAGTGGGGGGGGGGGGGGGGGATGCTTAAGAAACAAATTTCTCAAGTATCAACTTGACTTACTGGGAGGTTGCTTGTAAAAGTTGGTGAATTCTAGCCAGTTTATTAGCTTTGCGTCTTCAGATCACATTCCAGTATTCTTTTACTACCGTTATAGTGTTTAATACATTGGAGAAGGGTTTTTTTATTTTTAGAAAAAAAGTTTCATCTGTTTTAATCAAGTTTCAATATTCCGACTGTTTACGAAATCATATGACAGGGGACAGATGGTTGTGTTCACTTTCTGTGCGGGTTCACCTTATGTCATTTGGCATGTTCTGAGACTGCTATGATGGGGTCTACAGCTACCTTTCTTTGGGAGAGGAGATAGTAATTTGGAGGATTCCACTGGCAGTTGATCAATTATGGATTTTAATTCATTTGCAGTAATACGGGGGGGGGGGGGGGGCTTCCATAACAATTTCACAGAAAAAACACATATAAAACAGCACAATTTCACAGAAAAGCATATATAAACAGCACAATTTCACAGAAAAGCACATATAACAGCACAATTTCACAGAAAAGCACATATAAACAGCACAATTTCACAGAAAAGCACATACAAACAGCACAATTTCACATAAAATCAGACATCCGTTACAAATAACATAACATTTGTCTGTATTCTTTCCAGTAGGAATATGGAAACTTTAATGTCAACTTCTGAACAAAAAAAAAAAAAAAATAACCATTTGTATCCAGACGATCTGGTAGGTTATATAATTACTGAATACACAACAGAATAATTTCCATCAATTTAACAAAACAATTGACTTAGTAGCAACACTTTTGATGGCGTTGCTAAATTTGGGGGGGCAGTATTTGGTGGTACCTTGGAATAACCACAATGTGAAAACTGGTACAGAAGTTTTGCAATGAAATAGTTATCTAATCTTGCCCTTTAGTTGGGTTATGCTAAGTCTGCAAACAATATCAACTCATTTACAATTTTATTTCCTCTTTGACAGCCTCCCAACTGGATTTGAAATAAAAATCTCATGAAATCGAAACATTTCCTGACAAGAACTAACATCAGAAATTCAAATTTGAGCTATTGGTCATGAGATCTGATATTGAAGGGGTTTATTGTGTTAACATAAATTAAATTAAAAATTCCAAATTTATTCATTTACAGAAAATGAAAAAAAGAACCGGGTATATTGAACGCATGATATGGTAGTCGATTTCTTTTAATTTTGTTTTTAGTCAAATTTGTACAATTTGGCAGCAATTTCAAAATGTCAGTAGATTTAAAAAATATATTTACACTTTTAGGACATTTTAGTCATTCAAGATCAACTTGGAAAGGAAATATCAAGTGATAAAACATGACATTGTCGTCACCTGAAAATTGATTTTTCTGAGTAAAAAAAAATTATATAACAAGCAAAAATTGAATACATAAAAATTATACACACTTTCCCAGTTTAGCGGTAACTAACCCAATACAAGACTGACTATTATGGACATTTGTATGACTGAGCTGGCTAGGTCTTTGTGATATGTCGCAACAATTTATCTCTGCTTTATTGCTTCTTTTTTTTTGGGAAAAGAATACACTTTTTTTTTTCAACAGACAAAATGGCAGAGGGGGGGTGTATGTGAGGGGGGTTGGGAACTTTTACAAACAGAAAATAATAACGGTGAACATAAAATACAACATCTACTATAACTGAACCAAACTTTCTGTTACAAGAATTGTTATAAACTTTGTTACAAGAATTGTTATAAACTTTGTTACAAGAATTGTTATAAACTTTGTTACAAGAATTGTTATAAACTTTCTGAACTAAATTCCTGAAACACAAAACCTAATTTCAGAATTTAAAAAAAACTTTTAGCTTAGGTTTTCTCTTCCTCTAGGTATTTAGGTTGTACGGCCAATAATGCACACAGAAAATAATTCAGGTTAGTTCAAAAGAGGAGATCATTAACTAAATGCTAATTACTGGCTTTTCTTCTTTTTATTTGGGTTAGACAAAAACTATTCCAAGCCTAGGGAAAATGAAAACTAAAATGAGACACGTTACAATGAAGTTCAAAAGAACAAAATTGAATACAATTTATGATGAATTTTAGCTTATTTCTTTTATGTAAATGCAAGTAATAACCACACACACACAGTGTGTGTGGTACATTCAATCAGATTTCATGTTTTAAATCTATAAATATAGTCCGTCACTGCATTTATTATTAAAGAATAAAAAATGCTCCTATCTGCATTGACAGTATAGTGGACCCAAAATTTGAGAATTTGAATTTTGCACATTAGCTTATAGTTAGCTTCAGATTTGTTAGTATTTTCTAGCCAAATGATATTAAAAGCCCAAATTAAACTGAATACATCACTTTTAAAATGTGTTAAAGATATTGAAAGAGAACCTAAGGAAGTATTCAAATTATCTGATATATGATCATGATCCTGAAGATTAATGAAAATGGGAATCAAATTGAAAAATCTCGAATGTTCAATAAACGAACAAACGTCAACACAAAACATGTTCTGCTTTAGACGAAAAAAAAAAGTGAATTAAATGAATGACTACACAATTAAGGAAGGAAAAAAGCACGGGGAAAAAAAAAAAAGAACGCCACAAGATCTGCAATGTGATTAATTCACAGCTTGACTTTGAAAACTACTCGAGTTGCCAGCTTAGCCGTCGCTGAGGCTGCTGTCATTGCTGCACTCGCTGGATGAGGATCTCTTCCTTCCTACTTTCACTTCCAGTTCATCATCGCTGTCATCAGAGTCATCCAGCTCAGAGTCCCTCTCAATGGTGTAGGCCATGAAGAGGAGATCCTGGGATGGGGTGACAACCAATGGGTGGCTGGGTGGGAGAATCTGGAAGCCAAAGAAGTTGAAAACTCTCAGCAGAGACACTGTAAAGGAAATAAAAATATATTACAATACAGAACATTTTTTGACAAAAGCAAACTTAAAAATATTTAAAAATATTAACAGGCTAATATCTCAAAGGAAATAAAATATATTACAATACAGAACATTTTTTTGACAAAAGCAAACTTAAAAATATTAACAGGCTAATATCTCAAAGGAAATAAAATGTATTACAATACAGAACATTTGTGGACAAAAGCAAACTTAAAAATACTAACAGGTGAATATCTCAGCCATTTTGGTACAGCTCCCAAACATGGTTAAATAAATTAAACACAAACAGGGATCCTCGATAGCTCAGTGGTCCATGAACTGGACTATAAAGGACAAGAGGTAGGGTTTGATCTTGATTGACGGCTTCCAGGTTCATCCAGCCTTAAATGGGTGCCAGATTTTTTTATGGGAAAGTAAAGCAGCATGGGTGTAACACCAACCACATTACCCCAAAATCATGTGCCGGAGGTCTATAAAAATTACGATCACTAACACCATATTCCCTATATGCCACTTGGCGTGACGGGACTCTTACCTAAATGCAAACTCCTATAGAAGATGTTTCAAATGACATTTTAATGTCATATATTTTCTGTGCAACCTTCACTACCCATGAGCCATTCATGCCTGCTGGCAGTGATCATTTCTATACACAGCTTTCTTCTGTATGGTCACAAAAATTATGGTTTCTTCCTGATGTTGGAATAACCTAACCTTCCTTTTGCTTTGGCCTTTTTTTTTTTTAAACTTTTTATTCTCAACACTCACATTTCTGTGGCCCTGAACAATTCATTTTCCCCGAGCTATTTAAATCCCATTAAAACAATTGAGATCACAGATCAACCCTTGATATCCCTATTTCCAGTTACTATGAGCACCTACCCACCGCGAACCCTTGCACTCAATACAAGAATCCATCTTGGGATAACAAACCCTATACGTGGCACGAGTCAGCTCTGACAGCCTCAGCCATGACCGATCTGATATAAAGCAACACTAACTCAACATATGTTCTATAAAATGAGGTTTCATGCATTAAAACCTTACCGGTAGAGCATCTGTGCACATACGCTCCTCTGACGTGTCTCTAGCAATAGAGGAGCCTGTGTTCCCATATCCCCCCAAGAGCTGAGCTACTAAGGGATCAACTCAAGCTGAACATGTTAAGGCTGGACCCCTCTACTCCACGGTTTATCTAGGCCAAGTGAGAAGGGATCAAAGTGTGAAGGCAAGGAAGCATTTAAAAATGCCACGGTGAGGTCAGATGTTGGGCTGAAAGAAACCACAAGATAACGAATCTACACCCGTTTAATGTTCCTTTAAGGGTGGATGACAAAGAAGACTATCCATTCCTTTAGTAGTCATCGGGTGAATGTCAGAAAGAAACCCTATACCCGAATTCAGGTCCAGACTGTTAAAGTAACATTAACACAGCACCACTTAAAAAAATAAAATCTTTGGGTAAAAGAAAAATAGGTAGACAACTTACCGCGGTCGACTCTGCTCTTGTTGAAGCAGCAGACCACATGTTTACACTTGAGTTTCTCTTCAGCGTACTCCAGCAAGGTCACCAAACTAGAAATGGAAACAATGTGAATGAAGTTCACAAAGGCAGACACACAAATGTGGACAAACACTCACAAACTAGAGTACAAAACCTTCAAGGTCCCATCCAGAATGATGCACTGCCAAACACTAAACCATAATCCCTAACTGGAGCTGCTCTACATCTCAGCTGTCCTTTAATGTTCCTTGTGTTGTCTTGCTTATCGTCCATGACCGACTCCCATATAGTAGAACAGGTTCGATGCAGCACTTTTAGATAAAATCTTGGATGAAGCTTGCTGTGGATAGGTGGTAGGAAGCCTTGATGCAGTGTCCTCATTTTGAGTCTGGCTTGCTGCAGAGCCGTTTAGTTTAGTGCTTTGTACACACTGTGCTGTTTTTTTCATTTGGATTGTGTTTCGATATTCCTTTTTCTTTTTGCTTACAATGACTGATGATATCGTATGATGAAGGAAAACTCAGCTGCGCTGACTTTCAGTGCTGCTTGGCCTTATGTCTTTTGGCATGTGCTGTAGCTACTATGATGGGGCCTGCAGCTGCCTTTCTTTGTTTGGATCCTTCAATGAGATGAGGTGTTAATTTGGATGACTCCACTGGCACGAGTGGTTCAGCAATTATGGATTTTAATTCGTTTGTAATGACACCAGGACCTTCGACTAACTATAACTACTTTAAAATGTTTTCTAACATTAATTGACAATGGTTTGTTACAAAAGATGTTTTTCATTTCATGAATTCTTTCTTTGCTTGTCCTATTCAGCTTCTAATTTATGCAGAGCATCTGCCATCATATATTAATCTTAGGTATTTGAATCCACTCACTTGTTTCAGGATTTTCCCCCTTTAGTTTTACTCTGACATTTTTAGAAGTTTGTTTTCTTACATTTGTATGAGTTTGTTTTCTGTGATAATCAAATTACAAATAACTTTTATACTTCTCTATTTTCAGACACTGGCCATGTGCTAATAATGAATTAAAAAAGACTATCCCATCAAACATGATTCACATGCAACCATCTGGTAGAAGAAAAAAGCAGATGATTGATATGCAGAACAATTACCAGGGAAGGTTCAAGTATGCAACTAAGAAACAACAAAGACCAAGAACTAGCAACAAATTGTCAGTTGTGTAGAGCTTGGATTCTGGCCCAGGTACCATCTTCAGCCCAATAAGAAAATGAATGAATTTTCAGACAATGAAAGCTTCAAATCAGAAGAACTGGGATGATGAGGCCCATCTGAACATAAGCACCTTTATATAAAAAGGTGCTTCCGGTCAATGTGGCTGGTAGGCGATAGGAACCGATCAGGCTCAGACTGTAAAGTGTTATTTGTTGCAGTTTCCTCATATTCTAAGTCAAGTATGCTGCCAGAGCTACTGAGTTTAGTGCTCTGTGCACACTGTTAGCTGTGTTTTTCACCCAGATCATGTTTCGATATTCCGATTGCTTGCGATATCGTATGATGAATGGTTCAGTTGCGTTCACTTTCGGTGCCGCTTGACCTTGTCTTTTGGCTTGTGCTGTAGCTTCAATGATGAGGACTGTAGCTGCCTGTCTTTGGATCCTTCAATGAGATAATTCGGATGATTCCACTGGCATAGGCGGTTGAGCAATTATGGATTTTAATTCGTTTGCAGTGATACCGGGGCATTCGACTAACCTTAACCTTTATAAAAACCCTGAATGCACCACTTATCGGTTTCATAAACATGTGTGTCTGTTATTGAACATATAACCCGTTACTCAATACAGACATTACAAATATAACTACCTTTCTTTGGATCCCTCGGGCAGTATCCCAGCAGGCAGCTCTACGTACAGTGAGTCACTGACCAGAGTTGCCTCCCATGATACCGTAAGTCCAGCAACAGGTGAGATCTTAAAAGTCATATATGTAGGAGCCTGTGAGAAAAATAAAATATACATTAGCTCATACAAGGCCAAATTATAGCCAAAGTTTTGAATTAATTGTTTCATTTTTTTCAGTATCTGACAATTTGTTTCACTTCTTTCAGTATCTAGTATATAGGGACTGATAAATCGAATGTGGTAACTTTCGGGAGCTATGAATAGCCAAATTCAATTTTTTTTCCCTATAACACCGCCATTTTCTGAAATTGGTTACGGGACACGCATTTTTCCGGAGATGTCACATGACATGTTACTATTTATATATGTCAGGTGAAAGGTTAGGAAATACCCTACTGTCTGGTGAACAAATTATTTGAATACTCAGCCATTTTCAAGATATTTGTATTTGAATACATTATTTATACATTTTAATTATTTTTTTTTGCACATTAAAACAGTAAATTTACTGGTGTTTAATGACAACACAGATTTTTTAATTTCATCATCCATTTAAACATAAAGCCGCGATAGCTCAGTGGTTAGTGAACTGGACTACAAAGGACAAGAGGTAGGGTTCTATCCCAACCGACGGCTTCCATGATCACCCAGCCTTTAATGGGTACCGCATTTTTTTCTGGGAAAGTAAAGCGGCACGGGCGTAATACCGACCACATTACCCCAAAAATCATGTGCCGAAGGTCTGTAAAATTTATGGTCACTAACACCATATTCCCTATACGCCACTTGGCGTGACGGGGGTACTTTACTTTTTTTTTTTTTTTAAATTTAAACATAAGCATGCACACATCTGAAAGCGACTTGAATGTGCTGCCATGTCAAAATAATTTAAAGGAAGCATCTCCATGGGTAGAAATCATGTCGTGCACCATATTTGATAGTCAAATCCCATGCCTCAGAAAAGCTCTGCTTTTTAAAAATATTTTTTAATTAAATAGTTTCAAAACAATGGGATTTTAAAAATTAATTTACCATTTAAATATAATTGTGTGAAATTTGAAAGTGATCTGAGATGGCTGTTATGTCTAAATAAATTATTAAAGGCAGGGACTATCGCCTTTAAAAACCATTGTGCAATCATAATCGGCCAACTCTCAATTTTCTAGGCATGGACAACTATCTAAATGGGCCAAATGATATTTTACTCTATGTTCCTTTTAATCAATTTCAAAATTAATTCTTTTTAAAATTCTAACTTTTCTAATTGCCGTACAACCATAATTAAGGTATCGTTTAGTTTGCATCAAGGGCTATCTAGCTAGCTATCACAACAGACTATTTCAAAATTTTTATCAAAGTACCTAAGTATTTGTTTCACTTCTTTTCAGAATCTGTTTCACTTCTTTTCAGAATCTATCTGTTTCACTTCTTTTCAGAATCTATCTGTTTCACTTCTTTTCAGAATCTATCTGTTTCACTTCTTTTCAGAATCTATCTGTTTCACTTCTTTTCAGAATCTATCTGTTTCACTTCTTTTCAGAATCTATCTGTTTCACTTTTTCAGAATCTATCTGTTTCACTTCTGTCTGACTGAAACAGCACTGCTGGAAAGCATGATCTGGCTACTGGCACATGGCTGATTCAATATATTATGAATGACAGGTCTAGCAGCAGAATGAACAAAACATTTATATTATAAAGTCTTATCTAACAAGTCCGTCAGTAGAATATTCAAAACATATTATAAAGACTTATCCAACAATTCCGTCAGCAGAATGAACAAAACATTTATATTATAAAGACTTATCCAACAATTCCGTCAGCGGAATGAACAAAACATTTATATTATAAAGACTTATCCAACAATTCCGTCAGCAGAATGAACAAAACATTTATATTATAAAGACTTATCCAACAATTCCGTCAGCAGAATGAACAAAACATTTATATTATAAAGACTTATCCAACAATTCCGTCAGCAGAATGAACAAAACATTTATATTATAAAGACTTATCCAACAATTCCGTCAGCAAAATGAACAAAACATTTATATTATACAGACTTATCCAACAATTCCGTCAGCAAAATGAACAAAACATTTATATTATAAAGACTTATCCAACAATTCCATCAGCAGAATGAACAAAACATTTATATTATAAAGTCTTATCTAACAAGTCCGTCAGTAGAATATTCAAAACATATTATAAAGACTTATCCAACAATTCCGTCAGCAGAATGAACAAAACATTTATATTATAAAGACTTATCCAACAATTCCGTCAGCAGAATGAACAAAACATTTATATTATAAAGACTTATCCAACAATTCCGTCAGCAGAATGAACAAAACATTTATATTATAAAGACTTATCCAACAATTCCGTCAGCAGAATGAACAAAACATTTATATTATAAAGACTTATCCAACAATTCCGTCAGCAGAATGAACAAAACATTTATATTATAAAGACTTATCCAACAATTCCGTCAGCAGAATGAACAAAACATTTTTATTATAAAGACTTATCCAACAATTCCGTCAGCAGAATGAACAAAACATTTATATTATAAAGACTTATCCAACAATTCCGTCAGCAAAATGAACAAAACATTTATATTATAAAGACTTATCCAACAATTCCGTCAGCAAAATGAACAAAACATTTATATTATAAAGACTTATCCAACAATTCCGTCAGCAGAATGAACAAAACATTTATATTATAAAGTCTTATCTAACAAGTCTGTCAGCAGAATGAACAAAACATTTATATTATAAAGTCTTATCTAACAAGTCTGTCAGCAGAATGGAAAAAAAAATGTATGATCATTTTTTCTTCTTTTATATTCTAACTTTAAAAATTTAATATTGTGCCACTCTCAGATTATACCACATAATGATAAAATATATCCAATAATGAGGAACAGTGCAAGAATTCACTAATTTGTTGATACACAATTTTTTATCTATTGTAAACAAAATGTAGAAGTTGTAATATGTGCGTACATGCGATTATATATATATCCGCATTGTGTACTTTGTACCATCTTTCTCAGAATTTTATTTTTAACTATACCTCCTTGTCAACGTGGCTAAGATCATTTCAGCTAAACAGTGTGCCGAACAAGTGTATACTTTGTATGATCTTCTCTGAATTATATATTTAACTATATATCTCCTTGGTCCTTTTTGAATCATTTCTCATGCATCATTGGAAGCAGCCAATACCTGATCATTTACTAATGTTTAGTTTAATAAATACAACAGATGATATGACTAACCTGTGATGCATTCTTGCGAGTTGAGTTGTTCAAGTCAATCAGGAAATTACTCACATTGACAGGGGGCGCTTTTGAAACCCCCACGTCGTTGCCCTCTGCCATTTTTGTCAGGCATTCTGGAGCGACGTGGGGCACATCAGGACCACCACAGAGGCCCAGGGCCGAGAGATATGATGCACCGTCTGCCAATTGTGCTAAATGAAAAAAAAGTGTAATTAAACATACGTTAAAAATATATGCATATACGCACACATTAAAGAATCAAACACAAATTGAGTGGATTAAAATTTTACAGTGATAAAATCAAAGCTCAGTAGTGTGCTACACGATAAGATACAGTGAATTAAATTTTTTGTTCTGGCATTCAACAAAAATTCTTTGTGTGTTTTTAAAATGATGTTATGTGGACATAAATATGCTGATTTTACAGCAAATCTGTGATCATCATCAAGTATCATGTCTGCTGGCGCAGGTAATCTCATGTCTCAATTTTTTATCTCAACAGTTATTTGTGTTGACCTTCTGCCAAGCCATTCTCTTATGCTGTCTAGAATCTTTTCCTTTTTGCCTCCCTCTAACTCTTCATCCCTCAATTTTCCGTTGTCACAATGTATTCCAGCTATTCCCTTCTCATTACATGGCCAAAAAAATGAGTTTCTTCCTAATATTGGATATTGGCTCTAGTTTTTGCTTTGTCCTCTTTCAGAACATATTCATTACTCTTAGCTAAAGTCGGATGTGCTGGGCCGAAAGGCACAAATATCTCAGTTTTACTGCAAACCACAACACAACGCAGACACACCCAATTAAGGGCGGATGATGAGAAGGTATATTCCTTTAGTCGTCGGGCGAATGCAAGCAAGTATGCCAAATAATGATTGCTAAATTAGCAGTAATTTGAAATAACTCATGATGACTGCTCTAGATATAGGGCCTTTATTCTCCAGCCAGAACTAGTGTCATCTACCCGTAGAAGGACATTAAGTGGGGGGTAAAAGGTTGTGTTATGGTTTATTTGGGCCACCCAACTTCAGCATTTTTGAGTAGCCAGATTTTGCAGGAGCACAGCTGGGTGATGGACCAGGGTCTTGATCAGCAGTTGTTTGATGGGCGTCTTCCACTAAATATCTAGCATTGAGTAGTTAGATAGCAACTAAATATTTTCTTGTGTCTCACTCCCTATCCTGCTTATCCTTTCAATGTCAAGAGAGTTTATGACACTTCTTCAGTACTCATATGAGTGCTTTGTGTGGCGTGAAATATTTCATCTTGAAGGTATTCCTCTACCTCTTCTGTACTTGCATCTGGTTGCTAGCTTTTGTTAGGAGTGCTTTTTCCTGGGAACTGACAGATGTCCACATTTTTTTCCTTCTAGCCTTTAAATTAAGCTCATATCTGGAGTTAGTTTTCATTGTCTTTTATTGCCACATTCTTGAAAAAAACAAAAATTCCAGTAGTTGTGATCTTTTCCTGTTGCAGCTGTTAACATTTATACACAAAAGTCATTAGTGACGACCACAAAATGGAAATAGCACAAACAAAACCTCAAGCTAAACTGAGCCGATTGAACTTACAGATGATAACTTTACAAAGTGATAACCACCAATAGAAACTGCTGAAACCTAGCACCAGAGAGAATGTTGTGGGAGAAACAGATTACCACCATAATTAGGCTTCACACATGATGATGGACACAAAAGTGTAAAGCTGAAGTCTCAAAGTGCTCCTACTGCATAACAAACAGGCCACAGCACCAAATATAAACATGATCATCATCGTGTAGCAGTTCCTTTGCCAAATGTATTCGTCACAGCTCGCCTGAAAGAATTTACCTCTAGCCAGGATCTACAGAAAAGAAAAGGAAAGAAAAAGGAAAGAAAGGGAAAGAAAAAGGAAAGAAAGGGGAAAGAAAAAGGAAAGAAAGGGGAAAGAAAGAAAGGAAAGAAAAGGGAAAGAAAGAAAGGGGAAAGAAAAAGGAAAGGGAAAAGAAAGAAAGGAAGGGGGAAAGAAAGGAAAGGGGAAAGAAAGAAAGGAAGGAAAGAGGAAAGAAATAAAGAAAAGAAAAGGGAAAGGAAAGAAAGGGAAAGAAAAGAAAGGGAAAAGGGGAAAGAAAAGAAAGGGGAAAGAAAAAAGAAAGGGAAAGAAAAAAAGGAAAGGAAAGAAAAGGAAAGGAAAGAAAGGGGAAAGGAAAGAAGGGGAAAGGAAAGAAAGGGGAAAGGAAAGAAAGGGGAAAGAAAGAAAGGGGAAAGAAAGAAAAAGGGGAAGGAAAGAAAGGAAAGGGAAAGAAAAGAAAGGGGAAAGAAAGGAAAGGGGAAGAAAGAAAGGAAAGAAAGGGAAAGAAAGAAAGGGGAAAGAAAGGGAAAGAAAGAAAGAAAGAAAAGAAAGAAAGAAAGGAAAGAAAGAAAGAAGAAAGAAAGAAAAAAAGAAAGAAAGAAAGAAAGAAAGAAAGAAAGAAAGAAAGAAAGAAAGAAGAGAAAGAAAGAAAGAAAGAAAGAAAGAAAGAAAGAAAGAAAGAAAGAAAGAAAAGGGGAAAGAAAGAAAGGGGAAAGAAAGAAAGGGAAAGAAAAAAAGGGAAAGAAAAAAAGGGGAAAGAAAAAAAGGGGAAAGAAAAAAAGGGAAAGAAAGAAAGGTGAAAGAAAAAAAGAATGAGTAAGAAGTGGCAAAAATACAACTAAAACAATAAAACTTGACAATGGTAAGGTTGCTAAAAGAGATAAGTGAAGAAGACACGCAAGGCAGGTTGAGCCATTCACCGCCAACAACATACACAATATGTAACCCTAGCTGAGGTAGGAGCAACCAATATATGGAGAGAATGATGAACTCACTCTACACATGAATTGTTTTCTTTATGTTTGGATTAGAATAAGTTTGTTTCTGAACAATCTATTACACACTTTTTCATTTTATACTACAGTCGAACCTGGTCTTAGGACCACCTGTTTAAAAGCGTTTCCTGGTTATAGGACCGGGTCTACAATTTCCCCGAGTTTTTTTACTATATGCTAACACTGATTACGGCGCTCACCGTATGACGCGACCAGGCTAATTAACCGCCGCCAATGTTATTTATCCCGTTTACGACACGCTGGTAATAGACCGAGATAACGATACACTGACCAGCCAGTCCTCCGTCTCGCTGGGAGCCATAAACGATCGACACAGGTGTCTACAGGTGTCGAAGTTTTCCCGTATTTAGTGAGTCCCAGATTACAGTGGGACGTGTTACGTTTATCAGTCAATACTGGTGTGAGAAACACGGCAGACGCAGATCTATGATTCGTGAAGTGACATCACTTCGCGGTTCCGTCTAGACCAGAGTAGACCATTGCGTGGCCCGTATAAATTACAGGAATTAACTAAAGAATTAGTCATTGCCCGCTTAGAGTGTATTCACGTACATGTACAGTATCTCAGTGAATTATTTTTGTGGATTTTAAAAGTGTTACACACAATATAGGAAATGGCCAGTGTCAAAAGTGTAAAACCAAAGCATTAACGCTGGAAGATCGAATATCAGTGATTCGACAAAATTTTTTGTGTGTTTAACTATCGTGTTTTATGAAAAGTGTCCAACCAGTGGCTATTGTAGACCGACATGTGCACTATGTTCTACTCATGGATTACGCTGATTTGCAGGTTAGTTTTCATAGTGCTTAGGATAAAATTTTTTTATCGCTCTATTTATTATGTGAAACCTGTGAGGCAGGACCACCTGTCCTATGGGACCAGTTTTTGAAAGTCCCGTGAATGGTCGCCTTAGACAGGTTCGACTGTATAAGAATACTGAACACATTTGAAAATAAATATCTAAGGAAAATACTTGGTACATGATGGAAAGAATTCAAAACAAGGAAATTAGAGAAATCGCCAATCAACGACTAACATCTTTAGTATTCAAGAAAAGACGATGGGACATAAATGAGAAGAGATAACTGAATAGCAAAAAAAAAGCCCTCAAGTGGGAAACAGGTAGGAGGAAAAGAGGCCGACCCAGAGAAACGCTGAGAAGAACATTGATCAGGGAGGCAATGGCAGCAGGAATCTGCTCCCTCAATGAGACCGAGATGCTTACACAGATCAGAGACAAATGGCAAGGTGATAAATTCAAGGATTGGGACTGCTAGAAAGAAAATGTCAAACCAGGGAAAGAGTATGTCTATGCCCTATGGACTGACCATGGCTTGAATGGTCGATAAATAGATATCACTGGAAATGTAAATGGCTGTGGAAATCAGTAAATTGCTGATATTTTATTATATGAAGGAACGAATAAATAAACAAAACAGATAATTTTCAATTTAAAAATGTTAACTGTAGCTTATTTTCTAAGGTTTGAAGTACTGCTGTTCATTGCACTCAATTTTATACACAAGCATTCAAAGTTTGTCAAAAGTTAAATATGAAGCATCGAGTAACTGAGTTATTTGTGGGTCATCATCATTGCACTCCGAACATATATGAAGCATTTATGTCCATAATTGATTTTATGCACATTTTCTTCAATGACTTAATTAAATCTGACAAAATGATTACAATTATATGGAAGTTGTGTCACTAGTTTTTGACAATGCAATGATATCTGAGCCTATCAAATTGACATATCAGTCTTTGACATGGGTAGATTTGAGACAAAGCAATGAAGCCTTTCAGTCTGACACAACATGGATAGATTTGCTTAATGTGACCTGTGCAGCAGCAATATTATCCTACTCTTTATATCGCTTTTTGAACTACCAATGGTACTTGTATGCAAGTGTACATCAGACAACCTGTTTTTGACTTTATAGACCAGGAAAGGCTAAAAGCTATGATGAAACCAATTCAGACTTTATAGACCAGGAGAGGCTGCTAAAAGCCATGAAGATATCACTGATTCAAACTTTATAGACCAGGAGAGGCTGCTAAAAGCCATGAAGAAACCACTGATTCAAACTTTATAGACCAGGAGAGGCTGCTAAATGCCATGAAGAAACCACTGATTCAAACTTTATAGACCAGGAGAGTCTGGCTGCTAAAAGCCATGAAGAAACCACTGATTCAAACTTTATAGACCAGGAGAGGCTAAAAGCCATGAAGAAACCACTGATTGAAACTTTATAGACCAGAAGAGGCTGCTAAAAGCCATGAAGAAACCACTGATTCAAACTTTATAGACCAGGAAAGGCTAAAAGCCATGAAGAAACCACTGATTCAAACTTTATAGACCAGGAGAGTCTGCTAAAAGCCATGAAGAAACCACTGATTCAAACTTTATAGATCAGGAGAGGCTGCTAAAAGCCATGAAGAAACCACTGATTCAAACTTTATAGACCAGGAGAGGCTAAAAGCCATGAAGAAACCACTGATTCAAACTTTATAGACCAGGAGAGGCTAAAAGCCATGAAGAAACCACTGATTCAAACTTTATAGACCAGGAGAGGCTGCTAAAAGCCATGAAGAAACCACTGATTCAAAATGAAAAAATGCCCACTGCCTGTGGCAAGATTTGAGCCAGGGAACTTCGTCCAGAGACAAATGTCTTACCTCTAGACCATCCCCAAAACAAACAAAAATTGAAAATCGATGGATATCTAAAGCAGTGGGGTATCAATATCAATGTACTAAAATGAGACCAATTCTAGGTCTAGCAGTAAAGAATAGGCTAATATAAAACCCACATTGCTGCTTTACAAAACAAACACTATCAGATCCAATATATCCTACAATTATTCACAAAGAGTAAATAATACTCAGTACACAAGATAAAATATACAAAAAAGTACTATGTTAACCACTAGTGCTACTTTTTGCTACTATTTTTGTTTATATGCTTTGCTATATCTATCCTCAAATTCAATTTAATACATGGTCTGGGGACAGAATAATGTTCTCAATGGATTTTTTAAATGTCCTGTTCAGCTTTCTTAAAAGGAGAATTTATACTCGAAACGATAATTCAATTTGGCCTTTCCTAAAAATTTAACTTACTTTATTTTTACTCTTTAAATTTCCATAATGTTCTATTTGACAGTAGCTAAAAGAGAATGTTCCATTTGACCTTAGCCAAAAAAAAGAATGCTCTATCCAACCTCTGCTAAAATAGATAAAGTTCCACCTGACCTTTGCAAGGAAAACAAATTATTCTACCTGACCTTTGCTACAAGAATATTTTATTTAACTTTTCCTTAATTTTTTGTTAATCTACTCTATGACATTATGCAAAGATTATGTTCTATAAATCCTTTTAAATAATAATGCACTCTTAGGTCTTAGACCTTTCTATTTATTTTTTAAATGTTCTATTCTTATAATTTAAACACATTTTTAAGCACACAAACTGTAATGTAAAGAAATGAATTTAATCAGACGTTTCAATCAGTATAAATACATCCATTTTTAATTTAAAACAAGAATAACTTACAGCAAAGAACAAAATAATCAAATGAAGCTGTTAACAAGTTACAGTTTTACAAGAACAGTTTAAAAATATGCAACAATAACTCATACAAATACATACCACTTTAATCTGGATCTGTTCATCCTGTTTTCAATAAATTGACCTAATTTAAGAATTTCAAATACTGAACAAAAATTGCAGGCTCTTGTTAAAAAAATTACTTCCTTATTTCAACTTCAAACTATTTTCAGGGATGAAAGCTAAGAAACAAAGGAGTCAGCTGCTAGCTATTCACCAGGCCGGCCTGCTTTGCCCCGTAAATTAAAAACGAAACCCCAAAATAAAGCAAATGCTTTTTTATCTTCCACAATCAAAAATCACCTTTCTAAGTCACCTGACGCAATTAAAAACCATTATCTATGAAAAGATAGCAGTGGCAGATAGTAATTAGTAGGCTATCTGGTTGTGCAGTGGCACGGGAGAGGGAAGAAGATAACAGCCACACGTCTCTCTTGTTTGTGCCTGTTGACCTCATGGAAAATTCCCAACGGTTCTTTCGTCACAGCTGTCCCCATCATCAGCTGCAGCCTTCAGATTAGTTGCTGGAGTCGTGCCAGCTGATCTGCCCCGCCCCTCTCGCGCACTACTCACTTTCATCACCTGTTGTTTACGATCTTCAACTAATTCGCCGATTGCACTTCAGTATTAATTTAAAGCATTAACTATGATGATATTTTAAAAATATTTAATTCTGAAACGTTAAATGACGACATAACCTTGAACCGCAGCTACAATTTTTTTTTTCCAAGCACAAGAAATTTATGTCGATAGTCGGCCATCTTGGATAAATTACAAATCTGCCCAAAACCACCATCTCAAATTTATAATTCTGTACACAATTACCATTTAAAAATCACTAACCTGCTTTCCTTATGTAAGCCTGGCATATTTTCTTCTTCTTCCTTCGCTTTGGGACCAAAATTCTCG
Organism: Megaustenia siamemsis; assembly: GCA_032433765.1. Taxonomy (NCBI): domain Eukaryota; kingdom Metazoa; phylum Mollusca; class Gastropoda; order Stylommatophora; family Ariophantidae; genus Megaustenia; species Megaustenia siamemsis. Next base: position 14,200,251 of record JAVIAB010000099.1, on the reverse strand, counting down.
TCAATAACGATAGCTTCGGAAACCTTTAACATAGCTTGTCTGCCACTACCTTCTCTTGTTAACGTCGACGTTTAGAATGGCCAGGGCTACGTGACTTCCGTATTATGTGCGTGCAGCACATGCGCAGTGAGCTCAATCCATGACGTCACTGACCAACCAGTGTCGACTCAATTTCTCCCTCCAGTCTATCTTGTCGCGTGTGGACAATTTGTCCTCAACAATTTAAGTGCTTCGCGTTGATTACATCAACTGATTATGCGTCATATTTACAGATTTGCTGCAGCAACAGCTGCGGAAAATATTAGCAAGATGATGTTACTAGAAAATAAAGAATGTTCTAAAATTATCAGCATCATAAACCTGTGTAACTTCTTTCCTTCCTCATTTGCCTTTCAGCGTCGAGGGGAGTTATAATTTGCGGTCTTTTGCTCTTCTGTTCGCCCCTGTTGCTATTATGTGTCCTAGTGTTTCTAATATTTTGTCAATCTATCTTTTTTATGGTCGGAGAATGGATCTGGTGTTCTCGCAACGTTTATTGACGGGCCGTTGTGTTGTGTGTGTTTTGATCTTTCCGACATGTCACGTGGCCAGACTATTTTATCCGTTGTTCTTTATATTTTTGTTTTGGCGGAGATTGTTCCTATCTTTTTTCCTCAGATCTTCATTCCTAATCCTATCTCTCACGCTGTTTCCTGCCATTCGTCTAACACATTTCATCTCAATAGAGGTTATTTTTCTTACTTTCTTGTATCTAGGGTCCAGGACTGGCATTGGTAGCACAACGTTGGGATGAAGATTGTATTGTAAAGCGCCCGTTGTACCTCTAGAGTTGTTTCCTTGTTGGACAATAGTGGTGATAGCTGTCCAATGATTTGACAAGCTTTGTTGCATCTTGAGTCTATCCTTGACCTCTGATTTTCATTTTATCCGTTGGCCAGCTGGGTCACAAGTTGGATACTGGGATCGGCATTGAGTTATTGAGTTATTTGTGGGTCATCATCATTGCACTCCGGACATGTCCATAGGTGCTCAGATCCCCTCCTCAGCAAATCCCTCAGTGTCCAGCGACTGACGACTCCAGTTTTGTGTTGGTTGATAAGTCCTTCTTACACGGCCACTAAGTTTCTCATTTCTGGCCGTGCCCATCTTAACTCCCATTTCCATCATCCGAAGAAGTGACGTTGATCTGTGTTTGTCGAAGTCCGGTGCTCTTCCAACATCTCGAAGGGCATTGATGATTCGAGCCCTAAGTCCCTGCCACGGGACGAGTGTGTTTCTCAATGACGCTACAGTTTCAACTATGCTGTAGATAATCAAATCAATCAGAGGACCACAAGCCCCAAATCAGGATGCCTTTCATTATATGAATAGATATGAACAAGTTATCATTATACGCCTCAGAGCATGACACAATCGACTCCATAGTCACATGTATACAAAATTCGAGATTGGCACCTCAACTACTTGTACATGTGGACAGGCACCCCAGATTGCTGAACACATACTTTAAGACTGCACTGAATATAGTAGACTAAGGAAAATCCATTGGCCCATAGATACAACACTACAGACAAAACTATATGGGCCACTGCAAGAATTACAAAAGACTGGGAATTTTATACAGGAAACGACATTGCAGATATAGACCATACTTCAGGCGAACGAAAGATTGATGGAACTATGCTATAGTTTCTTTAAAGAGAGAAAATACTGGATAGCTTGGTGTCATGGCATGGGAAACAGTCAACAACAGAACTGGTACGATACACTGTAGATATGAGATTGTGGAAGGGACATGATCGCCTTCGCCAGCCGGTATGGCACATGATGATGATGATAGTTTCTTCACAAAATAAACATAGTGTTTTCTGGAATAGATCATTTTTTGTTTGTATTTTGTAAATAAATGTTTGCATGAACTGTATCATATCATCTCCAAAAATAAGAAGAAAGTCGTGATGTACAAAACATTGTCGTACTTTTGTCGAACTGATGTTATATTTAGCAAATGACATCATTTTAATTATCTTTACCATACAAATCATATGGGAGCCGCGAAAGCTCAGTGGTTAGTGAACTGGACTACAAAGGACAAGAAGTAGGGTTCGATCCCAACCGACGGCTTCCAGGTTCATCCAGCTTTAAATGGGTACCGGATTTTTTTCTGGGAAAGTAAAGCGGCAGGGGCATAATACCGACCACATTACCCCAAAAATCTTGTGCGAAGGTCTGTAAAAAATATGGTCACTAACACCATATTCACTACACGCCACTTGGCGTGATGGAGCTCTTTATTTACTTTTTGTATTCAGTAATTTTTACATTAAATTATCTTTTTGTTAAATGTAGGCTTCATGTATGAATGACAATCTTAGATATATCTGGGTAGTAATATAGATACAGAGGGAGGAGCAGAAAATGATACCAAAATAAGGATATCAAAAGCAAGAGGAGCTTTTGTTGCACTGGGAAACATACGGAAGTCCAAGAAAATTAGGTTAAATAGAAAAATAAAAATGTTCAACTCCAATGTTAAGTCAGTCCCATTATATGGCTGTGAAACATGGAGAACAATAAAAAAAGACAATCGTGAAGATACAGACTTTCATTAATGGATGCAGAATAAAAGGATGAAAATGGCAGGACAAAATCACTAACATAGAATTATGGAAATGTACCAGTCAAATACCAGTGGATAAAGAGATACAGCGAAGACGATGGCGCTGGAGAGAACACAAACTGCGGAAAACAACTGAGAGTATTACACGACAGACCCTTTTTTGAATTCACAGGGGAAAAGACAAAGAGGAAGACCAAGAAATTCTTGCAGAAAACAGATAGAAGCAGAGACGAAGATGATAGGGAAGACATGGAATGATTGTAAAAGAATGGCAAGAAACAGAACGACTTGGAAAGTATTTGTTGAAGACCTATGCTCCACAGGGAGCTGAAAGTGTTTGTTGAAGACCTATGCTCCATAGGGAGCTGAAAGTGTTTGTTGAAGACCTATGCTCCACAGGGAGCAGAAAGTGTTTGTTGAAGACCTATGCTCCACAGGGAACAGAAAGTGTTTGTTGAAGACCTATACTCCACAGGGAGCAGAAAGTGTTTGTTGAAGACCTATACTCCACAGGGAGCTGAAAGTGTTTGTTGAAAAACCTATACTCCACAGGGAGTTGAAAGGTAGAAGAAGAAAGAAGAATGTAGGCTTGGAAGAATTTGTATAATTTGTTGTTAGTTGTAGCAGGGGGTGTCATTGCAGTCAGGTATTCCCGTGTCTGGTCAGCTTAAAAAGCCAACGGTCGGCGTAAGGTATGGACATCGGTCGTTACTGTGTATGCTGTGAATGACTCATTTCCCGCTACTGAATACAGGCTGAATGGTCATGAATGCTGGAGTCTATTTCGTTGCTGTGGCAGCGGTTTCCCGGATACTATCTCACGTGACTACCTATCGTCCTTGCTAGAGGAGAACCTCTAGGTCCAACAATAGGTGTTTTAATTGTGGGCCCCGATGGTACTGAGATAGTCCGGTACCCTTTGTTTACGAAGGAAATATATCGCCGAACCACACGTACCCCAATCGACCGTCGGATTGAGCGCGACCAGCAGTGAAGACTCCTCGTGTTGGCCTCGACCTTGGGTTATTGCTCTTTCGAATAACAGCATTTATGACCTTGACCCTATTGTTATCAGGCCCTATCGCATATGTACAGCCTGGAAGAGCTCATAACAAATGAATGAATAAATACAAACCTCATTTCAGCTGTTATATACTTCTTTCTTTCTTGTATCTTGTTCTGCCTTTTGCCGCTAGGCGTCGCAGTAAGTCAGTGATGTGATTTCTATCAGGGGCACTTTCTGTAGCTGGGTACATAGTGATATTGTATTGTTTCATTTTGGCGTAAATTCTCCCAATCCATCTTCTTCTTGGTCTACTTCTATATCTTGGTTGTTCCATTTTGTTGTTATAAGCTCTTGGCGATGGCGCTGAGGGGTTCATGCGAATTAAACGTTCAAAGAACTTAAATCTTTGTCTCTCTATGTATTCGATGACTGTAGAATAGCCGGACTTCCATTTCTAAGATGGCGGATCTAGTCCACGTTCTCTCGATCGTACATTCGATGTCTGATTAATTTCGGTTCTCCATTGCACTTCTATGCGTTAAAGTCAAGATGATGATCTACTTATTACATCTGCGCCGATAAAACAATGTCGTACGCCGGCAATATTCCATTTTCAACAAATAAAGTGTTGTGAATGCGACCTTCCATCGTCTAGGCTTGTTCTGCGCTTTACGTCACATTGGTGCTGTTCATGACTGTTGTTGGATTTGCTTGACGCAAGTTATTTCCATGTTACTTATTAATGTGAAATGCTTCGTCAGCCACAGATTTATCTCTTTAGGGAATTTGCACTGTGTTCTGTTCGTCGTAGGCTACATTCACTAGAGTAAACAGGATTCTAAAGGGCGCGTCATTACAGCGCGTCCGACATTATTATGTGTGCTACGTCATTGTAATGGCTCATCGTTAATCCCTAGACCGGCCGCACGCTAATCTTACGGTGTGTTGTTTGGTGTGCGACGGGGATAATCTGACGACTAACTGTGTGTTTATATGTTCGAAATTGGAGTCAACAACGATGGCCTAACATCATCAAGCGCTATACATTTTTAAAGAAATATGACGATAATCACTTTCGGGAGGACGTGAACTTCTGATATATGGTGGATAAGGCGGCAGGAACCATTGCAGGCTACGCATGAAAAGTGTTCCTTGTTGCAGTTTCCTCATATTCCAAGTCCATGGCGGACTGGTTGGTCTCGAGGCAAGACGCCGGCCTCGGAACAGAGAGGTAGTGGGTTCAAATCTCGGCTACACCGGTTGGGATTTTTATTTATGATTTCTCCCTGCGACAACCACCCCTGGTCTCAGCAGCGAGGCCCGGCTTGAAACGTCAGTTACTCATCGACGGAAAAAAACATGAGTACCTCCGAAGTCGGAGTTATCTGCCTGTGCGGCGAGGGACCCCTGTGCACACGGCTGCCAGGGAAAAATGGATTAACACGCACAATTCAGTTCCTAGTCTCTAGGGACTTCGTCAGAGTTGAAAGCTGGCGAACGTAACAACAACAACAACAACAACTGGTAGAATTCCAATGGTGTTTCTGATTTCATCTATTTTTACATGATCTCTATTTGTTTTGTTCACAACTTTTCTGGGGCATCTCATCTCACATGTTGTCAGTTTTCTTTTTTGATATCTAGCCAGAGTCCATGTTTGACACCGATAGCAAAGAGTTGAAATAAAGATAGAGCTTATCAAGTTCTGATTAGGTACTTGTTAGTGTTATGCAGCTTATAGGGTTATATATGGCCGTTGTCGTCTTGACAGGCGGTTGGTAGCAAGCAATTACGATAAGTCAGTAGTTTCGTAAAAATGGTAATGTCTAATATTGGATGCTGCTTTGCTGAACAGTTTCTCTCGTGGCTGAATCTGTCAATATTGGATAGACAGATCCGCCCGCAAAAGAACAAGATGTGTTCGTGGTGCCTAACCATGTCTCCATTCTTCTGCGTCTTCTGTCTTCTTAATCCTATATCAGCACTGCCTCGAATGTGACTGCCTTTTTAAAATTGTGATCTCCGTGTGCTACGATCTGCAGCCAGATCTCAGTTTCTTTCACTGATAGAGAATTCAATGAAGGAAGCCGTCCAAACATCCTTATATCTCAGCACTGGTCCGCCTTTTGGTCTCTTTCAGTCCTCAAGTTCGCCATACAATATTTGTTTGGGAATGTTTGCCATTCTTCTTACATGGCCCAACCACCTTAGTCTACGAATTCTAAGTGTTGCCATGATCGATGGGAGTTTGGCTCGTTGTAAGACATTAGAGTTAGTTACTTTGTCCTGCCATTTAATGATCAAAATCTTTCGAAGGAACTTACGGTATATGGTGGATAGGCGGCGTGAACAATTGAAGGCTATGTATGAAAAGTGTTCCTTGTTGCAGTTTCCTCATATTCCAAGTCCGGCTTGTTGCAGGAGCTACTGAGTTAAGTGCTCTCTGCACACCGTGAGCTGTGTGTCTCATCCGTTTTGATCATGTTTCGATATTCAAATTGTTTACGATGAATGATGATATCGTATGGCAGGAAAAAGTTGGCTGTGTTCACTTTCTGCGCGGTTTCTCCTTATGTCATTTGGCGTGTACTGAGACTGCTACGATTGGGACTACAGTTACCTTTCTTTGTTTGGGAGATGAAATATTAATTCGGATGATTCCACTGGCACGGGCGATTGAGCAATTATGGATTTTAATTCGTTTGCAGTGATACCGGGGCCTTCCATAACCAACCAACCAACCAAATCTTTCGAAGGCAACGCACAAAAAAGCCTGTTTAACCTTTCTCCTGCCCTGCATAGGTAGTCCAAGTTCCTGATCCGTATAGACGAATATGGTGTTATGCTGTTAGATACACCACTGGCATATGTAGGCTTAGTGGCGTTTGTTTGCCTTCATCTTTCAACTTTAGCCTGCAGGTCTGTGGGCTTTTAACAAAGATTGATTTTGTGTGAATCCCTATTTGGTTTCCTCAGCCTCCAGATGTCCTCACCGTAAGCGGGTCTCCTTCCCTCGCCATGCAGGCACATTTCTTCCTACTTCAGAGCTCCCCCAATCTTATCGTGGAGAGTTCAACAACCTTGCCCTTTTAGTCGACTCATTTAACATTTAACTGCCGATGACTATTTAACGTGCGCAGCTTGACGCCGCTATCCACGAGGGCTAGACTTCGGATATCACTATCCAGAGGTTGGGAGTGGGTAAAGCAGCAAAGAAAGCACAGATTGCAAGAGGAACATGCTCAAAGGCTGATGACTTACCGTTTGACCATCAGGCCACAGGCCCACAGGCCCACAGGCCCACAGGCTAAACGATCAAACGAGGGAAATATTTACCATCTGACCGCCCCTGGACCCTAGATGCAAGAACAATAAGAAAAATAACCTCTACTGAGATGAAATGTGTCAGACGAATGCCAGGAAACAGCCTGAGAGACAAGATCGGAAATGAAGAACTGAGAAAAAGTAAGGAATAGCCACCGACATATAATATTTAAAGAAACAACAGATAAAATGGTTTGGCCACGTGACAAGGCAGGAAGATCAAGACACAACACAACGAGCCCTTAATAAACGTTGTGGGAATACCAGACCCAAGGGTCGACCACGAAAAAGATGGATCAATGGAATATTAGAAGCACTGGGAAACATAACAGCAGCAGAGGCGAACAGAAGAGCAAAAGACCGCAAATTATATTTCCCCTCGACGTTGAAAGGCAGATGAGGAAGGAAAGAAGAAGAAGGAGACCGCCCCCATCTTTGGTATCTTTGGTAAGGCCCCGGGTATCACTGCAAACGAATTAAAATCCATAATTGCTCAACCGCCAGTGCCAGCGTAATCATCCGAATTACTAACTCATCTCCCAAACAAAGAAAGGTAGCTGTAGTCCGCATCATAGCAGTCTCAGCACACGCCAACATAAGGCGAAACCTTTAGTTCTGATGTTGTCTGCCCTAAGACTAATGATGCACTGGCTCAAAGACTCTACAACCAATGATGTACAGAGCTCTAGAATAGCTACAGACGATACTCGCAGCACGCGCGCTTGTCTAACGTGCCAACATCAAAATGTGAGCACAGATATGAAACAAAAAGGGCAATATACAAATCAATTTTTCTACCAACTCTGTGCTATCAGTGCCAGAATTGGACGCTGGACTCTAGAACAATAAGAAAGATAACGACCACCGAAATGAAATGTGTCAGAAGAATGACAGGAAACAGCTTAAGGGACAGAGTAAGAAACACTGACCTGAGGAAGAAACTCGAAATTGAACCAGCCATCGAATACATAAAGAAACAACAGATAAATTGGTTCGGCCACATAACAAGACAGAAAGAACTAACAATGACTCAAAGAGCCTTAAATAAACGCTACGAAAACGCCAGATTAAGAGGAAGACCGAGAAACGAGATGGATAAAGGGAATACTAGTGTCACTAGGAGGGATAACATCAGAAGAGGCCAACAGAAGAGCAAAGAATCACAGATTGTTTCTCCCCTCGACGCCAACGGCAGCAGAGGAAGGATAGAAGAAGAAGAAGAAGGTATGAAACGAAGAGGTTGAAGTGGAATTACAAAAAAAAAATTAGTCCATTAAATCTGAGAATTGGGAGCCGCGATAGCTCAGTGGTTAGTGAATTGGACTACAAAGGACAAGAGGTAGGGTTCGATCCCAACCGACGGCTTCCGGTTCACCCAGCCTTCAATGGGTACCTGATTTTTTTTCTGGGAAAGTAAAACAGCACGGGCGTATTACCAACCACATTACCCAAAAATCATTTGCCGAAGGTCTGTAAAATTTATGGTCACTAACACTATATTCCCTATATGCCACTTGGCGTGACGGGTCACTAACACCATATTCCCTATACGCCACTTGGCGTGACGGGGTTCTTTTACTTTTAAATCTGAGAATGAGTAAATTACCTAGAACGAGTTCAATAATATAACAATCTTGGACATGTTATAACTAATGATGGAAAATGTAAGGCAGAAATAAACAAAATAATCATCATCATCATCAAGTACCAAGCATGCTGGCGTAGGTGATCATGTCTCTCAACAACTTTCGATCTCGACAGTTATTTATCACTTCTGTTGTTGACCTTCTGCCAAGCCATTCTCTTAAGCTGTCTGGTATTTTTTCTCTTTGCTTCCCTTTATCTCTTCGTCCCTCAACACTCAAAGTTGTTACAATATATTCCAGCTGTTCTCTTCTCATTACATGCCCAAAAAATGATGATTGTTTCTTCCTAGTATTGGAAATTAACTTTCTTTTTTGCTTTGGCCTCTTTCAGAACTTTTTTCATTGCTCTTCTTAGCTGTCCTAAAAACAAACAAAATAATAGGAATTGGAAAAGGCAATTTTAACATGAAAACTAACACCACGTCAAAGCAGACAACATCAGAACTAAAACTACGAATTGTAAAATGTATAATTTATAAAACCTTCCTGTATGTTGCAAAATATTGACGTTAAATAAGAAAAGAGAGCAGAAAAGTGAAGCCCTTGAAATGTGGATCGGTAGGAAAAGGGAGAATTTGATGGAAGGAAAAGAAGAGAACAGGAAATTTCTGAATCAGCCGGAGAAAAATACTGAACACAATTCGAAAAAGAGAAACTGAAACTTTTGGGACATGTATAGAGACACACTACTCTACTAAAAGTCATCTTGAAAGGGAAGAGACGAGGACAGAGGCAGACCCAAACTAAAGTGGACTGTTAACATCAAAAGGTGGAAAGTGAACTTAAGAAAGCGATTACCATGAAGGCAAGAGGCAGAGTAAAATGGCGCTAATTGGTAGTCAACCTTCGATGTGGAGACGGCACCCAATGAATGGCGCTCCATGGTAGCCAATCTTCGATGTGGAGACGGCACCCAATGAATGGCACTCCATGGTAGCCAACCTTCGATGTGGAGACGGCACCCAATGAATGGCACTCCATGGAAGCCAACCTTCGATGTGGAGACGGCACCCAATGAATGGCACTCCATGGTAGCCAACCTTCGATGTGGAGACGGCACCCAATGAATGACACTCCATGGTAGCCAATCTTCGATGTGGAGACGGCACCCAATGAATGGCACTCCATGGTAGCCAACCTTCGATGTGGAGACGGCACCCAATGAATGGCACTCCATGGTAGCCAACCTTCGATGTGGAGACGGCACCCAATGAATGGCACTCCATGGTAGCCAACCTTCGATGTGGAGACGGCACCCAATGAATGGCACTCCATAGAAGCCAACCTTCGATGTGGAGACGGCACCCAATGAATGGCACTCCATGGTAGCCAACCTTCGATGTGGAGACGGCACCCAATGAATGTCACTCCATGGTAGCCAACCTTCGATGTGGAGACGGCACCCAATGAACGACCCTCCATGGTAGCCAACCTTCGATGTGGAGACGGCACCCAATGAATGAATGAAATCTTGAAACGACCTTGAACTTTACTAACCCAAAAAATAAACTTGTTGACCTCAAACATCAAAAGTACAGAACAAAGTATTACGTCAGCATCATCATCAAGTGTCATGTCCGTTGGAGTATGTAATCAAAATGTGACAGACAAGATATCACAGACAATATATAGCAGACAAGATATCATAGACAAGATATCAAAGACAAGATATCACAGGCAAGATACAACATACAAGATATAGCAGACAAGATACCACAGACAAGATATCACAGACAAGATATCACAGACAAGATGTTACAGACAAGATGTCACAGACATGGTATCACAAACAAGATATAACAAACAAGATATCACAAACAAGATATCACAGACAAGATAACATAGATATCACATACAAGATAGTACAGACAAGATATCATATACAAGATATCACAGACAAGATACCACGGACAAGATATCACAGACAAGATATCACAGACAAGATATCACAGACAAGATACCACGGACAAGATATCACAGACAAGATACCACAGACAAGATATCACGGACAAGACATCACAGACAAGATATCACAGACAAGATATCACGAACAAGATATCACAGACACGATATCACAGACAAGATATCACGAACAAGATATCACAGACAAGATATTACAGACAAGATATCATATACAAGATTGTTACTATAGTAACTGGGATATTGGGAGTGCAGCCATAATTGTGTGAGCTACGTCATCAAGTTAGTTGCATAGCCCTAGGACGGTCGTACTCTAATCAATGAAAGACGGAGTGGGGTTTCGTACATGACTTGTCAGCATCGGTGAGACTCCGGAAGTTCGTGATAGTTAGGAGGGTCTTATAGTCTGTTGTTTGATGTGTGATGGTGAAGGTCTAATCACCAACTAATAACAACACCAAGCTTGGGCAGATGGTGCTCGTAAACCTGGGAGGGCCGACCATCTAAGGGCAGAATCCCCCCTACAAAAAAGACAATCTGCTGCCTTGCAGGAAGATAAGACAATCAAAGGCTAAGGAAAGCAAACCTGAATAAAATGGTGGCTAAAATCGGATGCACTGGGTCACTGACGCAGAACACAGTGTAACGTTTTAACAAGTAATCAATCAGACTAGATCTAACAGACTCTAATCAATTCGCTTAAACAGACAGCTGACTTCATGAGAGAGTCTGGAATCCTACTCTGAATGAGTCTTGATCGCAGATATATATATATATATATATATATATATATATATATATACAAGATAGTACAGACAAGGTATCATATACAAGATATCACAGACAAGATATCATGGACAAGATGTTACAGACAAGATGTCACAGACAAGATACCACAGACAAGATATCACAGACAAGATACCACAGACAAGATACCACAGACAAGATACCACGGACAAGATGTTACAGACAAGATGTCACAGACATGATATCACAAACAAGATATCACAGACAAGATATAACAAACAAGATATCACAGACAAGATATCACAGGCAAGATATCACAAACAAGATATCACAGACAAGATATCACAGACAAGATATCACAAACAAGATATCACAGACAAGATATCACAAACAAGATATCACAGACAAGATATCACAAACAAGATATCACAGACAAGATATCACAAACAAGATATCACATACAAGATATCACACACAAGATATCACAAACAAGATATCACAAACAAGATATCACAGACAAGATTTCATAGACAAGATATAACAAACAAGATATCATAAACAAGATATCACAGACAAGATATCACAAACAAGATATCACAGACAAGATTTCATAGACAAGATATAACAAACAAGATATCACAGAAAAGATATTACAAACAAGATATAACACACAAGATTTCATAGACAAGATATAACAAACAAGATATCATAAACAAGATATCACAGAAAAGATATTACAAACAAGATATCACAAAGAAGATATCACAGACCAACTAGGACTGATCACCTCAGACTCTGGACAGAGAGACATTCAGGCAAGTTGTCGTGGGAGCCAAGTTTCAACAGGGGCGTCTACCTGATTTTTTGCAACCAGCTTTACCGCAGCACTGCAATTATTTGCCTGTTCCCTGCAAACTTCATACCGCAGCTACTGTTACCTCACACGCATTGCGTAAGAGGCGACTAAGGAGATTTGGAAACGTCGCCTGTGCTGACGAGTAGGACGTGCACGAAGCGACCTTATCAACAGAATTTACCGATGCATTTTGGGAAATGCCGTCACAAGTGGTGGAGCGGATGTTGAAAATTCCGGACTGCCATAAAACTGTTTCCACGGATAGAATGTCACGAGCTACACGGCTCCCATGGTGAATGTTTGTAAATTCTTGTAAAGTAAGTTAATTTTAATCTTAATTAATGTTAATCTTAACATATGGATGCGAATCATGGACAATGGGACAACAGACAAGAAAATCACTGGAGTCTGTAGAAATGTGGTTTTACAGAAGAATGTTGAGAATACCATGGACAGCTAAGAAGAGTAATGAAAACATTCTGAAAGAGGTCAAAGCAAAAAGAGAGCTAATTTCCAATATCAAGAAGAAACAATCATCACTTTTTGGCCATGTAATGAGAAGAGAACAACTGGAATATACTGTAACAACTGGGAAAATTGAGGGACGAAGAGATAGAGGGAAGCAAAGAGAAAAAAATAACAGACAGCTTAAGAGAATGGCTTGTCAGAAGGTCAACAACAGAAATGATAAATAGCTGCCGAGATCGAAAGTTGTGGAGAGACATGATCACCTACGCCATCAGGCCCGGTACTTGATGATGATGATGAAGTTAATTTTGTTTGATTCCCCCACCACTGACGCCACAGTAAGATCAAGGCAAAGAGAAGCATAAAAATGCGAAGCTGCAGTAAAGCTCATTGTATGGAGAAATGAAACAAAAAAAAAAAAAAAAATAGAGAAACAAAAAGAAAACAAAAATACGGTCTGGTTAAAGCTTTACGTAATAAGTGGGACGACACAAAATAGAATGACGTTTCGGTCCGAAATACCTGTGTGGTTTGCTTGTTCCTGCCGAAGGCCTATTGAACGGAAATGTCTAATTTATGTCGTCTATTTATTACGGCGACTAATGAGGTTGATCGATGGCTTGAGAAGCTGTCATTGTAAAATGTGTTGTTATGGAAACAGAGCCATAGATTTTAGAATCAGTGATCTCTGCAATATGTGCTATTTTGGCACGCAAGGTTTCTGTTTTTGAGATTGTGGTTCTGCCATATGTGCCGTCTTCGGCTCGAAAGGACAATAGATAGATAGATAGATAGATAGATAGATAGATAGATAGATAGATAGATAGATAGATAGATAGATAGATAGATAGATAGATAGATAGATAGATAGATAGATAGATAGATAGATAGATAGATAGATAGATAGATAGATAGATATAGGATAGTTAGGATAGATAGATAGATAGATAGATAGATAGATAGATAGATAGATAGATAGATAGATAGATAGATAGATAGATAGATAGGATAGTTATGATAGATAGATAGTTAGGATAGATAGATAGATAGATAGATAGATAGATAGATAGATAGATAGATAGATAGATAGATAGATAGATAGATAGATAGATAGATAGATAGATAGATAGATAGATAGATAGATAGATAGATAGATAGATAGATAGATAGATAGATAGATAGATAGATAGATAGATAGATAGATAGATAGATAGATAGATAGATAGATAGATAGATAGTTAGATAGATAGATTTATTACGAAAAGCTTTCACCAGACCGTTTTTTTTTTAATATTTTTTTTCATTTCTCCACTGACTCCTCTCACGTTTTTCTATAGTAGATAGTTATTATTGCTATTATTTTTGTAATAAGCTCGCAAACGGAAACTGTAGGTAAAAAAAGTACCCCCCGTCACGCCGAGTGGCGTGTAGGGAAATATGGTGTTAGTGACCCTATATTTTACAGACCTCCAGCACATGATTTTTGGGGTAATGTGGTCGGTATTACGCCCGTGCTGCTTTTACTTTCCCAGAAGAAATCCGGTACCCATTTAAGGCTGGGTGAACCCGGAGCCGTCGGTTGGGATCGAACCCTACCCCTTGTCCGTAGTAGTCCAGTTCACTAACCACTGAGTTATCGCGGCTCCTACTAATTTTTAGGGAATTAGTAAAACCCAGGTGTCCTCGCCAGGGTACGAACCCCGGCTGTTGCCGTGGTAAGCCAACCGGAAACTGTAGGGTTCATCTTGAATTGTCATGTAGTTCAAAATGTATCACATACTCTAGAGTGATTTCATAAGTGTAACTTAGATACGGATATTATAATCGCAGTATTAAAACAAACCAGAGCTCCGTAAAAAGATAATCTGGACGTCGTGACTACTTGAGCAGTGATTAAGTGACTTCCAGGTCCTAGCTGTCCACGTGCTGTGAATGCAGTGTGACCTGTTGTTAGTCAGGCACGATAACACGTCATTTGATTATTGGCTAGAAGAGTCTATCTTGGGAGGGGGGTAAAAGGGTAGTGTGTGGCGAGTTGTTGTGTTGGAGTGCTTGTATAAGTTCTGAAGTACCTGCTTCTAATTGTGCTTGTTACGGTCATGATGTTTCAGTGATTGGTGGACGAGATAGTGCCTTGTCCTATGGAAAAGTAAATAGACCTCTGCTAGTTAAGATACAGCGCATTGGAAGAACAATTGCAATAAACGGTGAGGAGTGGCACTTAAAACAGACAAACAGTTTAACAAATCGGAGTTCTGCTGTGTCTGTTAGGACTCAAAACCAAAAGTACTAACTAGATTTGCTCAGGATTTGGTTACTCTGATAAGACTGAACCAAATGTGAAAAAGCAACGCCAACTCCATAACAACAAAGATCACATTATTCCTTCTTCTTCTTTCCTTCCTCATCTGCCTTTCAGCATCAAGGTTAGATACAATTTGCGGTCTTTTGCTCTTCTGTTCGCCTCTGCTGCTGTTATGTTTCCTAGTGCTTCTAATATTCCATCAATCCATCTTTTTCGTGGTAGACCCTTGGGTCTGGTGTTCTCACAACGTTTGTTGAAGGCTCGTTGTGTTGTGTTTTGATCTTTCTGCCGTGTCAAGTGGCCAAACCATTTTATCTGTTGTTTCCTTATATATTCTATGGCGGGGGCTATTCCTAGCTTTTTTCTCAGTTCTTCATTTCTGATCTTATCTCTCAGACTGTTTCCTGTCATTCGTCTGACACATTTCATCTCAGTAGAGGTTATTTTTCTTATTGTTCTTGCATCTAGAGTCCAGGCCTGACATTGGTAGCACAACGTTGGGATGAAGATTGTATTGTATAGTGCTCGTTTTGCCCTCAGAGTTATTTCCTTGTTGGACAATAGTGGTGATAACTGTCCGATGATTTGACAAGCTTTGTTGCATCTTGATTTTATCTCTGCTGTTTGTGAATTATAGTTTGTCATTAAACTTCCTTCAATAATCACATTATTACCAACAGCAAATGTATGTTTATATGTGTTCTTATACACCATCAAAACATGGACACTTGCTGCTGATTTTGACAGAAGAACACAGACTCTGAAAATGAGATGTCATGGAAAGATCTTGAGCAGATCTTGTATAGGTCGCATCGTCAATGAGGAAGTTCGCAGAAAAACTCATATATCTACTTGTTCAATTTAGGAGTTATTGTCTACAGTAAAAAAGCGAAATTAAAATTGTGCGGACTTGATCTACAGGTCGTGCTAAGACCATCCTGCAGGGATACTGTATCAGGGAAAAGAAGACAAGGCAGACAGAGGAAGCAGTGGGAAGACAATATCAGAGAATGGACAGGATTGACCTTCATCACAACTCAGAAAGCAAACTCTACGGAGAAACAAATTGCCTGAAGCAGACAGCTGGCTTCATAAGAGAGTCCTGAGTCCTAGTCTGATTGAGCCATGATCATAGAAGATGACATATCAGAAAGCAGCTCTTCAATGTTGGAGGAAACTTGTGAAGACGTCATCAGAGTGTCCTACGCACCGCCAAGTCCCGGGCCTGATGATTCCGCTTTTTTTCAGCGTTCAAGTCTTGTGATTATATGGACATCTGATCTTGCTTCGTTATGACCGAGTAAGAATCATCACACACGATGAGCTGGTCACATGGCCGGTACTTGTATATGGAGGGGTAGAACAACATTATGACACACGATGAGCTGGTCACATGACCGGTACTTGTATATGGAGGGGTAAGAACAACATTATGACACACGATGAGCTGGTCACATGGCCGGTACTTGTATATGGAGGGGTAGAACAACATCATGACACAGGATGAGCTGGTCACATGGCCTGTACTTGTATATGGAGGGGTAGAACAACATCATGACACACGATGAGCTGGTCACATGGCCGGTACTTGTATATGGAGGGGTAGAACAACATCATGACACACAATGAGCTGGTCACATGGCCGGTACTTGTATATGGAGGGGTAGAACAACATCATGACACACGATGAGCTGGTCACATGGCCTGTACTTGTATATGGAGGGGTAGAACAACATCATGACACACGATGAGCTGGTCACATGGCCGGTACTTGTATATGGAGGGGTAGAACAACATCATGACACACAATGAGCTGGTCACATGGCCGGTACTTGTATATGGAGGGGTAGAACAACATTATGACACACGATGAGCTGGTCACATGGCCGGTACTTGTATATGGAGGGGTAGAACAACATCATGACACACGATGAGCTGGTCACATGGCCGGTACTTGTATATGGAGGGGTAGAACAACATTATGACACACGATGAGCTGGTCACATGGCCGGTACTTGTATATGGAGGGGTAGAACAACATTATGACACACGATGAGCTGGTCACATGGCCGGTACTTGTATATGGAGGGGTAGAACAACATCATGACACACGATGAGCTGGTCACATGGCCGGTACTTGTATATGGAAGGGTAAGAACAACATCATGACACACGATGAGCTGGTCACATGGCCGGTACTTGTATATGGAGGGGTAAGAACAACATCATGACACACGATGAGCTGGTCACATGGCCGGTACTTGTATATGGAGGGGTAAGAACAACATTATGACACACGATGAGCTGGTCACATGGCCGGTACTTGTATATGGAGGGGTAAGAACAACATTATGACACACGATGAGCTGGTCACATGGCCGGTACTTGTATATGGAGGGGTAAGAACAACATTATGACACAAGATGAGCTGGTCACATGGCCGGTACTTGTATATGGAGGGGTAGAACAACATCATGACACACGATGAGCTGGTCACATGGCCGGTACTTGTATATGGAGGGGTAGAACAACATCATGACACACGATGAGCTGGTCACATGGCCGGTACTTGTATATGGAGGGGTAGAACAACATCATGACACAGGATGAGCTGGTCACATGGCCGGTACTTGTATATGGAGGGGTAGAACAACATCATGACACACGATGAGCTGGTCACATGGCCGGTACTTGTATATGGAGGGGTAGAACAACATCATGACACACGATGAGCTGGTCACATGGCCGGTACTTGTATATGGAGGGGTAGAACAACATCATGACACACGATGAGCTGGTCACATGGCCGGTACTTGTATATGGAGGGGTACAACAACATCATGACACACGATGAGCTAGTCACATGGCCGGTACTTGTATATGGAGGGGTAAGAACAACATTATGACACACGATGAGCTGGTCACATGGCCGGTACTTGTATATGGAGGGGTAGAACAACATCATGACACACGATGAGCTGGTCACATGGCCGGTACTTGTATATGGAGGGGTAGAACAACATCATGACACACGATGAGCTGGTCACATGGCCGGTACTTGTATATGGAGGGGTAAGAACAACATTATGACACACGATGAGCTGGTCACATGGCCGGTACTTGTATATGGAGGGGTAAGAACAACATTATGACACAAGATGAGCTGGTCACATGGCCGGTACTTGTATATGGAGGGGTAAGAACAACATTATGACACAAGATGAGCTGGTCACATGGCCGGTACTTGTATATGGAGGGGTAGAACAACATTATGACACACGATGAGCTGGTCACATGGCCGGTACTTGTATATGGAGGGTAGAACAACATCATGACACACGATGAGCTGGTCACATGGCCGGTACTTGTATATGGAGGGGTAGAACAACATCATGACACAGGATGAGCTGGTCACATGGCCGGTACTTGTATATGGAGGGGTAGAACAACATCATGACACACGATGAGCTGGTCACATGGCCGGTACTTGTATATGGAGGGGTAGAACAACATCATGACACACGATGAGCTGGTCACATGGCCGGTACTTGTATATGGAACGGTAGAACAACATCATGACACACGATGAGCTGGTCACATGGCCGGTACTTGTATATGGAGGGGTAGAACAACATCATGACACACGATGAGCTGGTCACATGGTCGGTACTTGTATATGGAGGGGTAGAACAACATCATGACACACGATGAGCTGGTCACATGGCCGGTACTTGTATATGGAGGGGTAGAACAACATCATGACACACGATGAGCTGGTCACATGGCCGGTACTTGTATATGGAGGGGTAGAACAACATCATGACACACGATGAGCTGGTCACATGGCCGGTACTTGTATATGGAGGGGTAAGAACAACATCATGACACACGATGAGCTGGTCACATGGCCGGTACTTGTATATGGAGGGGTAAGAACAACATCATGACACACGATGAGCTGGTCACATGGCCGGTACTTGTATATGGAGGGGTAAGAACAACATCATGACACACAATGAGCTGGTCACATGGCCGGTACTTGTATATGGAGGGGTAAGAACAACATTATGACACACGATGAGCTGGTCACATGGCCGGTACTTGTATATGGAGGGGTAAGAACAACATTATGACACACGATGAGCTGGTCACATGGCCGGTACTTGTATATGGAGGGGTAGAACAACATCATGACACAGGATGAGCTGGTCACATGGCCTGTACTTGTATATGGAGGGGTAGAACAACATCATGACACACGATGAGCTGGTCACATGGCCGGTACTTGTATATGGAGGGGTAGAACAACATCATGACACACAATGAGCTGGTCACATGGCCGGTACTTGTATATGGAGGGGTAGAACAACATCATGACACACGATGAGCTGGTCACATGGCCTGTACTTGTATATGGAGGGGTAGAACAACATCATGACACACGATGAGCTGGTCACATGGCCGGTACTTGTATATGGAGGGTAGAACAACATCATGACACACAATGAGCTGGTCACATGGCCGGTACTTGTATATGGAGGGGTAGAACAACATCATGACACACGATGAGCTGGTCACATGGCCGGTACTTGTATATGGAAGGGTAAGAACAACATCATGACACACGATGAGCTGGTCACATGGCCGGTACTTGTATATGGAGGGGTAAGAACAACATCATGACACACGATGAGCTGGTCACATGGCCGGTACTTGTATATGGAGGGGTAAGAACAACATTATGACACACGATGAGCTGGTCACATGGCCGGTACTTGTATATGGAGGGGTAAGAACAACATTATGACACACGATGAGCTGGTCACATGGCCGGTACTTGTATATGGAGGGGTAAGAACAACATTATGACACAAGATGAGCTGGTCACATGGCCGGTACTTGTATATGGAGGGGTAGAACAACATTATGACACACGATGAGCTGGTCACATGGCCGGTACTTGTATATGGAGGGGTAGAACAACATCATGACACACGATGAGCTGGTCACATGGCCGGTACTTGTATATGGAGGGGTAGAACAACATCATGACACAGGATGAGCTGGTCACATGGCCGGTACTTGTATATGGAGGGGTAGAACAACATCATGACACACGATGAGCTGGTCACATGGCCGGTACTTGTATATGGAGGGGTAGAACAACATCATGACACACGATGAGCTGGTCACATGGCCGGTACTTGTATATGGAGGGGTAGAACAACATCATGACACACGATGAGCTGGTCACATGGCCGGTACTTGTATATGGAGGGGTACAACAACATCATGACACACGATGAGCTAGTCACATGGCCGGTACTTGTATATGGAGGGGTAAGAACAACATTATGACACACGATGAGCTGGTCACATGGCCGGTACTTGTATATGGAGGGGTAGAACAACATCATGACACACGATGAGCTGGTCACATGGCCGGTACTTGTATATGGAGGGGTAGAACAACATCATGACACACGATGAGCTGGTCACATGGCCGGTACTTGTATATGGAGGGGTAAGAACAACATTATGACACACGATGAGCTGGTCACATAGCCGGTACTTGTATATGGAGGGGTAAGAACAACATTATGACACAAGATGAGCTGGTCACATGGCCGGTACTTGTATATGGAGGGGTAAGAACAACATTATGACACAAGATGAGCTGGTCACATGGCCGGTACTTGTATATGGAGGGGTAGAACAACATTATGACACACGATGAGCTGGTCACATGGCCGGTACTTGTATATGGAGGGGTAGAACAACATCATGACACACGATGAGCTGGTCACATGGCCGGTACTTGTATATGGAGGGGTAGAACAACATCATGACACAGGATGAGCTGGTCACATGGCCGGTACTTGTATATGGAGGGGTAGAACAACATCATGACACACGATGAGCTGGTCACATGGCCGGTACTTGTATATGGAGGGGTAGAACAACATCATGACACACGATGAGCTGGTCACATGGCCGGTACTTGTATATGGAACGGTAGAACAACATCATGACACACGATGAGCTGGTCACATGGCCGGTACTTGTATATGGAGGGGTAGAACAACATCATGACACACGATGAGCTGGTCACATGGTCGGTACTTGTATATGGAGGGGTAGAACAACATCATGACACACGATGAGCTGGTCACATGGCCGGTACTTGTATATGGAGGGGTAGAACAACATCATGACACACGATGAGCTGGTCACATGGCCGGTACTTGTATATGGAGGGGTAGAACAACATCATGACACACGATGAGCTGGTCACATGGCCGGTACTTGTATATGGAGGGGTAAGAACAACATCATGACACACGATGAGCTGGTCACATGGCCGGTACTTGTATATGGAGGGGTAAGAACAACATCATGACACACGATGAGCTGGTCACATGGCCGGTACTTGTATATGGAGGGGTAAGAACAACATCATGACACACAATGAGCTGGTCACATGGCCGGTACTTGTATATGGAGGGGTAAGAACAACATCATGACACACGATGAGCTGGTCACATGGCCGGTACTTGTATATGGAGGGGTAAGAACAACATCATGACACACAATGAGCTGGTCACATGGCCGGTACTTGTATATGGAGGGGTAAGAACAACATCATGACACACGATGAGCTGGTCACATGGCCGGTACTTGTATATGGAGGGGTAGAACAACATCATGACACACGATGAGCTGGTCACATGGTCGGTACTTGTATATGGAGGGGTAAGAACAACATTATGACACACGATGAGCTGGTCACATGGCCGGTACTTGTATATGGAGGGGTAAGAACAACATTATGACACACGATGAGCTGGTCACATGGCCGGTACTTGTATATGGAGGGGTAGAACAACATCATGACACACGATGAGCTGGTCACATGGCCGGTACTTGTATATGGAGGGGTAGAACAACATCATGACACACGATGAGCTGGTCACATGGCCGGTACTCGTATATGGAGGGGTAGAACAACATCATGACACACGATGAGCTGGTCACATGGCCGGTACTTGTATATGGAGGGGTAGAACAACATCATCACACACGATGAGCTGGTCACATGGCCGGTACTTGTATATGGAGGGGTAGAACAACATCATGACACACGATGAGCTGGTCACATGGCCGGTACTTGTATATGGAGGGGTAGAACAACATCATGACACAAGATGAGCTGGTCACATGGCCGGTACTTGTATATGGAGGGGTAAGAAAACATCATGACACACGATGAGCTGGTCACCTGGCCGGTACTTGTATATGGAGGGGTAAGAACAACATCATGACACAAGATGAGCTGGTCACATGGCCGGTACTTGTATATGGAGGGGTAAGAACAACATCATGACACACGATGAGCTGGTCACATGGCCGGTACTTGTATATGGAGGGGTAAGAACAACATCATGACACACGATGAGCTGGTCACATGGCCGGTACTCGTATATGGAAGGTTAAGAACAACATCATGACACACGATGAGCTGGTCACATGGACAGTACTCGTATATGGAAGGGTAAGAACAACATCATGACACACGATGAGCTGGTCACATGGCCGGTACTTGTATATTCGTAAGTGTCCTGATTTTTCTTCTAAATCTGCACCGTGGCTGACACCCTCCGTATAAAGCACGCTTGATCTTGGTTTGACGTAGAATATTTCCTTCTCGTAGGGTGGATGCCGGGTTATTGGGCCCATCCTGCTCATAGTTTTTGTCTGGGTTTTCCCCCATGGCCTTTACTTTACTCTCGATGGTAACTGCAAGGCAGCAGTTGTTTGTTTTCAGCTTTGTCCTTCTCCGTGGGTAACCTTTGATTGTGGCACTTACTGGCATGGCCTGTCTCGTCGTTGGACATGTGGGACGTTCTTTAACTGATGCAACAGTTCTACCTTCTGCCCCCACACCCCATCCTAGCAGAAGAGACCTTCCATTTAGTCTTTGATTCATGTGGTCAGAACTGCAGTCCTGTTTCCATGGTGAACCTGACAGTTCGCTCCAGATCATGACGGTGCCCCATAGTTTCTGCCTTAGTTCAGCGCCCTCTAGGCAGATCTGACACCGTGGTTCCTTGTGGGCTGGACACAGATGGAAGATATGCTCTGAGTCCTGGATACCAGATCCACATGGGCATTAGTTTGTGTGGGACGCTTTAACATGTAGAAATGACTTAAGAATGTACAATGACCGGTTCTCAGGCGGAAGCTGATGGTCTGCTGGAACCTCTGTAGTTGGTGTATGGGGTCATCGTAGTTGCTGATGTCCAACCTTCTTTCCAACTTCCTGTGGAATTTGTTGTGTATGGGACTGATAAAAAAAAGTGAATAGCCCCGTCACGCCAAGTGGCGTATACGGAATATGGTGTTAGTGACAATAATTTTCATAGATGTTTGGCACATGATCTTTGGTGTAATGTGTGTTGATGATGTCAATATGAAGACTGGATAGTCAAGAGTTCAAGTAATGGTTGCAAATCTGCGACCAGACGGAAAGAACGCCAAGTCAAAAAGAGAGAAACCGGACAAGAGTGTTGTACACGGAGCCAAGATGAGTTAGCGTCACCATTCTTAACGCGTTGAGTGGTTTGTTGAAGAAGGAACCTGAGCAATATGAGTTAGTCCTACATATAATGACGATCATTTGATGACTAACAAAGCAACATACAAAGTATATGTATATGGCCTTTGACATCTTGATAGACGGTGGTAGCAAGCAATGATGATAAGTCAGTAGTTTGGTAAAGCATTAGTGTCTCATACTGGATACTACTTTCTTTCTTATCTCTTTCTCACTGATACCTAAAATGTGTCGTGGTTTATATCATTTGTCGTTCTTGAGCTGCTCAAACTGTCTGAATTAGTGATTTTCCTTTGTTGTTACATGTCTCTGTCACTGCATCTATCCATCTTCTTCTTTTCTCTTTCTCACTGATACCTAAAAGGTGTCGTGGTTTATATCATTTGTCGTTCTTGAGCTGCTCAAACTGTCTGAATTAGTGATTTTCCTTTGTTGTTACATGTCTCTGTCACTGCATCTATCCATCTTCTTCTTTTCTCTTTCTCACTGATACCTAAAAGGTGTCGTGGTTTATATCATTTGTCGTTCTTCTTCTTCTTCTTTTACCTTTTAGCTCCTGGTGGAGCATAGGTCTTCAACAAACACTTTCCAAGTCGTTCTGTTTTTTGCCATTCTTTTAAGATCATTCCATGTCTTCCCCATCATCTTCATCTCTGCTTCTATCTGTCTTCTCCAAGAATTCCTTGGTCTTCCTCTTTGTCTTTTCCCCTGGGGATTCCAAAAAAGGGCCTGTTGTGTAATACTCTCAGTTGGCTTCCGTAGTGTGTGTCCTATCCATCGCCATCGTCTTCGCTGTATCTCTTTATCCACTGGTATTTGACCGGTACATTTCCATAATTCCACGTTAGTGACTTTGTCCTGCCATTTCCATCCCTTTATTCTGCGCAAGCATCCATTAATGAAAGTCTGTACTTTCGTGATTGTCAATTTTGTCATTCTCCATGTTTCACAGCCATATAATAGGACCGACTTAACATTTGAGTTGAAAATTTTTTTTTGTATTTAGCCTAATTTCTTTGGATTTCCATATGTTTCCCAGTGCAATGAAAGCTCCTCTTGCTTTTGATATCCTTATTTTGGTATCATTTTCTGTTCCTCCCTCTTTATCTATATTACTGCCCAGATATATATAAGATTGTACGTCTAGTAGAGGTATTTCTCCTAGTTTTATATGGTTATTGCCAACTGCATTAATTCTCATAATATTGGTCTTATCTCTATTAATCTTTAGTCCTAGCTGTTGTGATCTCTCATCTAATATACTCATTTTATCCTGCATCTGTTGATGGCTGTGTGATAGGAGAGCTATGTCATCAGCAAAGTCTAAATCATCAAGTTGTTTGGTCAGTGACCACTGGATCCCATTTCTGTTGTTTTGAGTTATTTTCATAATCCAATCTATGGCCAGTAGAAAGAGAAATGGAGACAGGAGGCATCCTTGCCTTACTCCTGTTCTTATTTCAAATGCTTCTGTAAGCTGTCCTTCATGCACCACACTACATTTTGTTCCTTCATACATTGTTTTTATCAGGTTAATAAACTTTATGGGGATTCCGTAATGACTCAGCAACTTCCAAAGCATTCTTCTGTCTAAACTATCAAATGCCTTTTCGTAATCTATGAATCCAATATATAGTGGGGATTTTAGTTCTAAACTTTGTTCAACTATTATACGTAGGGTAGTTATTTGATCAGCACATGATCTGTTCTTCCTAAAACCTGCTTGTTCATCTCTCAAGTGTTTCTCTATAGCCTCTTTTAGTCTCTCCAGAATGATTCTGCCTAATATTTTTCCTGGCACTGATAGTAGCATAATTCCCCTATAATTTGTGCACTCCTGTAAACTTCCTTTCTTTGGTAGTTTGATCATATAAACTTCTCTCCAGTCTTTAGGTATTTCTTCCCTCTCCCAAATTTTATCCAATAGATTATGTAACATCTTGGTAGAGGTGATAATATCTGCTTTGATGGCTTCCGAAGGAATTTCATCTGGTCCTGTGGCTTTACCATCTTTTAATAATTTGATGGCTTTCATTATTTCTTCTTTGCTTGGTTTTCCGCAGTTAACGTGTAACTCTTCTTCTGCTGGTAGTATATCTGGAGGATTATTTGAGCCGGGTCTAGATTATTTGTCGTTCTTGAGCTGCTCGAACTGTCTGAATTAGTGATTTTCCTTTGTTGTTACATGTCTCTATCACTGCATCTATCCATCTTCTTCTTTTCTCTTTCTCACTGATACCTAAAAGGTGTCGTGGTTTATATCATTTGTCATTCTTGAGCTGCTCGAACTGTCTGAATTAGTGATTTTCCTTTGTTGTTACATGTCTCTGTCACTGCATCTATCCATCTTCTTCTTTTCTCTTTCTCACTGATACCTAAAAGGTGTCGTGGTTTATATCATTTGTCGTTCTTGAGCTGCTCGAACTGTCTGAATTAGTGATTTTCCTTTGTTGTTACATGTCTCTATCACTGCATCTATCCATCTTCTTCTTTTCTCTTTCTCACTGATACCTAAAAGGTGTCGTGGTTTATATCATTTGTCGTTCTTGAGCTGCTCGAACTGTCTGAATTAGTGATTTTCCTTTGTTGTTACATGTCTCTATCACTGCATCTATCCATCTTCTTCTTTTCTCGTTCTCACGGATACCTATAAGTGTATATAATATATATGTAGTGAACATCAACAAATATTAACAAAGTCATCTTTTTGATTGGCGTGTGTGTGTGTGTCCAAACACTTATTTTTTAATTAAAACTGTACCCGTTGTGTCCTCGTGTTGTTTATAATCACGAATAGTCTTATATTGAGTCCCGCATTCTTGGCTACAGTCCACACGGGGCAGGTAACAAACATCGACCGACAGCCGATCGAGGTAAATATAATATTTATCACACAAAGTGGACCAGAGGGTGAGGGCATTCGCGCGATGATAGCCATATCGTTCTCCACAAATAGAAGAGCATTATCGTAGGTCCCGGATTTAGACTTAAAGCTATTCAATTATAAGACCTAGTCTAGTAGTAGCCTCCGTCAGTCATAGTTGACTATAGTAGCCTCCGTTAGTCATAGTTGACTATAGTAGCTTCCGTCAGTCATAGTTGACTATAATAGCCTCCGTTAGTCATAGTTGACTATAGTAGCCTCCGTTAGTAATAGTTGACTATAGTAGTCTCCGTTAGTCATAGTTGACTATAGTAGTCTCCGTTAGTCATAGTTGACTATAGTAGCCTTCGTCAGTCATAGTTGACTACAGTA
Source organism: Megaustenia siamemsis (assembly GCA_032433765.1). Classification (NCBI taxonomy): domain Eukaryota; kingdom Metazoa; phylum Mollusca; class Gastropoda; order Stylommatophora; family Ariophantidae; genus Megaustenia; species Megaustenia siamemsis. Next base: position 14,173,489 of record JAVIAB010000099.1, on the reverse strand, counting down.
GCCTCCGTCAGTCATAGTTGACTACAGTAGCCTCCGTCAGTTAGAGTTAACTATAGTAGCCTCCGTCAGTTATAGTTGACTATAGTAGCCTCCGTCAGTTATAGTTGACTATAGTAACCTCCGTTAGTAATAGTTGACTACAGTAGCCTCCGTCAGTCATAGTTGACTATAGTAGCCTCCGTTAGTTAGAGTTAACTATAGTAGCCTCCGTCAGTTATAGTTGACTATAGTAGCCTCCGTTAGTAATAGTTGACTATAGTAGCCTCCGTTAGTAATAGTTGACTATAGTAGTCTCCGTTAGTCATAGTTGACTATAGTAGTCTCCGTTAGTCATAGTTGACTATAATAGCCTCCGTCAGTCATAGTTGACTATAGTAACCTCCGTCAGTTATAGTTGACTATAGTAGCCTCCGTCAGTCATAGTTGACTATAGTAGCCTCCGTCAGTTATAGTTGACTATAATAGTCTTCGTCAGCCATAGTTGACTATAGTAGCCACCGTCAGCCATAGTTGACTATAGTAGCCTCCGTCAGTCATAGTTGACTATAGTAGCCTCCGTCTGTCATAGTTGACTATAGTAGCCTCCGTCAGTCATAGTTGACAATAGTAACCTCCGTCAGTCATAGTTGACTATAGTAGCCTCCGTCAGTCATAGTTGACTATAGTAGCCTCCGTTAGTAATAGTTGACTATAGTAGCCTCCGTCAGTCATAGTTGACTATAGTAACCTCCGTCAGTCATAGTTGACTATAGTAGCCTCCGTCAGTCATAGTTGACTATAGTAGCCTCCGTCAGTCATGGTTGACTATAGTAGCCTCCGTCAGTCATAGTTGACTATAGTAGCCTCCGTCAGTCATAGTTGGCTATAGTAGCCTCAGTCAGTCATAGTTGACTATAGTAGTCTCCGTCAGTCATAGTTGACTAAATAAGTCTCCGTCAGCCATAGTTGACTATAGTAGCCTCCGTCAGTCATAGTTGGCTATAGTAGCCTCCGTCAGTTATAGTTGACTATAGTAGCCTCCGTCAGTCATAGTTGGCTATAGTAGCCTCCGTCCGTCATAGTTGACTATAGTAGCCTCCGTCAGTCATAGTTGGCTATAGTAGCCTCCGTCAGTCATAGTTGACTATAGTAGCCTCCGTCAGTCATAGTTGGCTATAGTAGCCTCCGTCAGTCATAGTTGACTATAGTAGCCTCCGTCAGTCATAGTTGACTATAGTAGCCTCCGTCAGTCATAGTTGACTATAGCAGCCTCCGTCAGTCATAGTTGGCTATAGTAGCCTCCGTCAGTCATAGTTGACTATAGCAGCCTCCGTCAGTCATAGTTGGCTATAGTAGCCTCCGTCAGTCATAGTTGGCTATAGTAGCCTCCGTCCGTCATAGTTGACTATAGTAGCCTCCGTCAGTCATAGTTGGCTATATTAGCCTCCGTCAGTCATAGTTGACTATAGTAGCCTCCGTCCGTCATAGTTGACTAAGTAGCCTCCGTCAGTCATAGTTGGCTATAGTAGCCTCCGTCAGTCATAGTTGACTATAGTAGCCTCCGTCAGCCATAGTTGGCTATATTAGCCTCCGTCAGTCATAGTTGACTATAGTAGCCTCCGTCAGTCATAGTTGACTATAGTAGCCTCCGTCCGTCATAGTTGACTATAGTAGCCTCCGTCAGTCATAGTTGGCTATAGTAGCCTCCGTCAGTATTAGTTGGCTATAGTAGCCTCCGTCCGTCATAGTTGACTATAGTAGCCTCCGTCAGCCATAGTTGGCTATAGTAGCCTCCGTCAGTCATAGTTGACTATAGTAGCCTCCGTCAGTCATAGTTGACTATAGATTGTTCAGCGCCCCTTAGAAATGTTATATTTTTCTTTCCCTTTTCCATGTATTCACTTTTTCTACTAATCTGTCTGCTTCCTGTTTGAGTTGGAGCTTTAGAGTTTGTTTCCAAAGATTACGGTCTGTATCTATTTCTTCCCAGGCTGCTGGGTTTATGTTCAGAGTCTTCATGTCACGTTTACACACATCTATAAATTTGAGTGTTTGGCGTCCCCTAGTTCTTTTGTCATCTGCCAGTTGTCAGTAAATTATATGAAGACCAAAAACCCCATATCAAGATGCCTACCATAATTTGAACAGATGAGAACAAGTTATCACTCATCATCATCATCATCATCATCATCATCATCATCATCATCACGTACCGGGCCTGCTGGAGTAGGTGTCATGTCTCTCCACAACTTTCGATCCCGACAGTTATTTATCATTTCTGTTGTTGACCTTCTGCCAAGCCATTCTCTTAAGCTGTCTGGTATTTTTTCTCTTTGCTTCCCTCTATCTCTTCGTCCCTCAATTTTCCCAGTACTTACAATATATTCCAGCTGTTCTCTTCTCATTACATGGCCAAAAAATGATGATTGCTTCTCCCTAATATTGGAAATTAGCTTTCTTTTTGCTTTGGCCTCTTTCAGAACATTTTCATTACTCTTCTTAGCTGTCCATGGTATTCTCAACATTCTTCTGTAAAACAACATTTCTACAGACACCAGTGATTTTCTTGTCTGTTGTCCTATTGTCCATGTTTCACATCCATATGTTAAGACTGGCTCTACATAACATTTAAAAACTATTTTTCTTGTTTCTATTGTCAAAAATTGATTGCATAGTGTCTTCCTTATATTTTGGAAAGCTGCTTTTGCCTGAGTCATTCTGCATCTCACCTCTTTTGTACAACTTCCGTCTGAGGTTAACAAAGTTCCCAAATATTTAAATTCATTTACCTGTTTTAATATTAAAGTTATCATTACACGTTTCAGAACATGGCATAATCGACTTCACAGTCATATGTATGTAGAATTCAACATCGGAACCTTTACTCACGTACATGTGGAAAGGCGCCCCAGATTGCTGAACATATTCAAGGCCGTACTGAATATAGTAGACTGAGGAAATTCCATTGTCCCATAGATACAACACTACAGACAAAACTATATGGGATATTTCTAGAAGTAAAAAAAAAACAGTGAAATTTATACAGGGAACGACATTGCAGATATAATCAATGCTAAAGGAGAATGAAAGATAGATTTACAGACAGACAGACACACAGACAGACAGGCATGTAGGCAGGCAGACAAACAGGCATCTAGACAGACATATCAGATAGATAGACAGACAGGAAGGCTGGCATACAGGCAGATTATATAGACTGAAAGACAGACAGGTATACGGACACATAGACATATTAGACAAAGAGACAGACAGACAAACATACATATTAGATAGACAGAGAGAGACAGAGAGGCAGGCAGGCATACAGGCATAAACATTAGATAGATAGATAGATAGATAGATAGATAGATAGATAGATAGATAGATAGATAGATAGATAGATAGATAGATAGATAGATAGATAGATAGATAGATAGATAGATAGATAGATAGATAGATAGATAGATAGATACGCCTACACTAAATAAGCTACAGGTTAGACCCTCACCAAGACTAAAGCCTATTGACTATATAAATGCTTGCCTGTTCACAAACGTTTTGGACTTGTCTGCAGTGGCTAAGTGTAGGCATGCAGCCCAAAACTACCTGGTTTGAGGCCCAGTTCGGAAGAGGTGGATGGGCTTGTGTGCTGGGGGGGGGGGGGGGAGGCGCTAATCAGCGCCAGAGATGAAAGCGGTGAGCGACTCATGAGTGACAAAGACTCGTCAGATCCGACTCCGCCTCGTCAAGATTCAATGACCAGACTAACAAATCTGGCGAAACGAGTAGGGACCGGGTGGGAGGGCACCGCAGTAATCAACAAATGAGATGCAGTGAGTTGATGTAGCTCAAGTGCGTAAAATGAGATTCTGTGAGTTGATGTAGCTCAAGTGCGTAAAATGAGATTCTGTGAGTTGATGTAGCTCAAGTGCGTAAAATGAGATTCTGTGAGTTGATGTAGCTCAAGTGCGTAAAATGAGATTCTGTGAGTTGATGTAGCTCAAGTGCGTAAAAAGAGATGCTGTGAGTTGATGTAGCTCAAGTGTGTAAAATGAGATGCTGTGAGTTGATGTAGCTCAAGTGTGTAAAATGAGATGCTGTGAGTTGATGTAGCTCAAGTGTGTAAAATGAGATGCTGTGAGTTGATGTAGCTCAAGTGCGTAAAATGAGATGCTGTGAGTTGATGTAGCTCAAATGCGTAAAATGAGATGCTGTGAGTTGATGTAGCTTAAGTGCGTAAACCACGACAGAACGCATCTGCGCCATCCTAACGACCTTTTCAGGGCGGGGGGTGGTGGAAGAGTAGTCGCCAGAGTAGAGAAAGAAGAAGAAATGAAAACAAAAACTGTATGTTAAAGCTTTACGTAATAAGTGGACGGCACAAATTAGAACGACGTTTCGGCTTAATAAGCCTTCAGCCTAAGTCAATAAGACTTAGGGTATAGAGGCTTAGGGTATACAGGCTTAGGGTATAGAAGCTTAGGGTAAAGGTAAAGTTCGAGACTTGAACCGGCGTCTTAGCACGCGAGTTTCCACCCATATGTGCTCGGCCGCCTATCCAGAAATGTTCGGATATTTCTGTATAGTGTAGCCTCAAGCATCGAAACTGAGATGCGAAGCAACATTCCTCACCTTCCCAGTGTAATACCCTGGTACCCATTTCTGCCAACCGACCGTGGGGGTATTTTTTTTTTCCAACCACGAGTACAACTCACACTGCTCCCAGTGGGAATCGAACACGGGTTGTCCGAACGTCGGTAGTCCAGTCGGTGGTTTTCCCAACTAGGCTACCGAGACCCCCAAAGCTTAGGGTATAGATGTACAAAGATGACCAGTTTTCGATGTGCTGACGACATACACAAACTTAGGGTATAGATGTACAAAGATGACCAGTTTTCGATGTGCTGACGACATACACAAACTTAGGGTATAGATGTACAAAGATGACCACCAGTTTTCGATGTGCTGACGACATACACAAACTTAGGGTATAGATGTACAAAGATGACCAGTTTTCGATGTGCTGACGACATACACAAACTTAGGGTATAGATGTACAAAGATGACCAGTTTTCGATGTACTGACGACACACACAGAGACTTATGGTATAGAGGTAGAATTACAAACTTTTAATGTACTGACGAGTTATTGTCTTGTGTCAGAAAACTGGCGCTGTGAAATACAATGATTTAAAAACATGAAGTTTGATGACTCATAAATGACATTTCTTAATTTAACAGCCATTTTTATTATGAAAACTACATTTATATTTACTTTCACGTAGAAGTATAACGTTAGAGAGATGACCCATCTCCAATTAACTGACGAGATAAGAGATCTAAGGTTATAGTGGTAGAGAGAGGACAAGTCATAGCAGGACAAAGATTATAGTGGTAGAGAGAGGACTAGTCATAGCAGGACAAAGATTATAGTGGTAGAGAGAGGACAAGTCATAGCAGGACAAAGATTATAGTGGTAGAGAGAGGACTAGTCATAGCAGGACAAAGATTATAGTGGTAGACAGAGGACTAGTCATAGCAGGACAAAGATTATAGTGGTAGACAGAGGACTAGTCATAGCAGGACAAAGATTATAGTGGTAGAGAGAGGACTAGTCATAGCAGGACAAAGATTATAGTGGTAGAGAGAGGGCTAGTCATAGCAGGACAAAGATTATAGTGGTAGAGAGAGGACTAGTCATAGCAGGACAAAGATTATAGTGGTAGAAAGAGGGCTAGTCATAACAGGACAAAGATTATAGTGGTAGACAGAGGACTAGTCATAACAGGACAAAGATTATAGTGGTAGAGAGAGGACTAGTCATAGCAGGACAAAGATTATAGTGGTAGAGAGAGGACTAGTCATAGCAGGACAAAGATTATAGTGGTAGAGAGAGGACTAGTCATAGCAGGACAAAGATTATAGTGGTAGAGAGAGGACTAGTCATAGCAGGACAAAGATTATAGTGGTAGAGAGAGGACTAGTCATAGCAGGACAAAGATTATAGTGGTAGAGAGAGGACTAGTCATAGCAGGACAAAGATTATAGTGGTAGAGAGAGGACAAGTCATAGCAGGACAAAGATTATAGTGGTAGAGAGATGACTTGTCATAGTTGGACAAAGATTATAGTGGTAGAGAGAGGACAAGTCATAACAGAACAAAGATTAAAGTGGTAGAGAGAAGACTCATAACAGGACAAAGATTATAGTGGTAGAGAGAGTACAAGTCATAACAGAACAAAGATTAAAGTGGTAGAGAGAAGACTCATAACAGGACAAAGATTATAGTGGTAGAGAGAAGACTCATAACAGGACAAAGATTAAAGTGGTAGAGGGAAGACTCATAACAGGACAAAGATTATAGTGGTAGAGAGAAGACTCATAACAGGACAAAGATTATAGCGGTAGAGAGATGACAAGTCATAACAGAACAAAGATTAAAGTGGTAGAGAGAAGACTCATAACAGGACAAAGATTATAGTGGTAGAGAGAAGACTCATAACAGGACAAAGATTAAAGTGGTAGAGAGAAGACTCATAACAGGACAAAGATTATAGTAGTAGAGAGAAGACTCATAACAGGACAAAGATTATAGCGGTAGAGAGATGACAAAGTCATAACAGAACAAAGATTAAAGTGGTAGAGAGAAGACTCATAACAGGACAAAGATTATAGTGGTAGAGAGAAGACTCATAACAGGACAAAGATTAAAGTGGTAGAGAGAAGACTCATAACAGGACAAAGATTATAGTGGTATAGAGAAGACTCATAACAGGACAAAGATTAAAGTGGTAGAGAGAAGACTCATAACAGGACAAAGATTATAGTGGTAGAGAGAAGACTCATAACAGGACAAAGATTATAGTGGTAGAGAGAAGACTCATAACAGGACAAAGATTATAGTGGTAGAGAGAAGACTCATAACAGGACAAAGATTATAGTGGTAGAGAGAAGACTCATAACAGGACAAAGATTATAGTGGTAGAGAGAAGACTCATAACAGGACAAAGATTATAGTGGTAGAGAGATGACAAGTCATAACAGAACAAAGATTAAAGTGGTAGAGAGAAGACTCATAACAGGACAAAGATTATAGTGGTAGAGAGAAGAATCATAACAGGACAAAGATTAAAGTGGTAGAGAGAAGACTCATAACAGGACAAAGATTATAGTGGTAGAGAGAAGACTCATAACAGGACAAAGATTATAGTGGTAGAGAGAAGACTCATAACAGGACAAAGATTATAGTGGTAGAGAGAAGACTCATAACAGGACAAAGATTATAGTGGTAGAGAGATGACAAGTCATAACAGAACAAAGATTATAGTGGTAGAGAGAAGACTCATAACAGGACAAAGATTATAGCGGTAGAGAGATGACAAGTCATAACAGAACAAAGATTATAGCGGTAGAGAGATGACAAGTCATAACAGAACAAAGATTATAGCGGTAGAGAGATGACAAGTCATAACAGAACAAAGATTATAGTGGTAGAGAGATGACAAGTCATAACAGAACAAAGTTTATAGCGGTAGAGAGATGACAAGTCATAACAGAACAAAGATTATAGTGGTAGAGAGATGACAAGTCATAACAGAACAAAGATTATAGCGGTAGAGAGATGACAAGTCATAACAGAACAAAGATTATAGCGGTAGAGAGATGACAAGTCATAACAGAACAAAGATTATAGCGGTAGAGAGATGACAAGTCATAACAGAACAAAGATTATAGTGGTAGAGAGATGACAAGTCATAACAGAACAAAGATTATAGCGGTAGAGAGATGACAAGTCATAACAGAACAAAGATTATAGTGGTAGAGAGATGACAAGTCATAACAGAACAAAGATTATAGCGGTAGAGAGATGACAAGTCATAACAGAACAAAGATTATAGCGGTAGAGAGATGACAAGTCATAACAGAACAAAGATTATAGCGGTAGAGAGATGACAAGTCATAACAGAACAAAGATTATAGCGGTAGAGAGATGACAAGTCATAACAGAACAAAGATTATAGCGGTAGAGAGATGACAAGTCATAACAGAACAAAGATTATAGCGGTAGAGAGATGACAAGTCATAACAGAACAAAGATTATAGTGGTAGAGAGATGACAAGTCATAACAGAACAAAGATTATAGCGGTAGAGAGATGACAAGTCATAACAGAACAAAGATTATAGCGGTAGAGAGATGACAAGTCATAACAGAACAAAGATTATAGCGGTAGAGAGATGACAAGTCATAACAGAACAAAGATTATAGCGGTAGAGAGATGACAAGTCATAACAGGACAAAGATTATAGTGGTAGAGAGATGACAAGTCATAACAGGACAAAGATTATAGCGGTAGAGAGATGACAAGTCATAACAGAACAAAGATTAAAGTGGTAGAGAGAAGACTCATAACAGAACAAAGATTATAGTGGTAGAGAGAAGACTCATAACAGGACAAAGATTATAGTGGTAGAGAGATGACAAGTCATAACAGAACAAAGATTAAAGTGGTAGAGAGAAGACTCATAACAGAACAAAGATTATAGTGGTAGAGAGAAGACTCATAACAGAACAAAGATTATAGTGGTAGAGAGAAGACTCATAACAGAACAAAGATTATAGTGGTAGAGAGAAGACTCATAACAGAACAAAGATTATAGTGGTAGAGAGAAGACTCATAACAGAACAAAGATTATAGTGGTAGAGAGAAGACTCATAACAGAACAAAGATTATAGTGGTAGAGAGAAGACTCATAACAGAACAAAGATTATAGTGGTAGAGAGAAGACTCATAACAGAACAAAGATTATAGTGGTAGAGAGAAGACTCATAACAGAACAAAGATTATAGTGGTAGAGAGAAGACTCATAACAGAACAAAGATTATAGTGGTAGAGAGAAGACTCATAACAGAACAAAGATTATAGTGGTAGAGAGAAGACTCATAACAGAACAAAGATTATAGTGGTAGAGAGAAGACTCATAACAGGACAAAGATTATAGTGGTAGAGAGAAGACTCATAACAGAACAAAGATTATAGTGGTAGAGAGAAGACTCATAACAGAACAAAGATTATAGTGGTAGACAGATAAATATCTCAGATTAACTGACATCACGGACTAGAACACCTGCTGCCTACTGTTTTGATATTGACGATATTTATTATCGTTTTGTTATCAACTGGAGTGGTCAGGGACGTTGACTGTGAACTTTTAAAATTGTAACGTTCACTGAATTTCACAGCTCCCTTACTATCATTTTGTTGGTTTTATTTGAAATTGTTATTTGTTAAATGTGAAACAAATATAGGAAACGTAAAGGTAGTTCTGTAGCATTTATAGTTTGTTAATGATTTATAGGGTGAAGAGAGCGAGATGGACAGGGTGTGTCAAGAGAGAGAGAGAGAGAGAGAGAGAGAGAGAGAGATAGAGATAGCATGGTGCAGACACCTGTGGTATAATAATAGGTACTTTTAACGAGATGGGAGCGGTTGACAGAAGGTGTGGAGAGTGCGACATATATGGAGAAAGCCACACACATAGAGTGACAGAGACACAAGGAAAGTGACAGAGACACAAGGAAGTGACAGAGACACAAGGAACGTGACAGAGACACAAAGAAAGTGACAGAGACACAAGGAAAGTGACAGAGACACAAGGAAAGTGACAGAGACACAAGGAAAGTGACAGAGACACAAGGAAAGTGACAGAGACACAGAGAGAGAGAGAGAGAGAGAGAGATAGAGAAAGCAACACACAGAGTGACAGAGACACAAGGAAAGTGACAGAGACACAAGGAAAGTGACAGAGACACAAGGAAAGTGACAGAGACACAGAGAGAGAGAGAGAGAGAGAGAGAGAGATAGAGAAAGCAACACACAGAGTGACAGAGACACAAGGAAAGTGACAGAGACACAAGGAAAGTGACAGAGACACAAGGAAAGTGACAGAGACACACAGAGTGAGAGAGAGAGAGAGAGAGAGAGAGAAAGCAACACACAGAGTGACAGAGACACAGAGAAAGTGACAGGGACACGCACACACAGAGTGACAGAGACAGAGAGAGAGTGACAGAGATACAGCTATACAGAAATACAGAGGGAGAGTGACAGAGATAGAGAAAGCAACACAGAGAGTGAGAGAGACACAGAGAAAGTGACAGGAACAGAGAGAGAGAGAGAGAGTGACAGAAACAAAGAGAGAGAGAGAGTGATTGAGATAGAGAAAGCAACACAGAAAGAGTGACATGGACACACAGAGAGAGAGAGAGAGAGAGAGAGAGAGTGACAGAGACAGAGAGAGAGAGAGTGACAGAGATACAGAGATACAGATATACAGAGATACAGAGATACAGAGAGAGAGTGACAGAGATACAGAGAGAAAGTGACAGAGGCACACATAGAGTGACAGAGATACATAGAGAGTAACAGAGAGAGAGAGTTACAGAGACACAGAGAGAATAACAGAGACACACAGAGAGTGACAGAGACAAAGAGAGAGAGAGAGAGTGACAGAGACACACATAGAGTGATAGAGACACACAGAGAGTAACAGAGACACACAGAGAATGACAGAGACACAGTGAAAGTGACAGTGACATAGAGAGAACGACAGAGACAGAGAGAGAGAGAGAGAGTGACAAAGACACACAGTGAGAGATAGTGACAGAGGCACACACACACACACATACAGAGAGAGAGAGAGAGAGAGAGAGAGAGAGAGAGTGAGAGAGAGTGAGAGAGAGATACATATAATCAATATGTAGATTCATCGAAAGGCAGGTTAAAGAATTTAAACCAAGGAGCAATCGAAGGAAAGAAACAACAAAAAAGACAAGAAGAAGAGACAATGAAAAAAGAAAGAACAAAAAACAGAGAATAAGAAGCGGTAACAGAGGAAAGGAAAGACGAAGAATAAAATGAAGAGAAAAAGATGAAATAATAGGAAAAGATGCAGAAAGTATAAAAAAAGAAGAAAAAACAGAAAAGGAAGATTTAAACAGCGAAGAATAAGAATAAGCAACCGAAGAAAAGATGAGGTAGGGAAAGTAGAGGAAGAAAAGATGCGGTGGGGAAAGAAGGGGAAGCAAAAGATGCGGTGGGGAAAGAAGAGGAAGAAAAGATGCGGTGGGGAAAGAAGGGGAAGAAAGGTGAGGTAGGGAAAGAAGAGGAAGAAAGATGAGGAAGGGAAAGAAGAGGAAGAAAAAAGATGAGGTGGGGAAAGTAGAGGAAGAAAAGATGCGGTGAGGAAAGAAGAGGAAGAAAGATGAGGTAGGGAAAGAAGAGGAAGAAAAAAGATGAGGTGGGGAAAGAAGAGGAAGAAAAGATGCGGTGAGGAAAGAAGAGGAAGAAAGATGCGGTAGGGAAAGAAGAGGAAGAAAAAAAAGATGAGGTGGGGAAAGAAGAGGAAGAAAAGATGCGGTGAGGAAAGAAGAGGAAGAAAGATGAGGTAGGGAAAGAAGAGGAAGAAAAGATGAGGTAGGGAAAGAAGAGAAAGAAAAGATGCGGTGGGGAAAGAAGAGGAAGAAAAGATGAGGTAGGGAAAGAAGAGGAAGAAAAGATGAGGTTGGGAAAGAAGAGGAAGAAAAGATGAGGTGGGGAAAGAAGAGGAAGAAAAGATGAGGTGGGGAAAGAAGAGGAAGAAAAGATGAGGTAGGGAAAGAAGAGGAAGAAAAGATGAGGTGGGGAAAGAAGAGGAAGAAAAGATGCGGTAGGGAAAGAAGAGGAAGAAAAGATGCGGTGAGGAAAGAAGAGGAAGAAAGATGAGGTAGGGAAAGAAGAGGAAGAAAGATGAGGTAGGGAAAGAAGAGGAAGAAAAGATGAGGTGGGGAAAGAAGAGGAAGAAAAGATGAGGTAGGGAAAGAAGAGGAAGAAAAGATGAGGTAGGGAAAGAAGAGGAAGAAAAGATGAGGTGGGGAAAGAAGAGGAAGAAAAGATGAGGAAGGGAAATGAAGAGGAGGAGAAAAGATGCGGTGGGGAAAGAAGAGGAAGAAAGATGAGGTAGGGAAAGAAGAGGAAGAAAGATGAGGTAGGGAAAGAAGAGGAAGAAAAGATGAGGTAGGGAAAGAAGAGGAAGAAAGATGAGGTAGGGAAAGAAGAGGAAGAAAGATGAGGTAGGGAAAGAAGAGGAAGAAAAGATGCGGTGGGGAAAGAAGAGGAAGAAAAAGATGCGGTGGGGAAAGAAGAGGAAGAAAGATGAGGTAGGGAAAGAAGAGGAAGAAAGATGAGGTAGGGAAAGAAGAGGAAGAAAAGATGCGGTGGGGAAAGAAGAGGAAGAAAAGATGCGGTGGGGAAAGAAGAGGAAGAAAGATGAGGTAGGGAAAGAAGAGGAAGAAAAGATGCGGTAGGGAAAGAAGAGGAAGAAAGATGAGGTAGGGAAAGAAGAGGAAGAAAAGATGCGGTGGGGAAAGAAGAGGAAGAAAGATGAGGTAGGGAAAGAAGAGGAAGAAAGATGAGGTAGGAAAGAAGAGGAAGAAAAGATGCGGTGGGGAAAGAAGAGGAAGAAAGATGCGGTAGGGAAAGAAGAGGAAGAAAGATGAGGTAGGGAAAGAAGAGGAAGAAAAGATGCGGTAGGGGAAGAAGAGGAAGAAAAGATGCGGTGGGGAAAGAAGAGGAAGAAAGATGAGGTAAGGAAAGAAGAGGAAGAAAAGATGCGGTGGGGAAAGAAGAGGAAGAAAAGATGCGGTGGGGAAAGAAGAGGAAGAAAAAGATGCGGTGAGGAAAGAAGAGGAAGAAAAAAAGATGCGGTGGGGAAAGAAGGGGAAGAAAAAGATGCAGTGGGGAAAGAAGATGAAGAAAAAGATGCAGTGGGAAAGAAGAGGAAGAAAAAGATGCGGTGGGAAAGAAGAGGAAGAAAAAGATGCGGTGGGGAAAGAAGAGGAAGAAAAAGATGCGGTGGGGAAAGAAGAGGAAGAAAAAGATGCGGTAGGAAAAGAAGTGGAAGAAAAATAAGAATAAAAAATAGAATACAAAGAGAAAAAAGGGAATGATGGAAAAAAGATAGAGTAAAAGTAACAAAAATAATAAAAGGAAGACAAGCAAGAAGCAACATAAATAACTAGAGTATCAATTTGTCAGTAAAGATATCATTACTTGATATCACTGTGATGTAAATGATGATGACTTCATTGTGCTGCTAGTCACGTGTTGACTGTAACGTTCAGTTTTGGGTCCACTACCATAGTTTCGGTATGCATCGGTCGTTTTGATGTCTCTGTATGTCAACATTTCTACCTTCTCTGTATGTCAACATTTCTACCTTCTCTGTATGTCAACATTTCTACCTTCTCTGTATGTCAACATTTCTACCTTCTCTGTTTGTCGATAATTCTACCATCATGTATGTCGACATTTCTACCCTATCCGTATGACGAGAATTCTCCCCTCTCTGTATGTCGACAATTCTACCCTCTCTATATGACGACAAATCTCCCCTCTCTGTATGACGACAAATCTCCCCTCTCTGTATGACGACAGTTCTCCCCTCTCTGTATATCGACAATTCTATCCTCTCTGTATGACGACAGTTCTCCCCTCTCTGTATGACGACAGTTCTCCCCTCTCTGTATGACAACTGTTCTCCCCTCTCTGTATATCGACAATTCTCTCCTCTCTGTATGACGACAGTTCTCCCCCATCCTGTATATCGACAATTCTCCCCTCTCTGTATGACGACAGTTCTCCCCTCTCTGTATATCGACAATTCTACCCTCTCTGTATGACGACAGTTCTCCCCTCTCTGTATGACGACAATTCTCCCCTCTCTGTATGACGACAGTTCTCCCCCATCCTGTATATCGACAATTCTCCCTCTCTGTATGACGACAGTTCTCCCCTCTCTGTATATCGACAATTCTACCCTCTCTGTATGACGACAGTTCCCCCTCTCTGTATGACGACAATTCTCCCCTCTCTGTATGACCACAGTTCTCCCCCATCCTGTATATCGACAATTCTCCCCTCTCTGTATGACGACAGTTCTCCCCTCTCTGTTTGACGACAATTCTCCCCTCTCTGTATGACGACAATTCTCCCCTCTCTGTATGACGACAGTTCTCCCCATCCTGCATATCGACAATTCTCCCCTCTCTGTATGACGACAGTTCTCCCCTCTCTATATGTCGACAATTCTCCCCTCTCTGTATGACGACAGTTCTCCCCTCTCTATATATCGACAATTCTCCCCTCTCTGTATGACGACAGTTCTCCCCTCTCTGTATGACGACAATTCTCCCCTCTCTGTATGACGACAATTCTCCCCTCTCTGTATGACGACAGTTCTCCCCCATCCTGTATATCGACAATTCTCCCCTCTCTGTATGACGACAGTTCTCCCCTCTCTATATGTCGACAATTCTCCCCTCTCTGTATATCGACAATTCTCCCCTCTCTGTATGACGACAATTCTCCCCTCTCTGTATGACGACAATTCTCCCCTCTCTGTATGACGACAGTTCTCCCCCATCCTGTATATCGACAATTCTCCCCTCTCTGTATGACGACAGTTCTCCCCCATCCTGTATATCGACAATTCTCCCCTCTCTGTATGACGACAGTTCTCCCCTCTCTATATGTCGACAATTCTCCCCTCTCTGTATATCGACAATTCTCCCCTCTCTATATGTCGACAATTCTCCCCTCTCTGTATATCGACAATTCTCCCCTCTCTATATGTCGACAATTCTCCCCTCTCTGTATATCGACAATTCTCCCCTCTCTATATGTCGACAATTCTCCCCTCTCTGTATATCGACAATTCTCCCCTCTCTGTATGACGACAATTCTCCCCTCTCTGTATGACGACAATTCTCCCCTCTCTGTATGACGACAGTTCTCCCCCATCCTGTATATCGACAATTCTCCCCTCTCTGTATGACGACAGTTCTCCCCCATCCTGTATATCGACAATTCTCCCCTCTCTGTATGACGACAGTTCTCCCCTCTCTATATGTCGACAATTCTCCCCTCTCTGTATATCGACAATTCTCCCCTCTCTGAAAGGACGCCATGTTCGTGCTTCCATTGTGCCTTCTTCATCTACCATCGACAGATTTACAAAGACGACAAGGGGTGTCCCGTCTCCTGAAATAATTCATCAGGAAAAAGAAGACAAAGCCACTAGCGATGTTGGTTCATCTATTGACCGGTTTTCTGCTTCTACTCCTTCTTCTTGTGTGTACAAGTGTGTGTACACTTGTACACGTCAGTCAATGAAAGCGTCAGTCACTTCTATGCTGGAAAGATCTTTAGGCAGTCGTCTCCCTTGTGGGACTCCCAAAATAATCAAAAACCAACACCATCATCATCATCATCATCATCATCATCATCATCATCATCATCATCATCATCATCATCAAGTACCTGGCATGCTGGCGTAGGTGATCATGTCTCTCCACAATTTTCGATCTCGACAGCTATTTATCATTTCTGTTGTTGACCTTCTGCCAAGCCATTCTCTTAAGCTATTTTTTTCTCTCTGCTTCCCACTATCTCTTCGTCCTTCAATTTTTCCAGTTGTTACAATATATTCCAGTTGTTCTCTTCTCATTACATGGCCAAAAAATGATGATTGTTTCTTCCTAATATTGGAAATTAGCTCTCTTTTTTCTTTGACCTCTCTCATAACATTTCATTACTCTTCTTAAGTGTCCATGGTACTCTCAACATTCTTCTGTAAAATAATACAAACCATAATCTTCTAAATTGTGACGTCACAATATTGTGAATTACGTTGTTCTATTACATTATAGTGAAGGAAAGCAACAACAACAAAAGTTTCAGTTTTAATAGCAAAAAGGCAGAAGTAATAGCAGCAACAAAGAAAAAGACATCACCGCAATGCACAATAAAGACAAGTGGAACAATATTAAAACAGGTAAATAAATTTAAATATTTGGGAACTTTGTTAACCTCAGACGGAAGATGTACAAAAGAGGTGAGATGCAGAATGGCTCAGGCAAAAGCAACTTTCCACAAAATAAGGAAGATACTATGCAATCTATTTTTGACAATAGAAACAAGAAAAAGAGTTCTTAAATGTTATGTACAGCCAGTCTTAACATATGGATGTGAATCGTGGACAATAGGAAAGAAAATTTCTGTAGGCTGTGGAAATGTGGTTTTACAGAAGAATGTTGAGAATACCATGGACAGATAAGAAGAGTAATGAAAAACGTTCTGAAAAAGACAAAAACAAAAAGAGAGCTAATTTCCAATATTAGGAAGAAATAATCATCATTTTTTGGCCATGTAATGAGAAGAGAACAGCTGGAATATATTGTAACAACTGGGGAAGTTGAAGGACGAAGAGATAGAGGGAAGCAAAGAGAAAAGATACCAGACAGCTTAAGAGAATGGCTTGGCAGAAGGTCAACAACATAAATAACTGTCGAGATAGAAAGTTGTGGAGAGACATAGTCACCTACACCAGCAGGCACGGCACTTGATGATGTTGATAAGGTGGGAAGGCTGGTCTAGGGGTAGACGTTGTACTGTGGAAAATAAGGTCTCGCGTTTAGCCTCCATCACAGGCTGTGGGGATTTAAGAAAAGACAGAAGTCTCTTGCGAGCACAAGCAAATATACCCATCCAAGCATGAAGACGGATGTGTCGGGTCGAAAGGCGCAGATATCGCAACGTTGCCGTAACCTAGCGACGCAACGCATCCACGTAACGGGTGAACGCCAAGGAGAGAAGATGAACGTTCTTATCAGGGCGAACTAGGACGAGGTGTAGCTATCAAGCTAACGCAAAAGAAGAAACGATGGGAAAGCGGTGAGATTGACAAACAGAATACATGAGTTGAGGATATTTTTGTTCTTGTTTACAAGCTTTATATCTCCTCTAGTCAAGTCCCGAGGAACTGATGTTTGCGTCAATAGCATCATCATCATCATCGAGTGTCATCTCCACATCGAAGGTTGGCTACCATGGAGCGCCATTCCGTCCTGTCTCTTGCTTTGATGGTGCAGATTGTCATAGATTGACTTGTCCATCTTTTGATGTTACTCGTCCATGTTAGTCTTGGTCTGCCCCTTCCTCTTTTACCTTGTATTTTCCTCTCCAATATTACTTTTAGTAGGCAGTTGTGTCTTTTAACATTGCCCCAAATAGCATTTGTCTTGTTTGTGTTTAGTAGTTCTCATTTCATTTTTAGTTGTTTCTTCAACAAACTTCATCGTTTGTTTTCTTTTCTTTCCATCCAAATCTATTCTTCTATAAATCCACATTTCAAAGGCTTCAATTCTCTGTTTTGTTTTCTTGTCTAATGTCCATGTTTCTGCACCATACAGGAATGTTAAGAAGATATAACATGTTGCTATTCTTGGTTTTAGCCCTGCTGTTATTTGTTTTTATGTTAATCGTCAATATCACTTTTCCCTATTTTTCCCATTTGCAGACGTTGCTCAGGTTTCTCTCGCCATAGAGGCAACTATTCTCCCACTTGCAGCCGTTGCTCAGGTTTCTCTCGCCATAGAGGCAACTATTCTCCCACTTGCAGCCGTTGCTCAGGTTTCTCTCGCCATAGAGGCAACTATTCTCCCACTTGCAGCCGTTGCTCAGGTTTCTCTCGCCATAGAGGCAACTATTCTCCCACTTGCAGACGTTGCTCAGGTTTCTCTCGCTATAGAGGCAACAATTCTCCGACTTCAGAGGTACTTTCATATTTTTATCGTCGAGAGTTTTATCCTTTTGGGTAGATTTTTCCTATTAATTTTGTCCAGAAAGCGGCCATTTTTTGGGTCTACTTTTTTCGACTTTCAACTGCAATGGGTTATAGACATACTTCCATTTGCGTTGAGTGCGTGGCATCCTGATTGACGTGCGCCTTTTGGCTGGTTGCCTCCGACTTCAGCACTTGAACTTGCTAGAGCAGACTGTGGTCTTGCTCGGTTGTAGGAAGGCCTGGCCAGTCTTAGTTTTCAGTCCCTGGTGACTGTTAAGCCCCATCCCCACGACAAGGAGCTGGCCTTCCTACTGACATACCATCATAAGAAACAGATAATCAAATCAATCAGAGGACCACAAGCCCCAAATCAGGATGCCTTTCATAATATGAATAGATATGAACAAGTTATCATTATACGCCTCAGAACAGGACACAATCGACTCCATAGTCACATGTATACAAAATTCAAGATCGGCACCTCAACTACTTGTACATGTGGACAGGCACCCCAGACTGCTGAACACATACTTCAAGACTGCACTGAATATAGCAGACTGAGGAAAATCCATTGGCCCATAGATACAACACTACAGACAAAACTATATGGGCCACTGCAAGAATTACAAAAGACAGTAAAATTTATACAGGAAACGACATTGCAGATATAGACAATACTTCAGGCGAACGAAAGATAGATAGATAGAACTGCAATGGGTTATACATTAGGGATCTCCTTTGTCCTGTTTTTCGAGATGGCTAGACATCGATTCTGGTTAGCTGGGTAGAGTTCTGCCCTACCAAAGAAGGAGTAAGACGTCTCCTTTCCTCCGCTAGTCTTCGGGACGCCCCTGGGCAAGGTGGAGCTCCCGTTTAGCCCCCCCCCGCCCCTCTATCAGGGTTATGTGAAGATATTGGAGCAGGTGGTGGATGGTGTTGTGGGAGCAGCCGCCAAGTAGTGCCAGTTATGGTCTCCACTCCGTGATGGCAGGCAGAGGATCTCATGTATAGAGACAATGGCTGCAATCTCCGACTAGTACAGTCACTGAGTAGGAAAGGAATTGATGAATACCTTCTGATATTGCCTAGTATAGTTATGTCAAAACACTGGATAGCTTGGTGTCATGGCATGGAAAACAGTCAACAACATAATTGATACGATGCACTGTAGATACACCAGCCTGAAATGGGTACCTGATTTTTTTTCTGGGAAAGTAAAGCGGCACAGGCGTAATACCGATCACATAACCCCAAAAATCATGTGCCAAAGGTCTGTAAAAATTATGGACACTAACACCATATTCCCTATATGCCACTTGGCGTGACAGGGGTACTTTACTTTCTACTTTTACTGTAGATAGAAGATTGTGGAAGGACATGATCGTCTACGTCAACCGGTATGGCACATGATGATGATGAGACATCGTATCTCACTACCCAGAGACCAGGGATGGGTAAACTCACGGATTCGATTTTTTAAAATGTATTTTTTTAAATTTACAATTACCACCGTCTGATGTGGGAATCGAACCCGGCACTTCCTTGTTGAGAGGTCTTACCTCGAGACCACCATGTCCCCAAATAATGACATTTGAAAAGACTCGACGAGGAAAACAGGCCAAAAAAAAAAAAAAAAAAAAAAAAAAAAAAAACAGGGAAGCTGGAACGCAAGTGATGAATGGAGACAAAAATCACATCGTAATCCAGCCTCAAAGGGTTTGATGGAATTATGGGATCAGACACGTTCCGTTCCACATCTGTCATCTCTGTCTTCCTGTTTGCTTTATTTACAAGTAGCTATTTTCAGTTGTTTTTCCAGTTTTTAGCCCTTTCTTCTTTGGTACTTAAGAATAGGCACTTTTGACTTTCCTTTTTAAAAGTCTTTGTTCTTGTTGTTTTCTCGATTACGTTTCCAATAAAAATTCTCTAACTGTTTACTTAGCTGTTCAGATATTTGAAGGGTTTATTTTTTTCTTGTAACCAATTTTCCGTTCCCGCAAGAGAACATAGTCTTCGTGTTTAGTTTAGTCTAGATTAGTTTAGTTTAAATTAGATACGATTAGATTAGTTTAGGTTAGTTTGGATTAGTTTAGTTTAGATAGGAGATTAGTTTAGTTTATTTTAATTTAGTTTAGTTTAGTTTAGATAGGAGATTAGTTTCTACCTTTTAGCTCCCCAGTGGAGCATAGGTCTTCAACAAACAGCTTTCCAAGTCGTTCTGTTTCTTGCCATTCTTTTAAGATCATTCCATGTCTTCCCCATCTTCTTCATCTCTGCTTCTATCTGTCTTCTCCAAGAATTCCTTGGTCTTCCTCTTTGTCTTTTCCCCTGGGGATTAAAAAAAAGGGCCCGTTGTGTAATACTCTCAGTTGGCTTCCGTAGTGTGTGTCCTATCCAGCGCCATCGTCTTCGCTGTATCTCTTATCCACTGGTATTTGACTGGTACATTTCCATAATTTTATGTTAGTAATTTTGTCCTGCCATTTCCATCCTTTTATTCTGCGTAAGCATCCATTAATGAAAGTCTGTCTCTTCGTGATTGTCAATTTTGTTGTTCTCCATGTTTCACAGGAGATTAGTTTAGTTTAGTTTAGTTTAATTTAGTTTAGTTTAGATAGGAGATTAGTTTAGTTTAGGGAAAGGGCACATAAATATAGAGCTGCTGTAAAGCTGGCCAGTATATAGTTGTTCTCATTTATGTAAAGCTGTCACCACGCATTGTAGAAGTGTGAGTCACACGCCACTACTGGCTCCTTTAATTTAGATTATGGCTGTGGTTTTGGTTATGGAAGACCCCGGAATCACTGCAAACGAATTAAAATCCATAATTGCTCAACCGCCAACTGCCAGTGGAATCATCCGAATTACTATCTCACCTTCCAAGCAAAAAAAAGTAGCTGTAGTCCCCATCATTGCAGTCTCAGCACACGCCAAAAGACATAAGGCGAAACCGCACAGAAAGTGAACACAGCCAACTGTTCCTTGTCATACGATATCATCATTCATCGTAAACAATTGGAATATCGAAACACGATCAAAATTGATGAAACACACAGCTCACGGTGTGCACAGAAGTAGTGTATTATTGTATTTAAAACCTGTAAAATTAGTTAAACGTAGAAAAATGCAGCATTTTTGTCTATATAAAAAGTATACACGCCGTGCGTTTTTCCTTATATAAAAGTATACACGCAGTGCGTTTTTCCTTATATAAAAGTATACACGCAGCATACACGCAGCAAAACTGACAGATCGACGCAGCGTGACCTCGGTGAGCGTAGGTGACCCCATGATCGATGACCGTAAGGTGTGTTGAGGAAAGTGTGTGTTCCTCTCCTGGGTGTAGGATCAATTTTTTTTATCTCTCGAGCTGAATGTTGTCACACTTCCTCAGGGCAGGTGTGTGCTTCTAAATAAATAGTGTGTTGCAATGATTTTAAAAATTGAGGAAAGCCGGTGTTATCTCTTCCTTGTTCCTCGGTGTTAGTGGTTCGCTCTCTCTCTCTCTCTCTCTCTCTCTCTCTCTCTAACTCTCTCTCTCTGACAAGTGAGTTAACCAAGACAAATAAAATAAACAAATATGAGGCTTTCTATATAATTTTCACAATAAAGATTTTATTAATACATCAGAGATCATATATTTTATAAATGCACAGTAAATGTTTAACCTCTCTCTCGCTCTTGGGGAAGTCATGTAGATGAAATAAATAAAAACTAGTGGCGGGAATGCTCTCCACCACCCACTTAGTATCGGGTCTGTTGAGGAGGGCAGTGTCTGTGGGATCGTGTTCGTTTAGAGAATCGACGAATCTGGTGAAATTTCCAAGATTATTGACTAACTGGGGGAACTAGAGAACAGCCGACTTATTGAGGGATACGTGGAAGAAGCGTAGATCACCACTCTCTCTATGTCTAAGGATAAGGTGGTGACCATATTTAATTTTGAAACGGGTTGTCTGACTATCAAACATATCTCTTGGAAGAGCAGACCAGTCTGTCGTGAATGGGCGATCAGGTGAGTGGAAGAATGTATATGTGGAAACTGTCTTGTTGATAGCAGCGTGGGTGTTTAAAGCTGACAAGTTTTGTTCATATACAGCCTGCACATCATCCGGCAGTGGTACTAAAGGGTCATCGTTCTTGTGCTTTTTACTCTCAGGTGATAGGTCGGCGTCTATCTTTCATTTGGTCGCTGGTGAAGGGGCAACCGGTGGCGATGAAGTTGGTGTTGTAGCAGGTACCGAGGCTGAAGCTGGTGTTGTAAACAGTACCACTGGTGAAGGTGCTGTTGTAGAAACCGAATGTTTTAGTCTTCTATGGCTGGCTCAAGAACTTCGACTCGTATACGTACGTTGACAAATGGTACAAGCATGGCGTATAAGTCGATGTGCGGCCCGTATATGCTGAAGCATAGCTTGGCGCCGTTTAAACTTCTTTGGACACAATGGACACTGAGGCTCACCAGAAGATAGCTCATTATTAAGAACCATCTGTAGAAAAACAAATAACCTGTTTGTCAACAATAATTAACATACATAGTTTTAAACATATTAATAGCATTGAATAACAATCACAACGAGACTTAAAATACCTGCTTTAAACAACCAATAAAAAGAAAACATACGAAAAAAAACGAAGGAATAATACGCTCAACAAGGCTTAACATACATACGTTAAACACATTAATACAATGGAGTAATCTTTTATCGATAGGCCTTAAAATACTTTAAGAGAAAACAGAAAAAAATTTCACAATTTACAGCGTAAAATATAGTCTGAATCCTATAGACTGAACAGTAGTATGGAAATAACCTTCTTTGAAGCAACCAAACTTATAACACGAAATCTCTCATGAGACTAGTTTAAATATAACATGGTAACAGATTTATAAATTAACCAATCAGAGAAAGACGTCTGGATTAACCAATCAGAGAAGAGTATTACTATTGGAGGCGGAGCAAAGAAATGACTGACAGCTGGATTAACCAATCAGAGAAGCGCATTAGGCGAAGCATATGTAGTGCCTGTCGGGTCAGCTGTGGGAGAGAGTAATGCGTGGTGGTGGGTTACTTGAACTCGATTTGACCCCTCAGGCAATTCCAGGGGAGTTCTATGACCTCCTTTTGAGCTCTGAAGGTTGAAATACCAATGATTCCCACTTCAACGAATAACAGACATCATTAAAGGTGATTATTACAGCTAAGAAAATTTACTACTAAAGACCAAAACGTTACTCCCAAACCCACGAAAAGCTTAGACTTTGGAGTTCCATATCTTTATCACTTCAATGAATGACAGACAACAGTAAAGGTGATCATTACAGGTCAGAAAACTTAGTTCCAACCCCACAATTTCGGCTTCTAGTCACAAATTTGGACCAAAAAACCTAAAAAATTTAGGCCCAAAGTTAAAATAGTTAGGTACGAAAGACCAAAAAGGTATATCAAAGTCCAAAAAAGTTAGTACAAAAGACAAATAATTTAACACCAAAACACACAAATTTAATCACTTTCTCAAAAAGATAACTGAAAATCATAAAAATCTAGTCCCAAAGACGCATACATTAGATACAAAACATCAAGAAGGTATATCCAAACTCCAAAATGTTAGGCCAAAAGACAAACAAATGTAACCTCAAAATACAAAAATTTCGTCTCATAATCATAAGGTTGAACTCAAAACCTTAAAATTTAGGTCCAAAGGGATACTAGTTAAACACAAAGGGCGAACAAGTTATAACTAAAGTCCAAAAGACAAAATAATTTATCCCCAAAACACAAAAATCTCGTCTCATAGTCACAAAGTTGAAAATATAGGTTGTCGAGTGTGTCGTGATGGATGTATATAGGTTGTCTAGTGTGTCATGATGGGTGTATGCAGGTTGTCTAGTGTGTCATGTTGGGTGTAGGTAGGTTGTCTGTCATGATGGCTGTATATATGTTCTCTAGTGAGTCTTGAGGGGTGTATGGAGGTCGTCTAGTGTGTCTTGAGGACTGTATAGAGGTTGTTTAGTGTGTCTTGAGGGCTGTATAGAGGTCGTCTAGTGTGTCGTGATGGATGTATGTATGTTGTCTAGTGTGTCGTGATGGCTGTATGTATGTTATCTAGTGTGTTGTGATGGCTGTATATACGTTATCTAGTGCGTCATGATGGTTGTGTGCCGGTTAACTAGTGTGGCATGATGGCTGTATGTAGGTTG
>JAVIAB010000099.1:13964649-14144649 GCA_032433765.1 Megaustenia siamemsis | reverse complement strand
GAAAACGTTCTGAAAGAGGCCAAAGCAAAAAGAGAGCTAATTTCCAATATTAGGAAGAAACAATCATCATTTTTTGGCCATGTAATGAGAAGAGAACAACTGGAATATATTGTAACAGCTGGAAAAATAAATCAGAAGATGAACAACAGAAATGATAAAGAACTGTCGAGATAGAAAGTTGTGGAGAGACATGATCACCTATTCCAGCAGGCTTGGTACTTGATGATGATGATGTACAGTAGCCTCCGTTAGTTATAGTTGACTATATATAGTAGCCTCCGTTAGTTATAGTTGACTATATATAGTAGCCTCCGTTAGTTATAGTTGACTATATATATATAGTAGCCTCCGTTAGTTATAGTTGACTATATATATAGTAGCCTCCGTTAGTTATAGTTGACTATATATAGTAGCCTCCGTTAGTTATAGTTAACTATATATAGTAGCTTCCGTTAGTTATAGTTGACTATATATAGTAGCCTCCGTTAGTTATAGTTGGCTATATATAGTAGCCTCCGTCAGTTATAGTTGACTATATATAGTAGCCTCCGTTAGCTATAGTGAGTACATATAGTAGCCTCCGTTAGTTATAGTTGACTATATATAGTAGCCTTCGTCAGTTATAGTTGACTATATATAGTAGCCTCCGTCAGTTATAGTTGACTATATGTAGTAGCCTCCGTCAGTTATAGTTGACTATATATAAGATCACATACAAAAGGTTATCTGCCATACAAAAGGATATTGATAATGTAGACGTTGTAAACTGCGACCTTTATTTTAGTTGACAGTTTACTGTTTTGGCAAACGCGACTAGAAAGGTGTGCGAAGGTGATATGAACTTTAACAAATGCTGATATCATGTTCAGCATGTAAATATAGTTTATCGCTGATGATGGACCTCAGGTAGATATACTGCTGCACGACGTTAAACTCAAATCATCATCATCATTGAGTGCCGTCTCCGCATCGAAGGTTGGCTACCATGGAGCGCCATTCCACTGTCTCTTGCTTTGATGGTGCAGATTGTCATAGGTTGACTTGTTCATCTTTTGATATTACTCG
Organism: Megaustenia siamemsis; assembly: GCA_032433765.1. Taxonomy (NCBI): domain Eukaryota; kingdom Metazoa; phylum Mollusca; class Gastropoda; order Stylommatophora; family Ariophantidae; genus Megaustenia; species Megaustenia siamemsis. The sequence goes on along the minus strand of JAVIAB010000099.1, from coordinate 14,143,584 downwards.
TCCATGTTAGTCTTGGTCTGCCTATGCCTCTTTTAACTTGTATTTTCCCTTCCAATATTACTTTTATTAGGCTGTTGTGTCTTTTAACATGCCTCAAAAATGTCATTTGTCTTGTTCTAATTGTATTTAGTAGTTTTCTTTTCATTTTTAGTTGTTTTAAAACTTCATCGTTTGTTTTCTTTTCTTTCCATCCAAATCTAGCATTCTATAAATCCACATTTCAAAGGCTTCAATTCTCTGTTTTTGTTTTCTTGTCTAATGTCTATGTTTCTGCACCATATAGGAATTATATGGTTGTTATTTATTATATTGTTTATCACTGGTTCTAAAGACCGTGATCGGCCAAGCTGTAGTGAAATTATTTATTATATTGTTTATCACTGGTTCTAAAGACCGTGATCGGACAAGCTGTAGTGAAATTATTTATTATATTGTTTATCACTGGTTCTAAAGACCGTGATCGGACAAGCTGTAGTGAAATTATATTATATTTTGTTCTGTCCATGAGATCGTTTGCATGGCAGTCAGGAACTCCCCATTTCCCATCCACCACTTATCCCACCATAAAGAGACACAGCGAAGACGATGGCGCTGGATAGGACACACAGTTGTGTGAAGCCAACTGAGAGCATTACACAACAGGCCCTTTTTTGGAATCCCCACGGGAAAAGACAAAGAGGAAGACCAAGAAATTCTTGGAGAAGACAGACAGAAGCAGAGATGAGGATGTTGGGGAAGATATGGAATGATCTTAAAAGAATGGCAAGAAACAGAACTTGGAAAGTGTTTGTTGAAGACCTATGCTCCACTGGGAGCTGAAAGTGTTTGTTGAAGACCTATGCTCCACTGGGAGCTGAAAGGTAGACGAAGAACACCATATTCCCTATACGTCACTTGGCGTGACGGGGGTACTTTACTTGTTTTTACTTAAAGATGGTCATTGCTTGTTTTGATTGTTGATGTCTAAAGGTCGAAGCAGCAGAAAACGATTTTCATCGCACTATCTAACGATAGACTAACTTCAATTACACCAAGCCCCACAGCGGTTTCGTGAAATTGAAGTTAATAACTTGGTCTTCTCCCTGTGGAGCATAGGTCTTCAACAAACACTTTCCAAGTCGTTCTGTTTTTTGCTATTCCTTTAAGATCATTCCATGTCTTCCCCATCATCTTCATCTCTGCTTCTATCTGTCTTCTCCAAGAACTCCTTGGTCTTCCTCTTTGTCTTTTCCCCTGGGGATTCCAAAAAGAGCCTGTTGTGTACCACCCCGAAGTTAGATCAGGAGTAAAACAGGGGTGCGTTCTACCTCCCACCCCACCGTTGTTCATTACCTACATGGACTATATATGCAAGTTAGCCAACACATCAGAGACAGGGGACATCAACGAGCTTGTATTTGCAGACGATCAGGCACTAATACATGGAAAAATATAATACCTATTAGACACTTATATAGACTCAACAGCGCAGGCACAAAATACAACATGAAAATAAACATCAACAAAAAAAAACAGAAGTTATGAATGTCACAAAAGAGAAACAGAACATCAACATAACTATAGACAACTAAAACTTATAGAGGAATTTAAATACCTAGGAAATCTAGTGACAAACGACAATTCACAAACAGCAGAAATAGACTCAAGATGCAACAAAGCTTGTCAAATTATTGAACAGTTATCACCACTATTGTCTAACAAGGAAATAACTCTAGAGGCAAAACGGGCACTTTACAATACAATCTTCATCCCAACGTTGTGCTCCCAATGCAAGTCTTGGACCCTAGATGCAAGAACAATAAGACAAATAACCTCTACTGCGATGAAATGTGTTAGACAAATGACAGGAAAAACAGCCTGAGAGATAAGATCAGAAATGAAGAAATTATAAAAAAAAAAAGAAGCTAGGAATAGCCCCCGCCATAGAATATATAAGGAAACAACCATATACATGGCTAGCCCACGTGACAAGGCAGAAAGTTCAAAACACAACACAACGAGACGAGCCTTCAATAACCGTTGCGAGAACACCAGATCCAAGGGCCGACCGCAAAAAAAGATGGATTGACGACGAAATATTAAAGGCACTAGGTAAACATAACAGCAGCAGAGGCGAAAAGAAGAGCAAAAGGCCGCAAATTATATCTCCCCTCGACGCTGAAAGGCAAATAAGGAAGGAAAGAAGAAGAGGAGAGAAACTGCGCCGCAGACTATTATTAACTACTAAGTGTAAAGATGTGACCAACAAACACTAGCAAAACATGTGGTATCACACTCCATATCGCTAGGTCTTCAATCAGGTGTGTTGACAACAGCCAACTTATCACGTGCCAGGTTACACGTTCACCAGGAGTGAAAGCTTCTCATGAAACAATGTTGTTCTCATGACGTCATGCACGGATATTGACGTAAGATTAAGTAAAGTACCCCCGTCACGCCAAGTGGCGTATAGGGAATATGGTGTTAGTGACCATACATTTTACAGATCTTCAGCACATGATTTTTGGAGTAATGTGGTCGGTATTACGCCCATGCCGCTTTACTTTCCCAGAAAAAAATCTGGTACCCATTTAAAGCTGGGTGAACCCGGAAGCCGTCGGTTGGGATCAAACCCTACCCCTTGTCCTTTGTACTCCAGCTCACTAACCACTGAGCTATCGCGGCTCCCCCATTCTCTTAAGCTGTCTGGTATCTTTTCTTTTTACTTCTCTTTATCTCTTCGTCCCTCAATTTTCCCAGTTGTTACAATATATTCCAGTTGTTCTCTTCTCATCACAGCCAAAAAATGAAGATTGTTTCTTCCTAATATTGGAAATTAGCTCTCTTTTTGCTTTTGCCTCTTTCAGAACATTTTCATTACTCTTCTTAGCTGTCCATGGTATTCTCAACATTCTTCTGTAAAACCACATTTCTACAGACTCCAGTGATTTTCATGTCTGTTGGCCCATTGTCCAGGATTGACATCCATATGTTAAGACTGGCTATACATAACATTTAAGGACTCTTTTTCTTGTTTCGATTGTCAAAAATGGATTGCATAGTATCTTCCTCATTTTTGGAAAGCTGCTTTTGCCTGAGCCATTCTGCATCTCACCTCTTTTGTACATCTTCCGTCTGAGGTTAACAACGTTCCCAAATACTTAAATTCATTTACCTGTTTTAATATTGTTCCACTTGTCTATATTTTGCACTCAGGTGATGTCTTTTTCTTTGTTGTTACCATTACTTCTGTCGTCTTGTTATGTTTTGATCACGCAAACTTAATTCTTTATCCTGAATGATGTCGCAGAGGTAAAATCTCCTTACGAAACTGATGAACATCAGTTGGCAAGACCAGATTCCAGATACCTAGGCAGAACTGATATCCCTAACATTAATACTATTCTGTCCCGCACACACAAACCTGCTGGACAGGTCATACAGTCCGCATGCCAGACTACCAGCTGCTAGAAATGTTTTTGTATGGCGAGATGTTTAAAGATAAGCACCGACAAGTTGGGTATAATAAGTGCTTTAGAATGTGTCCGAGAGCTCATTTGAAGCCTTTAATATTAAAACTGAGACAAGGGCAGATGCAACAAGGGACAGAACTACACGGAGCCTCGTCAATTGGCTTGAGTTCGTGTGGCATTCCAAATAGCAGCAGCCGATGAATAAGACAACGCGCTCGTCCCCCCCCCCCCTTTATGGCAGCAACAGCCCACACTGTTCTTGATAATTCTTGTCTTCTTCTTTCCTTCCTCATCTGCCTTTCAGCGTCGAGGGGAGATATAATGTGCGGTCTTTTGCTCTTCTGTGCGCCTCTGCTGCCGTTATGTTTCCTAGTGCTTCTAATATTCCATAGATCCCTCTTTTTCGTGGTCGACCCTTGGGTCTGGTATTCCCACAATGTTTATCGAAGGCTCGTTGTGTTTTGATCTTTCTGCCTTATCACGTGACCAAACCATTGTATCTGTTGTTTCTTTATATATTCTATGGCAGAGGCTATTCCAAGCTATTTTTTTTTTAAATCAGTTCTTAATTTCTGATCTTATCTCTCAGACTGTTTCCTGTCATTAGTCTTAACACATTTCATCTCTGTAGAGGTTATTTCTCTTATTGTTCTTGCATCTAGGGTCCAGGTCTGGCATTGGTAGCACAACGTTGGGATGAAGATTGTATTGTATAGTGCTCGTTTTGCCTCCAGAGTTATTTCCTTGTTGGACAATAGTGGTGATAACTGTCCGATGATTTGACAAGCTTTGTTGCACCTTGATTCTATCTCTGCTGTTTGAAAAATTATCGTTTGCCACTAAACTTCCTAGGCATTTGAATTCCTCTACTCGTTTAATAAGATAATTAGAAAATTACGGACACCAACCAGATTTAACGATCATATTTGTATTGGGTACGAAGACTAAACTAAAAACTGGATGGTTGGTTACGTTCGCCCGATGACTAAAGTATTCTAGATTATCATGGTAGACTAGAATATTCCTCTTCATCATCCGCCCTTAAAAGAATGTTAAGTTAACGTGTCTGCGTTGTGTTGTAGTTTGCAGTATAACTGTTATATTTGCGCCTTTCAGCCCAACACATCCGACTTTAGCACAACATTTTTGAGTACCGGGTTGTCTTCCCTCTTCGATCCCTGCACGCTTAGCCAGATTAGACAGGTTAGTCTGTTACTGGAGGCACCGCGGAGTGGTGGAGCAGGGTCTGGTTGGTTTTGGTTCACCGATCCTGGCGCAAGCCATCAGCTGTGGGTCGCTGACAACTTCCAGCTCTGGTGCTAGTAGGCGCGCCTTTGCCTCCAACCTGGATGAAATTAATGATCTTTGTCGCATCTAGTGGACCAACAAAATAATGGAGATAGCGGCTTGACGAAGTTACACTAAACCTAGCTCGACCTTATCTTCGAAGATTCCCGAAAGAGCGACTCATAGTCCATACGAAGATATTGTCTCCAAAAGACCCGCCCACTGTTTACGTAGCCACACACTTTTGCACCAATCGAAAAATAGGCTAAACGTCTTTCGGGAGACAAATAATAATAAATAAATAGTATTAAATAGGGAAACCTCCGAGGTCATAATAGGGAATAATAGAAGGAAAAGGTATGTGTTAGCACTCGGAAAAAATTACTTCTGGTGTTGTTTATTTGTCATTTTTTCCGAGTGCTAACACATACCTTTTCCTTCTATTATTCCCTAAACGTCTTTCTACAGGCGAATCTGTTCTTCGCTCGCGTTGACACAAGATTGAATAGGGATGATGATGATAATAATAATGATGATAATATAATGATGATAACATAATGATAACAATAATGATGATAATATAATGATGATAATATAATGATGATGATAATATAATGATAATATAATGATGATAATAATAATGATAACAATAATGATGATAATATAATGATGATAATATAATGATGATAATATAATGATAACAATAATGATGATAATATAATGATGATAATATAATGATGATAATATAATGATGATAATATAATGATGATAATGATAATAATAATGATGATAATATAATGATGATAATATAATGATGATAATATAATGATAATATAATGATGATAATATAATGATGATAATATAATGATGATAATGATAATAATAATGATGATAATATAATGATGATAACAATAATGGTGCAGAAACATGGACATTAGACAAGAAAACAGAACAGAGAATTGAAGCCTTTGAAATGTGGATATATAGAAGAATAGGTAGAATTGGATGGAAAGTAAAGAAAACAAACGATGAAGTCTTAAAACAACTAAAAATGAAAAGAGAACTACTAAACACAATTCAAACAAGATAAATGAGATTTTTGGACCATGTTAAAAGACACAACAGCCTACTAAAAGTAATCCTGGAGGGGAAAATACAAGGTAAAAGAGGCAGACCAAGACTAACATGGACGAGTAACATCAAAAGATGGACAAATCAGCCTATGACAACCTGTACCATCAAAGCAAGAGACAGAGCAGAATGGCGCTCCAAGGTGCCAACCTTCGTTGCGGAGATGGCACTCGATGATGATAATAATAATGATGATAATGATGATAATCTAATGATGATAACGATATAATGATGATAATATGATGACGATGACAATGATGATGATAATAAGCATATGACAATGATGATGATAATAATCTTATGACAACGATGATGATAATAATCATAGGACAATGATGATGATAATAATCATATAACAATGATGATGATAATAATCATATAACAATGATGATGATAATAATCATGTGACAATGATGATAATAATAATCACATGACAATGATGATGATGATGATAAACATATGCCAATGATGATGATAATAATCATATGACAATGATGATAAACATATGACAATGATGATGATGATGATAATAATCTTATGACAATGATGATGATAATAATCATATGACAATGATGATGATGATGATAAACATATGACAATGATGATGATAATAATCATATAACAATGATGATGATAATAATCATATGATAATGATGATGATAATAATCATACGACAATGATGATGATAATAATCATATAACAATGATGATGGTAATAATCATATTACAATGATGATGATAATAATCATATAACAATGATGGTGATAATAATCATATGACAATGATGATGATAATAAACATATGACAATGATGATGATAATAATCATATGACAATGATGATGATAATAAACATATGAAATTGATGATGATGATGATAATGATGATAATCTAATGATGATAACGATATAATGATGATAATATGATGACGATGACAATGATGATGATAATAATCATATGACAATGCTGATGATGATAAACATATGACAATGATGATGATAATAATCATATGACAATGATGATGATAATAATCATATGACAATGATGATGGTAATAATCATATGACAATGATGATAAACATATGACAATGATGATCATAATAATCATATGACAATGATGTTGATAATAATCAGATGACAATGATGATGATGATGATGATGATAAGCATATGACAATGATGATGATAATAATCATATGACAATGATGATGATAATAATCATATGACAATGATGATGATAATAATCATATGACAATGATGGTGATAATAATCATATAACAATGATGATGACGATAATTATGATAATATGATGACGATGACAATGATGATGATAATAATCATATGACAATGATGATGATAATAATCATATGACAATAATGATGATAATAAACATATGAAATTGATGATGATAATAATCATATAACAATGATGATGATAATAATCATATGATAATGATGATGATAATAATCATATGACAATGATGATGATCATAATCATATAACAATAATGATGATAATAAACATATAACAATGATGATGATAATAATCATATGACAATGATGATGATAATAATCATATGATAATGATGATGATAATAAACATATGACAATGATGATGATAATAATCATATGACAATGATGATGATAATAAACATATGACAATGATGATGATAATAATCATATGACAATGATGATGATAATAAACATATGACAATGATGATGATGATAATAATCATATGACAATGATGACGATAATAATCATAAAACAATGATGATGATCATAATCATATGATAATGATGATGATAATAATCATGTGACAATGATGATGATAATAATCACATGACAATGATGATGATGATGATAAACATATGCCAATGATGATGATAATAATCATATGACAATGATGATAAACATATGACAATGATGATGATGATGATAATAATCTTATGACAATGATGATGATAATAATCATATGACAATGATGATGATGATGATGATAAACATATGACAATGATGATGATAATAATCATATAACAATGATGATGATAATAATCATATGATAATGATGATGATAATAATCATACGACAATGATGATGATAATAATCATATAACAATGATGATGGTAATAATCATATTACAATGATGATGATAATAATCATATAACAATGATGGTGATAATAATCATATGACAATGATGATGATAATAAACATATGACAATGATGATGATAATAATCATATGACAATGATGATGATAATAAACATATGAAATTGATGATGATGATGATAATGATGATAATCTAATGATGATAACGATATAATGATGATAATATGATGACGATGACAATGATGATGATAATAATCATATGACAATGCTGATGATGATAAACATATGACAATGATGATGATAATAATCATATGACAATGATGATGATAATAATCATATGACAATGATGATGATAATAATCATATGACAATGATGGTGATAATAATCATATAACAATGATGATGACGATAATTATGATAATATGATGACGATGACAATGATGATGATAATAATCATATGACAATAATGATGATAATAATCATATAACAATGATGATGATCATAATCATATGATAATGATGATGATAATAATCATATGACAATGATGATGATCATAATCATATAACAATAATGATGATAATAAACATATAACAATGATGATGATAATAATCATATGACAATGATGATGATAATAATCATATGATAATGATGATGATAATAAACATATGACAATGATGATGATAATAATCATATGACAATGATGATGATAATAAACATATGACAATGATGATGATAATAATCATATGACAATGATGATGATAATAAACATATGACAATGATGATGATGATAATAATCATATGACAATGATGACGATAATAATCATAAAACAATGATGATGATCATAATCATATGATAATGATGATGATAATAATCATATGACAATGATGATGATAATATGGTGATGATTAGTATGTTAATGAAGATGATGGTTGAATGCTACGGGTTCGACTGCGAGTTAATGTAGCGGCACAGTTGCAATGATTTCTCGGGTTTCCTTGAAGACCCGTTCACTCTCTTGATGAACTTCAATCCTGAATCTATATCAACATGACCCACCCACAGTTGCACACTGGTTCTCACACTATGGACGCCCGGGGCCCTCTTTCCCTGCTGACAATATACCGACGGCGCCTTCATGGCATGATGGGATAAGTCTAGTAACCCCTGATTCCCATATATGATATATAAGATGATAAACGACAACAGAACTAATACACCTGTAAAAATTCGTTTATGTATTATAGTCCGTTTCAAAATGGTTAGCCGCTATTTAATAATTAATATCTCTGTAACCACGTGATCTAAATAGTTCACATTTTGCACATGACATAACAATCTCAATGTCCCCATGAATATATTTTTGTTCCTAATTAAAAACTTATGGTTTTAAATTGCCTTTATTTAATGTATACAAATTTACTACCTCCTAGACAAACCATTATTTTATATGGTTTACCCTTCATTTTTCTGACCTGATTTCGTTTGCTAATCTTTCACGTAATTCCCGTGATTTGTTGATTTGTGCAGTTTTCTACGCTAATTTGTCTGCGCGTTCGTTCCCGTGTATGTTACAGTGTGATGGTATCCACTGAATGACTACTCTCTGGAAGTTATTGCATAGTTGGTCCAGGGTTGTTCTCAAGTCATCTAGTTCATTGTTCTTGGGGCTTTTTAGAGCTGATAGTGCTGACAGTGCATCAGTCAGAATCACCAATTTATTGTGCATGTTATTTTTGTGTTGAGTAGCCAGTGTTGCAGCATCTCTCATGGCCTCAGTTTCTGCTTTAAAGTTGTTTGAGAATTTTCCAGTAGCTATTGACTTGGTGATCTCGTCCTGATTATTCAGCGTCAAGAACACACCACCCCCTCCATTTCTGGTGGCATTTGTAACAGAGCCATCTGTGTATATGTGGGACCAAGAGTCCTGTGGGTACGTGTCGTGTATGTGTTTTTCTGCTACGAGTTTTTTTCTGTGTCTGATTGGGTGCCTTTTCTCATGATTCCTGTTATATTTTCCTTAAGTTCTGGTATTTTATGTTTTCCATGAGGAGACATATCAGATGGGCCCAAGGGTTTCGATATTGTTTGGGAAAGTACTGGGTCTCCAGTAGTTAGTTCATTGGCAATTGCTGCAAAGTTGCTCCTCTTTAGTCGTACAATTCTGGAACCAGTTATTCTTTGGTGCATGGGGTGGCTAAGGAGCCTTCTATATTTCTCGTCTTGTTGCAATACTTTAGTGACCCGTCTGTCATCTAGGGGTTGTAAACCTGTTACTGTTTCTAGGGTCTTGATAGGTGTAGATTTTATAGCACCAGTGATGATACGGGCAGCTTGGTTCTGTGTTCTGTTAATTTTGCTAAGGTGTGATTTGGAAGCCATAGCCCAGGCTGTAACTCCATACTCTAGAACTGGGCTGACTCTTCCTACGTATAGTCTTTTCAAAATATTGCTGTCTGCCCCCCCCCCCCCCCCCCGTCAGTTCCTGCCAATTTCTTAATAATATTTGTTCGTTTCGTTTTCTGGCTTTTTCCCTTGCTCTGTCTATCTGATTTTTCCATGTCATTCTGCGATTCATGGTGACGTCACGATATGTTGGGTTTTGGTCAAAAGGGTGTGTATGATCTTTTATCTTCAAGCTTGCAGAGAGTGTGTTTCTTGATAGGCGGAACATTGTATATGTAGTTTTTTTTTTCGTTGATTGGTAAGAACCAGGTGTTCGTCCATTTTTCGAGTTCACATAGGGCATCTTGCATCATGGGTCCAGCCACCGACATACTTTCCTCGCGAGCCCATAACGCCAGATCATCTGCGTATATTGCTGAGTGTATTCTGGGTCGAATGTCCATTACGATGTCATTTATGAAAATTAAAAAGAGTGTTGGGGACAAGACTCCGCCTTGTGGGACACCTTGTTCGATAGAGACCTTCTTACTTAGTTGACCTTGAACTTGTACTCTGGCCGTTCTATCCTGAAGGTATTGAGAGACCCAATTGAATAAACGACCCTGGATGCCAAGTCTAAAAAGCTTGTTCTTTAAACCCTCTCGCCAAACCCTATCAAAAGCCTTCTCCATGTCGACCCACACTGCCAGTGTGTGTTTCTTTTCTTGTAGAGCATGTTTATAAACAGCTTCCATTTGTATTCAATGGCGTTGTATAAATCGTTGGGTGTTCTAGGCATTTATTGAAATGAGTGTTATTATTAACATTCGAATTATGTTACGCCTATGCCGGAATAGGCCAATCGCTTCAATTACAGTAAACTATTTTCTTCAACCACAAAATAACTGCATCTGTCGAAAAGATCAAATGAATTAGCCGTTGCAGGTGAATGACACTATCTGCAATATTACATTTGAGAAAACTTTTGGGACATTGAAAAAAAATAAAACCAAATGCAAAAAAATAATGTTTATGTGTGTAGAGGTTATGGGGATATTTGAAGTCAAGGCCATGGTGAAACGGATTATAACAAATATTAAGCCTATGTAAAAGTAAGTAAAGAGCCACGTCAAACCAAGTGGTGCATAGGGAATATGATTGTAGTTAGTACAAGGCCCCGGTCAAGCCAAGTGGCACATAGGGAATATGGTTACAGTTAGTACAAGGCTCCGGTCAAGCCAAGTGGTGCATAGGGAATATGGTTTAGTTAGTACAAGGCCCCGGTCAAGCAAGTGGCACATAGGGAATATGGTTACAGTTAGTACAAGCCCCGGTCAAGCCAAGTGGCGCATAGGGAATATGGTTACAGTTAGTACAAGGCCCGGTCAAGCCAAGTGGCGCATAGGGAATATGGTTACAGTTAGTACAAGGCTGCGGTCAAGCCAAGTGGCGCATAGGGTATGGTTACAGTAGTACAAGGCCCGGTCAAGTGGCACATAGGGAATATGGTTACAGTTAGTACAAGGCCCCGGTCAAGCCAAGTGGCGCATAGGGAATATGGTTATAGTTAGTACAAGGCCCCGGTCAAGCCAAGTGGCGCATAGGGAATATGTTATAGTTAGTACAAGGCCCTGGTCAAGCCAAGTGGCACAAAGGGAATATGGTTATAGTTAGTACAAGGCCCCGGTCAAGCCAAGTGGCACATAGGGAATATGTTATAGACTCGTGATGTTATTTATATTATCTAGTACTCGTTAAACGTCACAGCACATCACACTGCATTGTTTTTACAACAGGTAATAGATAATTCATAAAATAAAAATAATGATAATCAAGTTTATTGATTTCTTCTGGCACAATGATCTATAGTCTTGAATGCACTATTGAAATTAAGGTTTACTTAATTTTGAATATCTCGGAGGCAAGTCGCCGATGGGTATGAGAGTATTCCAGTGCATCAATGGCATAAACGTAATCAACGTTGTCTACTTACGAACTTGATGAAATGTGAAACACAACTCTTGAAATACTTTGAAACGATTTCTCAACACTAATGCTCATATAAGTTCATCATACTCTTTATCAAGTCTCTATCAATAACAATTTCTAAACTGACTTGACTACAACTGGAGATTCTGTCTTTGCTACATCAAAACTTCTAATCTTAACTTTCTAACTGTTCTGACTATTCTAACTGTTCTGGACTAACTGTTATGACTTATTTCATCCTGACTGAACTTCCTAATCTAATATTCTTCCTGAGCTGCTTAACTGCTTCTTGTCTAACTTCACTGAACGAATTCACCATGACTGTCTCTTTTTTTCTTAAACTGTTGTGTAGGAGTTTAAATATTCAACTACTCTCTACGTCTGAAAACCAGTGACCAATAAGATCGTCGCAAACTTGACCACTTGCGACTCTTTGGTAACCTGCAGTTTTCGTGTCCAGCTACTTGACCGAGATCTGAACTCTCGTGTCTTTTAACTTTCAAGATTTTGACAATAACAACTTGTTTTCGTGATTTCTGTAACCTGTTTAAATAATGGTTACCTCATGACAATGACCTCTCCTGGTAGTTGGATGACCACTTCTTTATCATCCGGGCCAAAGTCATGGGGTCAACGCATGCTCTAGTCATGCCTCTATCTATGGTCACTCACAACAACCACCTGTTGTTGAGAGCCCGCATGGACATCGTGGAGCTTTGACAATAACACCATGAGATCGATGCATGATATCTGTGTGATGGTCACTTACAATAACAACTTGTGAATTGGAAAACCCGAATGGAATTTTCCTTGGACCCAACCATTCTGTGTCGTCAAACAATTCTGACATTAACTCCTTCCGTCCTACTTGTGTACTACCACTACCTGAACTTATACTCCTAATTTCTGACTAACTTGTCATTCTGGAAAATTACCACACTTAAATTACTGCTGGTCGCTACTATATGATACTGCTATAGTCTATTGAGAAGCGGGTAACAACTCAGTTACCTGCCCTCATGCTTTCACTAGCTTACTGTTACATTATGGTTACAGTTAGTACAAGGCCCCGGTCAAGCCAAGTGGCGCATAGGGAATATGGTTATAGTTAGTACAAGGCCCCGGTATTACTGAAAACGAATTAAAATCCGTAATTGCTCAACCGCCTGTGCCGGTGGAATCACCTGAATTAAATCTCATCTCAATGAAGGATCCAAACAAAGAAGGCAGCTGCAGTCCCCATCATAGCAGCTACAGTACACGTCAAAAGACATAAGGCGTAGCGGCATCGAAATTGAACGCAGTCGAACTGTCCTTCGTCATACAATATCATCATTCATAGTAAACAATCTGAATATCCAAACACCATACGGATGAAAAACACAGCTCACGGTGTGCACAGAGCACTAAACTCAGTAGCTCCAGCAGCAAGCCGGATTTAGAATATGAGGAAACTGCAACAAGGAACACTTTTCATACTGAACCTCAATGGTTTCTACCGCCTATTCGCCATAATGACAGGAAGACCCTGCTTTCTTCTCTTCTGTATACTGCCACCATACATTGTGCTCAGACCAACTCGTCACCTGTTTACTAGCTTTACCTCACAAGTGCAGTTATTTGCCTGTTCCCGGCCCACAAACTACATGACACACAACTTGTCCTCCAATATACAGAGTACGTGGACAACACAGAGCAACTCTGGGAACTGTTAGGTCTACAATGCGTGAAAGAACACAGATATCAGCCAACACGATACACGGAGACTGGATTGAGGGGGGGGGGAGTGGATGTAATTTCCTAATAAACCATCCAACTCACGAATATGGTGCTCATCATCATCATCAGCAATCATCATCATCAAGTATCGGGCCTGCTGGCTTAGGTGATCATGTCTCTCCACAACTTTCGATCTCGACAGTTATTTACCATTTCTGTTATTGACCTTCTGCCAAGCCATTCTCTTAAGCTGTCTGGTATTTTTTTCTCTTTGCTTCCCTCTATCTCTTCGTCCCTCAATTTTCCCAGTTGTTACAATATATTCCAGCTGTTCTCTTCTCATTACATGGCCAAAAAAATGATGATTGTTTTTTCCTAATATTGGAAATTAGCTCTCTTTTTGCTTTGGCCTCTTTCAGAATATTTTCATTACTCTTCTTAGTTGTCCATGGTATTCTCAACATCCTTCAGTAAAACCACGTTTCCAGTGATTTTCTCGTCTGTTGTCCTATTGTCCATGATTCACATCCATATGTTAAGACTGGATCTACATAATATTTAATTACAATTTTTCTTGTTTCTATTTTAAAAAATAGATTGCATAGTATCTTCCTCATTTTTTGGAAAGCTGCTTTTCCTTGAGCCATTCTGCATCTCACCTCTGTTGTACATCTACCATCTCACCTCTGTTGTACATCTACTATCTCACCTCTGTTGTACATCTACCATTACACCTCTGTTGTACATCTACCATCTCACCTTTGTTGTACATCTACCATCTCACCTCTGTTGTACATCTACCATCTCACCTCTGTTGTGCATCTACCATCTCACTTCTGTTGTACATCTACCATCTCACCTCTGTTGTACATCTACCATCTCACTTCTGTTGTACATCTACCATTTCACCTCTGTTGTACATCTACCATTTCACCTCTGTTGTACATCTACCATCTCACCTCTGTTGTACATCTACCATCTCACCTCTGTTGTACATCTACCATCTCACCTCTGTTGTACATCTACCATCTCACCTCTGTTGTACATCTACCATCTCACCTCTGTTGTACATCTACCATCTCACCTCTATTGTACATCTACCATCTCACCTCTGTTGTACATCTACCATCTATATGATGTTAGTGATCATAATTTGTATACACATTCGGCACATTATTGTTGGGGTAATGTGGTCGGTATTACGCCCGTGCCGCTTTACCTTGACAGAAAAAAAAATCCGGTACCCATTTAAGGCTGGATGAACACGGAAGCCGTCAATAAGGATCGAACTCGACCTCTTGTCCTTTGTAGTCCAGTTCACTAACCACTGAGCTATCGCAAGCCTTTGTGGGTATTGTTATTTTATGATTTCTAACCTTTGAGTTGGCGTTGACAAACGTTTTATGCAACAAATCTATGTCAATAGAAGAGAGAAAGAGAGTTCATCGGTGCTATATAGAGACAGTTCTGACCTATGGAAGCGAATCATGGACAGTAGACAAACAAATGAAAAGACAATTAGAGACCACAGAGATGTGATTTCTCAGAAGAATGTTGAAAGTTCCCTGGACAGCTACAAAGACCAATGAGGAAGTTCTCAAAGAGGTCAACATAAAAAGGGAACTTCTAAGAAAAATCAGAAAGGAACACTCAACGTTTTTGGGGCACAACATGAGAAGAGGGAAGTTGCAAAGCTTGGTTACAACTGACAAAACAAATGGAAAGAGAGATCGCGGACGACAAAGAGAGAAAATCCTGGATGGCTTGGTGTCATGACATGGAAAACAGTCAACAACAGAACTGATACGATGCACTGTGGATAGAAGATTGTAGGACATGATCGCCTACGCCAACCGGTATGGCACATGATTATGATGAGCTGGCACACGATAATATCCGCGGCGCGACGGCCGTGACATTTGGCGGTGTCCTTGGAATGGAGCCCCGATAGCTCAGTGGTTAGTGAACTGGACTACAAAGGACAAGAGGTAGGGTTCGATCCCAATCGACAGCTCCCGGGCTCACCCAGCTTTTAATGGGTACCATATTTTTTTCTGGGAAAGTAAAGCGGCACGGGCGTAATAACGACCACGTTACCCCAAAAATCATGTGTCAAAGGTCTGTAAAATGTATGGTCACTAACACCATATTCCCTAAACGCCACTTGGCGTGACGGGGCTCTTTACTTTATTTTACTTTTTATGGGAGGGAGGCACAGCACACAATTTGGACACCACTGCTGTAGCAGATAAGGTCTACGGAGAATAATCAAAGTTAGTGACAATATTTTTGTACCTATCGACACATTTTTGGGGTCTAAAGGTCAGACCTACGGCAGTGCGATTTCTAGAAGGGCAGCTTAAGATTCACAGCGCCTTTAAAGCGTAGGCTGACGCCCATCATACATCGTATTCTTCCTGTTGTTAACTTTTTTCCCTGACACGACACCAAATTATCAAGTATCTTTTTTTTTTCGTCCGCGATCTCTCTTTCCCTCTATTTTGCCAGTTGTAACCAAGTATCCAAACATTCCTCTTTTCATGATGTGCCCGAAAAATGTCGATTATTTCTTTCGGGTGTTTTTGGAGAGTTCTCCTTTTGTGTTGGCCTCTTTGAGAATTTTATTGTTGGTCTTTTTTTTTTTAGCTGTCCACGGAACTATCAACGTTCTTCTGAGAAATTCTATATCTGTGACCTCCTTTTCATTTGTTTGTCTATATCTTCTTTGATTATGAAGGCGTCATTAAACAGTCCTATCCACCAGAGCCATTCACGACACGCCACTTTTTGAATTGTGGGATATGTTTTTATAAGGTACACCTCTCATATCACGAAATATCCTGACATATTATTTGATTTGACCAATGAACGAACACGATTTGTTAGATATCAGTACAATGATGTATCTGATTTGCTTCGCTTTAAAGTGCTGCAATACGAACCCGAGAGATTCAACATTTGGTGAATTGACAGCCTGTACAATCTACCACTTGTTGAGATAAGTGGGAGACCTTTGCCACAGTTAAAGATACAAAAATCTGTCACGGCAGTGGGGATAGAAAAATAAGGAGGCTAAGGTTCTAGACTCCATTGATTTGTTAGTCAACAGTTTTTAGTCCGCAGTTATCCTGTACAAAATACTATGCAATTTATATGTAAGGTACGGTAATATTAAAACAGGTAAATGAATTTAAATATTTGGGAACTTTGTTAACCTCAGACGGAAGATGTACAACAGAGGTGAGATGCAGAATGGCTCAGGAAAAAGCAACTTTCCACAAAATAAGGAAGATACTATGCAATCCATTTTTGACAATAGAAACAAGAAAAAGAGTTCTTAAATGTTATGTAAAGCCAATCATAACATATGGATGTGAATCATGGAGAATAGGACAACAGACAAGAAAATAACTGGAGTCTGTAGAAATGGGGTTTTACAGAAGAATGTTGAGAATACCACGGACAGCTAAGAAGAGTGACGAAGATGTTCTGAGAGAGGCCAAAGCAAAAAGAGAGCTAATTTCCAATGTTAGGAAGAGATAATCCTCATTTTTTGGCCATGTAATGAGGAGAGAGCAGCTGGAATATATTGTAACAACTGGAAAAATTGAGGGACGAAGAGATAGAGGAAAGCAAAGAGAAAAGATACCAGACAGCTTTAGAGAATGGCTTGGCAGAGGGTCTACAACAGAAATGATTAATAACTGTCGAGATCGAAAGTTGTGGAGACACATGATCACCTACACCAGCAGGCCCGGTACTTAATGATGAACCTATGCAAAAGCTATTTTAACGTGAAAAGTGTAATACCTCAAAGTAAATAAGAACAGAAATAAAGTTCAGACATTATACAAATGTTACTACTGTATGTAATCTACTCAACATTCCTGTATGGTGCAGCAACATGGACTGCCAATGAAAAAGATGATAAGAAAACAGAGCAGACAATGAAGCCTTTGCAATGTAAAGAGCTCCGTCACGTCAAGTGGCGTATAGGGAATATGGTGTTATTGATCATAAATTTTACAGACCTTCGGCACATGATTTTTGGGGTAATGTCGGTACCACTACTTTATTTTTTCCGGAAAAAAAACCGGTACTCACTAAAGGCTGGGTGAACCTGGCAGCCGTCGGTCAGGATTGAACCTGGCATCTTGTCCTTTGTAGTCCAGTTCACTAACCACTGAGCTATCGCGACTCCCCCTTTGCAAAGTGGATCTATAGCAAGATGGGGTGAATTGGGTGGAAGGAAAATTAGACAAACATGAAAGTTCTGAATCAGATGAAAATTAGACAAACATGAAAGTTCTGAATCAGATGAAAATTAGACAAGAATAACTTAACGGAATCTGAAAAAGGCACTTGAATTTTTCGGGACATGTGTAGAGACTGAAAACCCTACTGCAAGTCACATTGGAAGGGAAGGTAGATGAGGTAGAAGCAGAGCAAGACTAAAGTAGACTGATAACATCAAAAGGTGGATAGGTGGACCTATGACAACGTGTACCATCAAGACTAGAGGCAGAGTCAAACAACGCTCCGTGGTAGCCAATCATCGATGTGGACCATCAAGACTAGAGGCAGAGTCAAACAACGCTCCGTGGTAGCCAATCATCGATGTGGACCATCAAGACTAGAGGCAGAGTCAAACAACGCTCCGTGGTAGCCAATCATCGATGTGGATCGAAATCTGCCAAATCATTAAACTGTCTATTCGTGTCTGAAGGCAGACAAACTGACCTTACCATCAGCAACTAAAAGAAGACAAACTGATCATCTGCAACTAAAAGAAGACAAACTGATCATCTGCAACTAAAAGAAGACAAACTAACCATCTGCAACTAAAAGAAGACAAACTAACCATCTGCAACTAAAAGAAGACAAACTGATCATCTGCAACTAAAAGAAGACAAACTGATCATCTGCAACTAAAAGAAGACAAACTGACCATCTGCAACTAAAAGAAGACAAACTAACCATCTGCAACTAAAAGAAGACAAACTAACCATCTGCAACTAAAAGAAGACAAACTAACCATCTGCAACTAAAAGAAGACAAACTAACCATCTGCAACTAAAAGAAGACAAACTGATCATCTGCAACTAAAAGAAGACAAACTAACCATCTGCAACTAAAAGAAGACAAATAGACCATCTGCAACTAAAAGAAGACAAACTAACCATCTGCAACTAAAAGAAGACAAACTAACCATCTGCAACTAAAAGAAGACAAACTAACCATCTGCAACTAAAAGAAAACAAATTGATCATCTGCAACTAACAGAAGCCAAACTGACCATCTGCAACTAAAGAAGACAAACTGACCATCTGCAACTAAAGAAAACAAACTGACCATCTGCAACTAAAAGAAGACAAACTAACCATCTGCAACATAAAGAAGACAAACTAACCATCTGCAACTAAAAGAAGACAAACTGACCATCTGCAACATAAAGAAGACAAACTAACCATCTGCAACATAAAGAAGACAAACTAACCATCTGCAACTAAAGAAGACAAACTAACCATCTGCAACTAAAAGAAGACAAATTGATCATCTGCAACTAAAATAAGACAAATCGACCATCTGCAACTAAAAGAAGACAAACTAACCATCTGCAACTAAAAGAAGACAAATTGATCATCTGCAACTAAAAGAAGACAAATTGACCATCTGCAACTAAAATAAGACAAATCGACCATCTGCAACTATAAGAAGACAAACTGACCATCTGCAACTAAAATAAGACGAACTGACCTCTGCAATTAAAAGAAGGCAAACTGACCATCTGCAACTAAAAGAAGACAAACTGACAATCTGCAACTAAAAGAAGACAAACTACCCTTCAGCAACTAAAAGAAGACAAACTGATCAACTGCAACTAAAAGAAGACAAACTGATCACCTGCAACTAAAAGAAGACAAACTGATCAACTGCAACTAAAAGAAGACAAACTGACCATCCGCAACTCTAAGAAGACAAACTGATCACCTGCAACTAAAAGAAGACAAACTGATCACCTGCAACTAAAAGAAGACAAACTGACCATCCGCAACTAAAAGAAGACAAACTGATCACCTGCAACTAAAAGAAGACAAACTGATCACCTGCAACTAAAAGAAGACAAACTGATCACCTGCAACTAAAAGAAGACAAACTGATCAACTGCAACTAAAAGAAGACAAACTGACCATCCGCAACTCTAAGAAGACAAACTGATCAACTGCAACTAAAAGAAGACAAACTGATCACCTGCAACTAAAAGAAGACAAACTGATCAACTGCAACTAAAAGAAGACAAACTGATCAACTGCAACTAAAAGAAGACAAACTGACCATCCGCAACTCTAAGAAGACAAACTGATCACCTGCAACTAAAAGAAGACAAACTGACCATCCGCAACTAAAAGAAGACAAACTGATCACCTGCAACTAAAAGAAGACAAACTGATCAACTGCAACTAAAAGAAGACAAACTGACCATCCGCAACTAAAAGAAGACAAACTGATCACCTGCAACTAAAAGAAGACAAACTGATCACCTGCAACTAAAAGAAGATAAACTGACCAACTGCAACTAAAAGAAGACAAACTGACAATCCGCAACTAAAAGAAGACAAACTGATCACCTGCAACTAAAAGAAGACAAACTGATCATCTGCGACTGAAGGAAGACAAACTGATTTTCTGCACTCAAGAATTTCCTACATCTGCTGCACCACCTGTCACAGCAATTCCCAAAATGCATCGGTCAATACCGTTGACTAAGCCGTTCCGTGCACGTCCTACACGATTGCAGACTACCATAGTCGTCTCCTGCGACATGCGTGGCAGGTAACAGTGATTCTTTCCTTTCTCCTCTCACCTGGGGGCCCCAGTAGCCACACGGGGGCTTGCATGATAGGTTACGGGGAACCGGTGATGACATCAAACGCACCGCCTAGTTTGTGACCCAAGCTGGTCTGTATGTCTAAATACATAGTAACAGCTGATCGAAGAGGTAAACCTTAGCTTAATGAAGTGGGTTGGGCAATTTCTTTCTTTGCTACCTTTCTGCTTTAGAGAAGATATATATAGTTCGTTCACAAATTCGTGCCCACAGAGTTGATTAATTATCTCGGAAACTGTTTGATGAATTTCTGTCATTCATTTTCGTGAAATCTTATTTTTTTTCACAGTCTGTTCAGTCTGTTTTTTTGCCCTACTGTCTTGCATTTAGGAAAAAATGTTGCTTATTTGAGGTTTATAAAAATATGATTTTCTTGCTTGTTCGAAATGTTAGAATTTTACAATACCCACATTTGTTGTAATCAACTCACCAATTAAAAAGGAAAATTTCACGTGCACACCACACAATCTTAGCACCGTTTCGCACTCTTAACTTGTAATATGGCGCCACTCCGACGTTTTTTTTTCTATTGGTAATTTCATTTCCGGTTTCTTCTTAAATTTGTCCAGAGGCGTATTTTGGTAAAATATTTACTATTAATGAATATTCCTGTATGTGATAATTTGTAAGCCGTTGTGAAGTGACTACTTGATTTTTAAAACCACGAAGAGTTTAAAGTGTAAATTCATCACTATGCAAAAGGTAACTGTTATTGTACACACACTTTTGCAAGGAATCTAAAAGGGGTCGGTTATATTACTATTCAGTGTAATACGGATACGCCTTTGGCTTGCAATTTTAGAAAATTAACATAATTTATAGTAAAATCTAATGTTTAGAGCACACGGTTTGATATTTTCCTAAAATTATATAACAAAAACGATTCGTGTAAAATTCAGACTACCTTTGTACTTAAATGTTATAAAATCTGAAGGTCGGTGAAAAAATAAGCTTTCATGAAAAAGAATTACATAAATTCATCAAACAGTTTCTGAGATAATTGATCAACTCTGTGGGCACGAATTTGTGAACGAACTATAGTACAGTCAACGATCAGCTAGTGCTATACGTTAGACCAGCTTGGGTCACGAACGGTTTGAGGTCTTCTCTGGTTCTGCATAGCTTGTCATGTAAGGTTGTTTCTGTGAGCCATATTTGTGTTCTTATGGTGTTGAGAGTGCTGCAGTCCTGTAGTGTATGCTCTGGTGTTTGTCTGGAAGATTCACAGTCACATGTTGCAAAGTCACCGATTCCTATCTTGTGTCGTTGTACTCTGAGGCCACGATGACATGTTCTGAATGTGAATATCTTGGTCTGCTCATATCTGCTGAGTTTAAGCTCTCATATTCTGGCTCATATTTTCCCATATCTCTCTATTCATTCTGTTTTCATGGCTTGTTCTTTTTTACTCCTCAAAGGCTCTGGTATATCTCTCTCTCTGCGATCAGGACTCAATCAGAGTTGGATCCCAGACTCTCACGTGAAGTCAGCTGTCAGGTTAAGTGTGTTGATCGCCCCTACAGACAGAACATCACAATTAGAGTCCGCCAGATCCTCTCCGATTGAACACCCGTTAATACGTTGCACTGTGTTCTGATCTGGTATTAGTGGACTATTGAATGCTTCAACCTGCTTTTGTGAGTTCATTTTTCTCGTTCCCAGGGAGGCCACAATGTTCGATCCTGCTTCGGACCATATATTATTTTTTTATGTTGATTATTTGTGATTTTTTCCGAGTGCTGTAAACACGCCTCCTCCGCTGATCTATAGCCTGAGAAGTTGCCCTACGTAATAATATTCATTTATTATTATGTCAGAGGTTCGCGTGGCCGTGCGGCTAAAACCACTGTCCCGCTGGCTGAAAAGCCGGCGTACGGTGTTCGAAGCCCGCGGTAGACAGAAAGGATTTTTTCTATCGGGGGTGAAATAAAAATCCTGAGTCTCACACGTCGTGGCGACTGCTTGACCAAGCGGCCTTTATCCCTCGGGTTCTATCGTTGCCCCCCGACATACACCAGCAATGGTACTATGTGTCGTAAAGATAGTTTAAAAAAAATATTTATTATTATGTCTCCAATCTTAAACCACTATTCGTGCTGTTTCGTCCTATAAATATTTGCAACAGTATTCAACCCTACCCTATACGAGAGATACTTGTCTTAAATACTTGTCTTAATAGGAAAATACAGATACACAATTTATTCCCGAGTTGTGATCGTAACCTTATACGACAGAGAACACCTGCGTGAAAGATATCATCAATTATAGCTAACTGTTTTTGATAATGGAGTTGGCCTAGTGCTTTAGCGTTTGGTTTCTCACGTAGTACGGGTTCGAGTTTCGGACCATATATTGTTCTTTGTTTTTTTTCCCTTCTGTTGTTGATTATTTGAGATGTTTTTTTCCGAGTGCTGTAGATATACCCCATCCTCTGAAATGATCGGCATGCCACTTTGTGCTGGTACATGACTAGTCATATTTTAACTGACGACGAACATATGCTGTTCTTTATTCCCTGAATGAGGCTGTTTCCTACCTGGTACCATTTTTTTTTCGTTCGCCAGCTTTTATCTCTGACGAGTGGTCCCTAGAGACTAGGAACTGAATTTTGCGTGTTAATCCATTTTCCCCCGACAGCCGTATGCACAGGGGTCCCTCGTCGCACAGACAGATAACTCCGTCTTCGGAGGTACTCATATTTTTTCCGTCGATGAGTAATTGACGTTTCAAGCCGGGCCTCGCTGCTGAGACCAGGGGTGCAGCCGGGATTTGAACCCACAACCTCTCTGTCTCGAGGCCGGCGTCTTGCCTCGAGACCAACCAGTCTACCCTGCCAATCTAATGCGGCTGGGTGGACCTTGAGAGCCTCCAAGGCCAGACATTTGTGTTTGCTTGCAATGGCATTTGAACAGCAAACCTTCATATAAAAAGTGTTTGTTGAAGACCTGTGCTCCACAGGGAGCTGAAAGTGTTTGTTGAAGACCTGTGCTCCACAGGGAGCTGAAAGTGTTTGTTGAAGACCTGTGCTCCACAGGGAGCTGAAAGTGTTTGTTGAAGACCTGTGCTCCACAGGGAGCTGAAAGTGTTTGTTGAAGACCTGTGCTCCACAGGGAGCTGAAAGTGTTTGTTGAAGACCTATGTTCCACAGGGAGCTGAAAGTGTTTGTTGAAGACCTGTACTCCACAGGGAGCTGAAAGTGTTTGTTGAAGACCTGTGCTCCACAGGGAGCTGAAAGTGTTTGTTGAAGACATATGCTCCACAGGGAGCTGAAAGTGTTTGTTGAAGACCTGTGCTCCACAGGGAGCTGAAAGTGTTTGTTGAAGACATATGCTCTACAGGGAGCTGAAAGGTAGAAGAAGATCTCTATTCTTGGTGAAATGTGATCTTTTATCTAATGAGTCTATGCCTGCCAACTTTGCTTCTCTTATAAGTGTTCTTTCTAGTCTCTCTATGTGTTTCTCTTTTTATGTATCCTTGTTTCCCACAGAAGAGCCTGTTATAAAATTCTTGTGTTATTTCTTGTCAACACAAGTCCATCATATGTCCATCTTCTCTTCCTAATTGTACATATAGATGAGATCGTTGGTTGCATGACCATTTCTCTTATCTCTTTATCAGTCTTAAATTCAGACCATTGTACCTATAGTATCTCTTTCAGGCATTCCACTTGAAAAGCATTTACGTTTTTCTCAATCTCTTGTTATTTTCCAGCTTTCATATGCGCGGGTAAGGTTTGTAACACGTATGGAGACAAAGGCGGTCCCACAGCAGCAGAGCTGGAAGTTGTCAGCGACCCACAGCTGAATGCATGCGCCAGGATCGGTGAACCAGAACCATGCAGACTCTGCTCCACCTCTCCGTGGTGCCTCCAGAAACAGAGTAACCTGTCTCATCTGGCCAAATGAGTAGGGATCGAGGAGGTAAGACAACCCGGTACTAAAAAATGTCGTGCTGATGTCGGATGTTTTGATGGGCCGAAACGTGCAAATATCACAGATTTACTACAAACTACAACACGACGCATACACGCCCACTTAAAGGAGGAAGGAATCTTTTGCTGTCAAACAAATTAATTTAGAGACACAACAAACATACAACTGGAAGTAAAAACAGACAACAGACAAATGTATAATTTATGACTAAGTTCTTTTATACATATGACAGCAGACAACAAGTGTACCCAGTCAGTCAGAATAAGGCAGGTCGACTGGTTTCTCTTGGTACACAAACAACAATCAAAATATCAAAATTCAGCCTAACCTGATATGATTTCTGTACAGAACTACAAGAGGTCACAACTATTTTCAAACAAAAACTAACAAAATTCATTCATAATAATGTTTGGAATCATCGTAAACATAATTTATTTACAGGAAATCTTCAATTGAATCTCAGTGACTAATGTAATAATATAAGCTCACAATAATGACTGGTTTTCTAAATTTACACCAAAAATTGCTATTGGTTGAAACAAGATTAAAAATGATTGGTTAAAACTAAAATTAAATACGATTGGATAAGACTAAGATTAAATACGATTGGATAAAATGAAAAGTAAAATGATTGGGTAGATTAAAATAGATGATTGTCTAAATAAAAAAAAAATTGTGAAAAACAATTCTAAACAGATGAAACAATTTCCAAATGACAGGTGAATTTTGCTAAAAATATTTTAACGGTTATGCAAATAATTTTCTGCATTTACGAACATGAAACAAACAATAATTCAGAATGATATCAAGAGGAAAATGTTATCTTCCACATTTTGGACACACTTTCATAAAAATAATAGCTGTCAGCTATAAATGAAAACATTTTTGTGAAAGTGTACTGTGAATATATTTGTAGCTGTTGTGAATGTCAGTTTACCATGAAATATAATGTGATATTATATATATTAATGTAATGATATAGTAATGCTAAAAAGACCAATGAGGAAGTTCTCAAAGAGGCAAACACTAAAAGGGAGCTCTTAAAAAACATCAGAAAGAACACAACAACATTTTTCGGGCACATCATGAGAAGAGGAAAGTTGGAATACTTGGTTACAACTGGCAAAATAAAAGGAAAGAGAGATCGCGGACGACAGAGAGAGAAAATAATGGATAGCTTGGTGTCATGGCATGGAGATCTTATGTCTTTTGGCATGTGCTTCAGCTGCTATGATGGGGACTGCAGCTCCCTTTCTTTGTTTGGATCCTTCAATGAGATGAGATATTAATTCGGATGATTCCACTGGCACTGGCAGTTGAGCAATTATGGATTTTAATCGTTTGTAGTGATACCAGGACCTTTGACTAACCATAACTACAACAATGTCTAGACCGGAGGCTATTCATTTAGTGAAGGAAACAATCAAATCAAATGTATTATCCACCTTTACTTATGCACACAAGAACTGGAAAACAACTAAAGAAATTAAACAAAATGTAATTGATGCATTTGAAAACAAATATACATCATAAATGGGAACTGGCATGTTGTTAGGACAACTAAATGGGGCAATCGAATCACTTAAACTGACAGCTGACTTCATAAGAGAGTCTGGAATCTACTCTGATTGAGACTTGATCGCAGAGAGAGAGAGAGAGAGAGAGAGAGAGAGAGAGAGAGAGAGAGAGAAAGAGAAAGCATAAAAAAAATGTCATCTATAATCAAAAGAAAATGGGCATATGTCAACCATGTCATGAGAAGAGACAAGAAAATCTCAATGCTGGTCTATTCAAGGGAAATCAGAGGGTCAGAGAAAAAGATCTAGAGAAACATTAAAATAAACATTGAGGCGGGAGGCAACTAAAGCAAACATCAGCTCCCTCAAGGAATTAAGTTACTTGCCCAGAACTGGGTCCTGTGCAAGGTCTTGACACTTGATAACAAAGATCGTTGGACAGAGAGTCCTGCCCTATGTGTCCTCTTCAGCTTGAAAGAACAATAGATAGAACAAAAAGGAATTGAAGTGAGACATAGAAAGAGAAACATAGAGAACCATTCTGACATTTTGTGATTGAGAGAACAGTTGAGGAGTGTGTGTAACCAGAAAGCTACAGGAAACTTTTGAATGCATACTTTATGCCATCTCACTTGAGCTTAACACCTATGGGCCTCTTCAATGTGGTGAGTCTGACCCTTTAAATCAATAAGTGTTCTCATTGTTACAATGTCAAGTGATGTTTGGACACTTATAACAATACAATGTTATCAATGATACACCAACAACATAATTGCCCTCTCTTAAAAAAAACATATAAGACATACAAGATTGTCATTAATAAAGAACTAAGTATTACATATTTAAACAAAGAAATGCATGAAGGAATGGAGCACAGAACATCAGGGCTACCAGAATAATTATGCCTACCACCAGCTCAGCAGAAAAGAACAAGTAACAATTTTAGACCTCAAACAGACAACAACAGATTAAAGTATCACCTTTTGAACACCCTAAGGATAGGAGCCTTTGATGAATGTGACTGTGGTACAGGCAACTGCTGAACTTCTGCTACAACCATGCACAACATTTGATGAACAGAGACGGCTCTTGTGGCCATCACTGGTACCATATCAGGACAAGCTGTATGGAGATGTCACCAGCATTGAGCAGACGAACATTTACTTCAAACTTAATAAATTAATAGTGCAGAACTATTCAGACAGTGTTTATAAATCACTGTTTTTTATCACTGATATTATAGTTTCTCTGCTCATTCCAGTAATATTACCTATAATGTACTCACATTTGGTCCATTTCTACACCTTTGCTACTTTAATATTACCTATAATGTACTCACATTTGGTCCATTTCTACACCTTTGCTACTTTAGTATTACCTATAATGTACTCACATTTGGTCCATTTCTACACCTTTGCTACTTTAATATTACCTATAATGTACTCACATTTGGTCCATTTCTACACCTTTGCTACTTTAATATTACCTATAATGTACTCACATTTGGTCCATTTCTACACCTTTGCTACTTTAATATTACCTATAATGTACTCACATTTGGTCCATTGCTATGTCTTTGCTACTTTAATATTACCTATAATGTACTCACATTTGGTCCATTTCTACACCTTTGCTACTTTAATATTACCTATAATGTACTCACATTTGGTCCATTGCTATGTCTTTGCTACTTTAATATTACCTATAATGTACTCTACTCACATTTGGTCCATTTCTACACCTTTGCTACTTTAATATTACCTATAATGTACTCACATTTGGTCCATTTCTACACCTTTGCTACTTTAATATTACCTATAATGTACTCACATTTGGTCCATTTCTACACCTTTGCTACTTTAATATTACCTATAATGTACTCACATTTGGTCCATTTCTACACCTTTGCTACTTTAATATTACCTATAATGTACTCACATTTGGTCCATTTCTACACCTTTGCTACTTTAACATTACCTATAATGTACTCACATTTGGTCCATTGCTATGTCTTTGCTACTTTAATATTACCTATAATGTACTCACATTTGGTCCATTTCTACACCTTTGCTACTTTAATATTACCTATAATGTACTCACATTTGATCCATTTCTATACCTTAGCTACTTTAATATTACCTATAATGTACTCACATTTGATCCATTTCTATACCTTAGCTACTTTAATATTACCTATAATGTACTCACATTAGGTCCATTTCTATACCTTTGCTACTTTAATATTACCTATAATGTACTCACATTTGGTCCATTTCTATAGCTTTGCTACTTTAATATTACCTATAATGTACTCACATTAGGTCCATTTCAATGTCTTTGCTACTTTAATATTACCTATAATGTACTCACATTTTATCCATTTCTATACCTTTGCTACTTTAATATCACCTATAATATAATCACATTTGATCCCTTTCTATCCTTTTGCGACTCTAATATCACCTGTATATGGGCCTTTCATGTAACTTCCAGGTAGATATAGTAGTAGCTTTAACTTTAATTACATTTGGGATTAAAAATAGAATGGTTTGTAACCGTAAAGTGTTAAATTATTCAATATTTGATTTGTTTAATCCCACAAGCATGACTGTACTGGAATATCATAAACATCAAGTATAGCTAGAAAGGTCACAATTTGTGTGTGATGTTAGGAACTGGAACCACTTCCATTAACAAATCAAAAGTAAGAATGAGAGAACTGTAACAGACTCTAGGCATTCACAGATGTTGTAACATTTCTAGGATTGTAACTAAAAAAAAAATGCCAATTTGAAAGTAAATGAGAAGCTGTGATTTATTTCCACCTAATTCCTGATAACGCAGGACCATCTTCACAAAGTGCAAGTTCCATAAAGCGAATCCTTGGAGTAATCATAAAAAGTCAGTTTAATATTATTTCAATGCTGGTGTGTACATTTTTGTTTATAAATATTTTAACTAGGCAGTGGCATTCAGCCTATTCTTAGAAATGTTCAACAAAACAAGGATTCTTCTATGTGCTCAACACAAACGTAAGCTATTGTCATTCATCTGTCTCTGCTTGAACTAAACACTGATATCAGGGGGTGTATTAACATATTTCACACAGGAAGCCACAAAAACTGGCACTAGTTACAGATACGTTGACTCTTTGAGCTAATTTTTGTGGCTTTTAATTTATAGATGTTTCCATAATTATTTCCACCAAAATCTTATCATTCTCTTACTTTACCTCTTTTCGAAAACTTCCTGGACAAATTGTCGAAACTAACTGCATGTTTTTTATTAATTTTAATTTATTTACTTGCTATTATTTCAAATTGTGCAAAAATTGTGAAAAAAGACCATGCCACTGTGTGTTAAACCACATAGTGAGGAGTACAGGGAAATGAAAGAGTGGACTGGTTGGCTAGCAACTAAATTCTATTCCACTGTTGAGGACAGGTCAACCAATGAATCGGACGGACATCATCAATGCCCTCCGGGAAATGGGAAGGACACAGGACTTCGACAACCATGAGTCCACGTCATTCATTCTGATGAAAGAGATGGGAGTTAAGATGGGCACAGCCAGAAACGAGAAACATAGCGGGCGTGTAAGAAGACTTATCAACCAACTCAAAACTGGTGTCGTCAGTCGCTGGACACTGCGAGACTTGCTGAGGAGGGGATCTGAGCACCTATGGGCATGTTTGGAGTGCAATGATGATGACCCGCTAATAACTCAATAGTGAGGAATGTGTAATTCATTGCTTCCACATCAGATAGTGACTACATTACCCGAAAAATCATGTGCAGAATGTCGGTAAAAATTATAGTCACTAACACCATATTCCCTACACACCACTTGTCGTGACGGGGCTCTTTACTTACTTTACTTTACATCAGATAGTATCAGGCACAGATAATTTGGTGATTAAATGAACAAGTATACAAATGCAAACTGTTACTTTCCAGTTGACCCAGCTGATAAAGGAATGGGTACCTGGCTCAAAGAGATCAGGAAAAGGTAATAACAGTGAGTAAGAGCACAGGCCTTCTCACTTGTAAAGTATGTGGCCTAGTTTGAAGAAATTTTATTCCACTCCCCAACAACATATGTCACGAGACATTTACTACTTTTGAAAGTTCCTTTACAACACAAATATGTCACAAGACATTTACTACTTTTGAAAGTTCCTTTACAACACAAATATGTCACAAGACATTTACTACTTTTGAAAGTTCCTTTACAACACAAATATGTCATGAGACATTTACTACTTTTGAAAGTTCCTTTGCAACACAAATATGTCATGAGACATTTATTACTTTTGAAAGTTCCTTTGCAACACAAATATGTCACGAAACATTTACTACTTTTGCCAGTTCCCTCACAACACAAATATGTCATGAGACATTTACTACTTTTGACAATGGGATGAATACTTAAACTCAAGTTTTGTTTGTTGTTAGGATCATCATCAGCATGCATGAGATAAACCGATAGGTGCTCCGATATCCCCACTCAAGAAAATATGACGAGAATCCTGGCCCAAGGTGCACAAACGCTGTAGCACAACCTTGGATACACACATCAACTCAAGATTAATTGTGACAGTCCAGACCATACAACATTCACAAAGGACATACACAAGATTATAAAATGCATTTGTACACAAGCAATTGCACAGGGTGTACACAAAAACAAATATAATCAACATCATTTATCCCAACTAATATAATTTTCCTATTTGCATCAGTCATCTTGAATCAAATAATAAAATTGGTTCAGATCTTATAAAGATAGTTATCAGCAGTTTTACATCCGGACATTAATAACATGACCTATTATTTCAGTAAAATGTTTATCATTTGATATAAAATACGATGTTATATACATTTTTTAAAAAATGTGCAGAGATTTGTAACTTATGGCGGCAAGTAATTCCTAATTAAAAAGGTGGTCATTAAATCAGAATTAGCTGAAACACTTGCTTAAAATTCCAGAAATCAAGTTTCAAATTCCTTTCAAATTTGATATTTGATGTTCTCTATACATAAACTAACGTTCCTGTGTGTTACCGGGGCCTCATTATGAGGGAAGTAAAGAATAGTGACACTGTGACCTTTCAGGCATGTCGTAAGAGGCGACTAAGGAGGTTGATCGATGGCTCGACAAGCTGTCATTGTAAAAAGTATTGTTATGGAAACAGAACCATAGATTTTAGAAGCAGTGATCTCTGCAATATGTGCCATTTTGGCCTGCAAGGTTTCTGTTTTTGAGATTGTGGTTCTGCCCTATGTGCCGTTTTCGGCTCGAAAGGACAACAGATAGATAGATAGATACATAAACAACTCAAATATTGAATAATGGACCGTAAGAGAACCAAAAAAAGTAAAAATAAGATCTTCAAAAATATAGATTAAACCAAATATATACAACTTGTGTAGGGGTCAATCTAGGATGCTTTGTTTACTTTATCCTTCAGTGTTGTAAAGTATTGAGGTCAGTCAAGAACTAGTCAACAGAACAAACAAAAATCAGCAGCCAAGAACCAGTCAACAGAACAGATAAAATCAGCAGCCAAGAACTAGGCAATAGAACAGATAAAATCAGCAGCCAAGAACTAGTCAATAGAACAGATAAAATCAGCAGCCAAGAACTAGTCAATAGAACAGATAAAATCAGCAGCATCATCTCAGTAGTCAGGAACTAATCAACAAAATAAATCATCTCAGTAGTCTGGAACTAATCAACAAAATAAATTATCTCAGTAGTCTGGAACTAATCAACAAAATAAATTATCTCAGTAGTCATGAACTAATCAACAAAATAAATTATCTCAGTAGTCAGGAACTAATCAACAAAATAAATCATCTCAGTAGTCTGGAACTAATCAACAAAATAAATTATCTCAGTAGTCTGGAACTAATCAACAAAATAAATTATCTCAGTAGTCAGGAACTAATCAACTAAATAAATTATCTCAGTAGTCAGGAACTAATCAACAAAATAAATCAACTCAATAGTCTGGAACTAATCAACAAAATAAATTATCTCAGTAGTCTGGAACTAATCAACAAAATAAATTATCTCAGTACTCAGGAACTAATCAACAAAATAAATTATCTCAGTAGTCTGGAACTAATCAACAAAATAAATTATCTCAGTAGTCAGGAACTAATCAACAAAATAAATTATCTCAGTAGTCTGGAACTAATCAACAAAATAAATCATCTCAGTAGTCAGGAACTAATCAACAAAATAAATCAACTCAATAGTCAGGAACTAATCAACAAAATAAATCAACTCAATAGTCAGGAACTAATCAACAAAATAAATCAACTCAGCAGCTAAGACCAACTCAGCAGGGGAAACTAATGAATTGGAGACATGAAAACACCAAAAGTAACAATGAAAACAGGCAAATGCTTGAAAGAAGTTAAACAAGTGATATTATATGACTCCAGTAGAAATATGAAAGTTCAAAGATGACCTGAATGACAAAAGAAGAAGTGTTTTGAAGCTCCCATGCCAGAAACAATATGTTGTATTGGTTTGAGGCAACTAAAAGAGAGAAGAAAGAAAACTCTACACCCATTGATATAAAAAGAGGAGTAAGACAGGGATGCATCCTATCACCAAGCTTGTTCAATCTATACACTGAGCAAATCTTTAAAAACATCACAGAGATGCCAGGCCTACAAATTAATGGAAGGATAATCAACAACCTAAGATATGCTGATGATACTGTACTACTAGCAGAAAATCCTAAAGATCTACAACAACTACTTAATGAAATAAACATGACAAGCAAAAAATATGGACTAAATATGAATATAAAAAAGACTAAAACTATGATCATAAACAAAGAAAATACTCAAAACCCACAAGTGGATATCAAAATTGAAGGAATAGACCTGGAGAAAGTCCAGAACTACAACTACGTTGGACATACTATAACCAGTGATTGAAAATGTACAACTGAAATAAACAAAAGAATAGGAATGGCAAAAAGTAATTTTAATGTCATGAAGAAAATACTATCATCAAAACAAATAACACCAGGGCTAAAACTAAGAACAGCAAAATGTTACATCTTCTCAATATTCCTATATGGTGCAGAAACATAGACATTAGACAAGAAAACAGAACAGAGAATTGAAGCCTTTGAGATGTGGATATATAGAAGAATAGGTAGAATTGGATGGAAGGAAAAGAAAACAAATGATGAAGTCTTAAAACAACTAAAAATGAAAAGAGAACTACTAGACACAAGTAGAACAAAACAAATGTGATTTTTGGGCCATGTTAAAAGACACAACAGCCTAAAGTAATCTTGGAGGGGAAAATACAAGGTAAAAGCTAACATGGATGAGTAACATCAAAAGATGGACAAATCAGCCTATGACAACCTGCACCATCAAAGCAAGAGACAGAGCAGTATGGCGCTCCATGGTAGCCAACCTTCGTTGCGGAGATGGCACTCGATGATGATGATGATGAAAAGAGAGAAGAACAAAGAATTATTGTTCTCTCAATGTGTTTACAACATGGACAAGGAAGAAGATAACAATTATATTCTACACAATGTCTAAACATCAGACACAAGAACCTTTATTTTCTCAACATGTTCAATAAGACAGAAAAATAATGAACACTATTTCCTCATGTAAAAAGTAAGTAAAGAGCCCCCGTCACATCCAAGTGGCGTATAGGGAATATGGTGTTAGTGACTATAAATTTTACAGACTTTCAGCACGTGATTTTTGGGGTAATGTGATCGGTATTACGCCTGTGCCGCTTTACTTTCCCAGAAAAAATCTGGTACCTATTTAAGGCTATTTCCCCATGTATTTACTTACATCAAATACTAAAGAACTATATTTGCCCACGTGTTTACATCAAATATTAAAGAACTATATTTGCCCACGTGTTTACATAACATATTAAAGAATTATATTTGCCCACAGTCTCAAGTGATGTTATACCGTTCCTTGTATAAGGAACGGTATAACATCATTTGAGAGTGCTAAGGCAAAACTTAGAAGAGGAAAAGGATGGAAAACCCTGTGGATCAGCGAGCCTGACTTGTTCGTTATGTGACGGCGTTTGTTTGTCAAACATTGGTAGAATTAGCTACGAGAGAAGCTGTTCGACAAAAACAAAACCTAAAAAAATACACAATAGCCTCCACTAGACCGTCTGACAAGATTAAAACGGCCATATATATTTGTCCATGTGATTACATCAAACATAAAAAAAAAATAAAAAAATATCTCGTATCTCCCCCCCCCCCCCCCAAATTGTGTTTACATTAAAAGACAGAAGAATACACAATTATCTTCTTCTCAATGTGTTTACATCAAAGAAAATATGAATAAAGAATGATTTAATTTTCCATCAAAGTCCATCAAAGAGAGAAGAATAAAGAATGTATATTGTTGTCAATATATTTACATCTACTACATGATTGGCAAGCTGAATTCTTATTGCAAACAAAAGAAAACAAAAGTATTTTAATGCTATCATTATTTGTATACTTAATTGTTTCAGTATACACAAATACGACAATTTAATTGAAGATATATATCAAAACAATTGACATATTATATCAGCCAGGCACACGAATAATTGACACGTAATGATGGTTTAGAAATTCTGACCAACAGCCATAACATACAATTATTTGTTGTGGCTAGTTGGGGTCGTAAAAAGATACAATTATTTGTTGTGGCTAGTTGGGGTCGTAAAAAGATACAATTATTTGTTGTGGCTAGTTGGGGTCGTAAAAAGATACAATTATTTGTTGTGGCTAGTAAAAAAAAAAAGTAAAGTACCCCCCGTCACGCCAAGTGGCGGCGTATAGGGAAATATGGTGTTAGTGACCCTATATTTTACAGACCTTCAGCACATGATTTTTGGGGTAATGTGGTCGGTATTACGCCCGTGCTGCTTTACTTTCCCAGAAAAAATCCGGTACCCATTTAAGGCTGGGTGAACCCGGAGCCGTTGGTTGGGATCGAACCCTACCTCTTGTCCGTAGTAGTCCAGTTCACTAACCACTGAGCTATCGCGACTCCCACTAATTTTTAGGGAATTAGTAAAACCCAGGTGTCCTCGCCAGGGTACGAACCCCGGCTGTTGCCGTGGTAAGCCAACCGCCTATCGATTGCGCTAACCGGACACCCATGTTGTGGCTAGTAGGGGTCGTAAAAAGATACAATTATTTGTTGTGGCTAGTTCGGGTCGTAAAAAGATACAATTATTTGTTGTGGCTAGTTGGGGTCGTAAAAAGATACAATTATTTGTTGTGGCTAGTTGGGGTCGTAAAAAGATACAATTATTTGTTGTGGCTAGTTGGGATTGTAAAAATATACAATTATTTGTTGTGGCTAGTTGGGATTGTAAAAATATACAATTATTTGTTGTCTAGTTGGGATTGTAAAAATAAACAATTATTTATTGTGGCTAGTTGGGATTGTAAAAATATACAATTATTTGTTGTGGCTAGTTGGGATTGTAAAAATATACAATTATTTGTTGTGGCTAGTTGGGTTCGTAAAAACGTACAATTATTTGTTGTGGCTAGTTGGGTTCGTAAAAACATACAATTATTTGTTGTGGCTAGTTGGGGTCGTAAAAACATACAATTATTTGTTGTGGCTAGTTGGGGTTGTAAAAACATACAATTATTTGTTGTGGCCGTAAAAACATCGAATTATTTATTGTGCTAGCTGGAGTTGTAACAACATACAATTATTGGTTGTGCTAGCTGGGGTCGTAAAAAAAATACAATTATTGGTTGTGTTAGCAGAGGTAGTAACAACATACATATTATTTGTTGTGGCTAGTTGGGATTGTAAAAACATCCAATTATTTGTTGTGGCCGTAAAAGCATCGAATTATTTGTTGTGCTAGCTGAAGTTGTAACAACATACAATTATTGGTTGTGCTAGCTGGGATAGTAACCACATACATTTATTGGTTGTGCTAGTCTAGTCAGAACGGGATCTTAAAGAAGGTCAAAGGTTATCTGTTGGTTCCTGTGGCTATTAAACAATCGGACCACTACACAGTTTGCACTAAACTACTACACGCCATATTTATCCTGGTTAACAGACTGTTTTACAATTTCTTAAAGTAATTTCTGTTTAACAATTCCATTTATTTGACAATCTTATGTACTTTATAAGACAAGATTAGTAATGAAAAACTGAGAAAAAAGCTAGGAATAATTCCTGGCTTAGAATGCATAAAGAAACAACAGATAAAATGGTTTGGGCATGTGAGATGGTAGAATGATTAAAACACAACAATCCTTTAATAGACGTTGAGAGAACACCAGACCCAAGGGCTGACCATGAAAAAGATGGATTGAGGAAAATATTAGAAATACTAGGAAACATAACAGCAAGAGAGACCAACAGAAGAGCAAAAGATAGCACATTTTTTTTTCTTCAGCTTTTACCTCTGACGAAGTCCCTAGAGAGTAGGAAATTAATTGTGCGTGTTAATCCATTTATCCTTGGCCGCCGTGTGAACAGAGGTCCCTCACCGTACAGGCAGATAACTCCGTCTTCGGAGGTACTCATATTTGTTACGTCGATGAGTAATTGACGCTTCAAGCCAGGCCTCGCTGCTGAGGCCAGGGGTGGTTGCCGCTGAGAGAAATCATAGATAAAAATACTAACTGGTGCAGCCAGGATTTGAACCCACAACCTCTCTGTCTCGAGGCCGACGTCTTGCCTCGAGACCAACCGGTCCCCCAGATAGCACATTATATCTCCCCTTGAGGCTGAGAGGCAAATGGGAAAGGGAAGAAGAAGATATCTATCTATCTACTGTCCTTTTGAGCCGAAGAAGGCACATAGGGCAGAACCAATCTCAAAAACAGAAACTTTGTGTGCCAAAAAAGATAAACTATCATCAGCAGAGTAGTACAAAATTTGCTTTATTCAACATAAATTTTGTGAACATAGAAAAAGTAAGCTGATAAAATAAATCCAAAACAGATTACAGTTAAAAAGGTTTGTAAAAGACTATTTGTAAAAAAAAAAAGACAAATAAAAATAGTATTTGTGAGGATATGAAGATGTAATAATATTGATATAAGCATTGATTTCAAATACCGAGGATGCTTAATAGCATGTTAGTGGATATGTTGAAAGGGAGAAAGACAACAGATGTTGCAAAGTGAACCAAGTGACAGGATAGACGGTTCTAAAAATGCAGAACAAACATGAACATCAAATGGTTACGGAAGGCCTCGGTACCACTACAAATGAATTAAAACCCATAATTGCTCAACTGTCCGTGCCAGTGGAATCATCCAAATTAATATCTCATCTCCCAAACAAAGAAAGGTAGTTGTAGTCCCCATCAGATCAGTTTCAGCACAAGTAAAAAGACATAAGGTGAAACTGTACAGAAAGTGAACACAGCCATCTGTTCCCGGTCATACGATATCGTCATTCATCGTAAGCAATCGGAATATCGAAACACGATCAAAACGGATGAAACGCATAGCTCACGGTGTGCACAAAGCACTAAACTCAGTAGCTCCTGCAGCAAATCGGATGAACATCAAATACAGAGATTCAACTATAAAACACAGTATTCCTTCTAATACTCTGCTCTCAAGGCTATAGCTGGACATGAAGAGACAAAGAAGAAACTAGTCAAATTGGCACAAGAGATGAGATGTGAAGAATAGTGAATGTGAGATTAGACAGAATCAGAAATGAGGACATCAGGAAAACATCCATCAGGCTGGATGGTCTAGAGGTAGGATATCAGCCTATGAACAAAAAGGTCCGGGGTTTGATTCCCGCCACTGGCGGTAAATTTAAAAACAAAAAAAACGGGATCCATGGTTAATTTGTGACTCTAAACTCCTCTGGTCTTTGAGTAGTGAGATCCAATGTCTAGCTCTCTTGAACAACATGTCTTGAATGCATACAAAGTTAAAGTGCCCTTGGCAGTTGAAAACAATAAAAAACTAGGCCAAAACTGGCTGTTTCTTCTTCTACCTTTCAGCTCCCTGTGGAGCATAGGTCTTCAACAAACACTTTCAGCTCCCTGTGGAGCATAGGTCTTCAACAAACGCTTTCAGCTCCCTGTGGAGCATAGGTCTTCAACAAACACTTTCAGCTCCCTGTGGAGCATAGGTCTTCAACAAACGCTTTCAGCTCCCTGTGGAGCATAGGTCTTCAACAAACGCTTTCAGCTCCCTGTGGAGCATAGGTCTTCAACAAACACTTTCAGCTCCCTGTGGAGCATAGGTCTTCAACAAACACTTTCAGCTCCCTGTGGAGCATAGGTCTTCAACAAACACTTTCAGCTCCCTGTGGAGCATAGGTCTTCAACAAACACTTTCAGCTCCCTGTGGAGCATAGGTCTTCAACAAACACTTTCCAAGTCATTCTGTTTCTTGCCAGTCTTTTAAGATCATTCCTTGTCTTCCCCGTCATCTTAATCTCCGCTTCTATCTGTCTTCTCCAAGAATTCCTTGGTCTTCCTCTTTGTCTTTTCCACTGGGGCGTCCCAAAATTTTTTTGAAAACTGGCTGCTACTGGGGGCAAAAATCATAGGAAAAGATCTATCCCAAAATGTTGAAACTCTCAACGATAAAAGTGAGAGTATATCTAACATCAGAGAATATCTGCCTGTATGGTGAGGGACACCTAAGTTCATGTCTGCCAGTGGGAAAAGTAGGAAAAAGTGATAGTCATGAAAAATTCAGTACCTTGCTGGAGGTATAAAGTTGGTGAATGGAAACCAATAAAACAACAAACAGTGCTATCTATCTATTGACCTGTCAAGCCGTAGCCGGCCAATAGGGCATACACCCAGATACTCTTTCTCTTATCTACATTTTTATTCTAGCAGTTTTCAATCCTTGTAAAGATATTTTATCAAATCTCGCCATTTGTCTCTGTTCTGTACAAGCAGCTCTATCTCATTGAGGGAGTCGATTCCTGCCTCTCTTCTCAATGTTCTTCTCAGTGTCTCTCTGGGTCTTCCTCTTTTCCTCTTACCCGTTGTTTCCCACATGAGGGCTTGCTTTGTTATTCGGTTATTATCTCTCCTCATCACATATCCAACATATACCCATCGTCTTTTCTTGATTCTATCTATCTATTGTCCTTTCGAGCCAAAGACAGCACATAGGGCAGAACTACAATCTCAAAAACAGAAACCTTGCGTGCCAAAATGGCACATATTGCAGAGATCACTGCTCTAAAATCTATGGCCTGTTTCCATAACAAATACTTTTTACAATGACAGCTTGTCAAGCCATCGATCAATCTCCCTAGTCACCTCTTACGACCTGTCTGGAAGGTCACAGTGTCACTATTCTTTACTTTCCTCATAATGATGCCCCGGTAACACACAGGAGTTTTCTTGATTACTGAAGATATAAGACTAATAATAAGATAAACAGTGCTAGATCATGCTAAATTCCAACATTTGAAATGGTGTGCGCATTAAGATGATCATCACCATCAGGCAGCATTAACACTCAGATTCAATGGAAAAGGCAGACCTAGTAGGAGATGGATCAATGAAATAACAGACATTATGATGAATACAGAACCTAAAACATACAACATAGTGTTTTTATGGTATAGTTAAAGCTGATACATAATAAGTGGACGACACAAATTTGGACAACGTTTCGGCTCAGTAGGCCTTCAGCAGGAACAAACATACAGATATGTATTTAAATACATTAAAAAAATACAAGGTAAAAGAGGCAGAGGCAGACCAAGACTAACATGGATGAGTAACATCAAAAGATGGGCAAGTCAATCTATGACAGCCTGCACGATCAAAGCAAGAAACAGAGTAGAATGGCGATCAATGGTAGCCAACCTTCGTTGCGGAGAAGGCACTCGATGATGATGATGATGATGTATTTAAAACAAAAAAATATAATAAATTAAAAAAATTAGAAAAATATAATAAATAATAATTTAGAACTAGAATAATAGTTTAAAATTTTTAAAAATATAAAAATAGTTTAGTTAAGCAGTAGAGATACCAGGCCAGCTACAAAGTTGAGGGGAGAAGAGAACAATCACTGTTACCTGCCATGCATGTCATAAGAGGCAACTACGGAGGTTTGGAATCATCACATGTACAGTCGAGTAGGACAAGCATGGAGTGACCTTATATATATATATATATAAAGTAAAGAGCCCCCGTCACGCTAAGTGGTGTATGGGGAATATGGTGTTAGTGACCATAATTTTTACAGACCTTTGGCACATGATTTTTGGGGTAATGTGGTCGGTATTATGCCCGTACCGCCTTGCTTTTCCAGAAAAAATCCGGTATCCATTTAAGGCTGGGTAAACCCGGAATCCGTCGGTCAGGATCGAACTCGACCTCTTGTCCTTTGTAGCCCAGTTCACTAACCACTTAGCTATTGCGGCTCCCATTTATATATATATATATATATATGTATATATAATTATTTGAGGGTCATCATCATTGCATGTCCATAGGTTCTCAGATCCCCTCCTCAGCAAGTCCCGCAGTATCCAGCGACTGACGACTCCAGTTCTGTGTTGGTTGATAAGTCTTCTTACACACCCACTAAGTTTCTCATTTCTGGTTGTGCCCATCTTAATTTCCATCTCTTTCATCCGAAGGAGTGACATGGATTCATGGCTGTCAAAACCATGTGCCCTTCCCACATCTCGGAGGGCATTGACGTTGCCTGATCCATTGGTTGACCGTCTTCAGCGACAGCACAGCTAGACAACCTGTCCGCTCTTTCATTTCCCCATACCCCTGCATGTCCAGGTATGTAGACAAAAGTGACACTACATATTTTTGACTTCTGCAATGACTATCCATTGCCTCAGAACAGAGCCCATCTCTACTTTTTTTTTTATCATGCTCATCGAATCACTTAGTATGCAGGGATGGTTGTAGTCTTGTGACTCTAACCATATGAATACCCTGGTCACTGCCATCACCTCCATTGTCATGCTACTTGTGGTCATAACGTATGCACCACTGTCTTCTTAGACTATTCTGCCTGCCTAGTGTGCTGTAAATGCCCAAATACTTTTTGGTGTTGTATTACAGATCATATATATATCTATATATAGATATTGGTGTCTTGACAGGTGGTTGGTAGCAAGTAATCATGATAATGATTTCGGTCAATGTGGCGGATAGGGGCAGGAACCATTAAGGCTCAGTCTGAAAAGTGTTCCTTGTTACAGTTTCCTTATATTCCAAGTCTGGCTTGCTGCCAGAGCTACTGAGTTAAGTGCTATGTGCACACAGTGAGCTGTGTTTTTCATATTGTTCATACCATATGTGTTTTGATATTCCGATTACTTATGATGAATGATGATACCGTATGACAAAGGACCATTCAGCTGCTTTCACTTTTGGTGTCCGCTTGGCCTTATGTCTTTTGGCATATGCTGTAGCTGCTATGATGCTACAGCTGCCTTTCTTTGTTTCAATCCTTCAATGAGATAGAGGAGGTGCGCATGGCCATGCAGCTAAAAACACTGTTTCGCTAGCTCAAAAGCCGGCATACAGTGTTCAAAACCCGTGGTAGACAAAGGATTTTTTCTATCGGAGGTGAAATAAAAATCCTGAGTCTCACACGTCGTGGTGACTGCTTTGACCAAGCGGCCTTTATCCCTCTGGTTCTATTGTGAGGCCCTGACACACACCAGCTATGTAATATGTGTCGTAAAGATATATTTAAAAAAAAATGAGATTAGTTTTAATTTAAGTGATTCCACTGGCATGGGCGGTTCAGCAATTATGGGTTTTAATTGACTGATAAAAGACAATATGTCTAGTGCAGTCATCTTCTTCTCAACAGTCAACTATTATGTGGCCATGACTGTGTTGTGTTGTTAGTTTACAGCAAGTTGTGATTCTGTGTTGTGTTGTTAGTTTACAGCAAGTTGTAATTCTGTGTTGTGTTGTTAGTTTACAGCAAGTTGTGATTCTGCGTTGTGTTGTTAGTTTACAGCAAGTTGTAATTCTGCGTTGTGTGCTGCAATACTTGGGCACAATAATAACATCAGATGGAAGATGCACCACAGAAATAAAAAGCAGAATAGCTCAGGCAAAAATAGCATTTCAGAAAATGAAAAACATCATATGGAACAAATCTATGTCAACAGAAGTAAGAAAGAGAGCTTATTAGTGCCCTATAGAGCCAATTCTGACCTATGGAAGCGAATCATGGACAGTGAACAAACAAATGAAAAGACGATTAGAGGCCAGAGAGATGGGATTTCTCAGAAGAATATTGAAAGTCCCCTGGACAGCTAATTGGATTTAAATTAATTTGCAGTGATACCGGGGCCTTCAAATAACCATAACCATGATGAGTCAGTAGTTTGGTAATAGAAACGTTGAGTTTTTGATTTTAATGAATATTTAAGAATATTTTCTGAGCAGCCACAAAAGTGATGTGAAGGTGCTTATGCTGTTAAAAGTAACTGAGATGTGATATTGTGACACTGACATTAAGTTAAAGTTTGGTGATGTTGCTGACTGTTGTCTTTGTTAGTGCTACGAGTTCATGCATCTGAGTTTAAGCCATCTTCAATGCTTTCATTGGTGTGTGGTGAGGTACTGTGGAACATGATTAGGAGGTGGCACGGGTGTAATACCGACCATATTGCCCCAAAAATCATGTGCTGAAGGTCTGTAAAATTTATGGTCACTAACACCACATTCCCTATACGCCACTTTGCGTGACGGGGGTACTTTACTTTTATTTACTTTCCCTATCATCATTTGTGCCTTTTTCCTTATCAATATTTGTTGTCTAGCACTTGATGAAGGCTTTAGCTGAAACATCATAGTTTGTCTCGTCATCCTATAGGTTTCATCATCATCATTGAGTGCAGTCTCCGCATCGAAGGTTGGCTACCATGGAGTGCCATTCCATTCTGTCTCTTGCTTTGATGGTGCAGATTGCCATAGGCTGACTTGTCCATCTTTTGATGTTACTCGTCCATGTTAGTCTTGGTCTGCCTCTGCCTCTTTTACCTTGTATTTTCCCTTCTAATATTACTTTTATTAGGAAAGATAAATAGACAAAAGAAAAATAAACCTATAGGTTTAGCTGCTTAAAATATCATTTATATGTTTATTTTATTTTATCTGTAGATGAACTCACTGCCCTGAACAATATTTAATATATTAATTATGATATATTTGATAAAAGAGTATCTAGGTCTATGTCTTATGGCCAGGCTCGTAAGGTTAATACATAGATAGATAGATAGATAGATAGATAGATAGATGATGTTTGTACTTATCTTGGTGTGTCAACTAAACCAAACTATTGTCTGCAGTTTGCAGTAATTCTAGACTCAGACACAAAGGGCAGTAATTCTAGACACTGACACAAAGGGAAGTAATTCTAGACTATCCATGTTCAATGATGCTATTACACAATTCTCTGCATTTATGTCAAAGTAGTATTTTATTATAGACAAACAAGTGAAAAAACGATTAGAGGCCACAGAGATGGGATTTCTCAGAAAAATGTTGAAAGTTCCTGGACAGCTAAAAAGACCAATGAGGAAATTCTCAAAAAAGGCCAACACAAAAAGGAAGCTCCTAAAAACATCAGAAAGAAACAATCAATATTTTTCAAGCACACTTGGTTAAAACTGGCAAAACAGAGGAAAAGAGAGATCGCGGATGATAAAGAGAGAAGGTGCTAGATAGCTTGGTGTCATGGCATGGAAAACAGTCAACAACAGAACTGGTACGTCTTATCTATAGATCACACAGATCCCTCAGTAAAAGATTATTAGTATACTCTCATGGAACTGCCATATGTCATCAAGTATACTCTAC
The DNA here is from genome assembly GCA_032433765.1 of Megaustenia siamemsis. Classification (NCBI taxonomy): domain Eukaryota; kingdom Metazoa; phylum Mollusca; class Gastropoda; order Stylommatophora; family Ariophantidae; genus Megaustenia; species Megaustenia siamemsis. The sequence goes on along the minus strand of JAVIAB010000099.1, from coordinate 14,099,339 downwards.
AACAGAACCACATGACTATGGCTGTCTGAGGAATGAGAGGTTGCAAATAATACATTCTTTGATGCCCAGAAGAGTTTCAGCAGAAAGGAAGGAGAGAAGAATAAATAGATTGCTAATAGTCTCAGTGATTGAGTGGTGAGTGATCGAAGAATAAATAGAATGCTAATAGTCTCAGTGATTGAGTGGTGAGTGCTCGAAGAATAAATAGATTGCTAATAGTCTCAGTGATTGAGTGGTGAGTGCTCGAAGAATAAATAGAATGCTAATAGTCTCAGTGATTGAGTGGTGAGTGCTCGAAGAATAAATAGAATGCTAATAGTCTCAGTGATTGAGTGGTGAGTGCTCAAAGAATAAATAGAATGCTAATAGTCTCAGTGATTGAGTGGTGAGTGCTCGAAGAATAAATAGATTGCTAATAGTCTCAGTGATTGAGTGGTGAGTGCTCGAAGAATAAATAGAATGCTAATAGTCTCAGTGATTGAGTGGTGAGTGCTCGAAGAATAAATAGAATGCTAATAGTCTCAGTGATTGAGTGGTGAGTGCTCGAAGAATAAATAGAATGCTAATAGTCTCAGTGATTGAGTGGTGAGTGCTCGAAGAATAAATAGAATGCTAATAGTCTCAGTGATTGAGTGGTGAGTGCTCTTATTTCCTGATCAGAAGGGTCCGTTTCAATTCCCAGAAGTGGTGGATGTTTGTTTTTGACCGACAAGGCTTCAGGGTTCACCTAGCCTCTAAATATGTGAACCAGAGATTTGTCTGGGAAGTAAAGGAGGCCTGGTGTAATGCCGACCACATCAACCAAAAGTGTGCTGTGGTCATGGGAAAATACGGTCACTAAAGGTCAAGTACGAGACTTGAATCCGTGTGTCTTCGCATGCGAGCTTTCATCCATATGTGCTCTGCCACCTATCCAGAAGTGTTCTGAGACTTCTGGATAGTGTCACTTCAAGCATTGAAAGTCACGATTGTGAGGCGGCATTCCTCACCTTCCCAGAGTGATATCACTAACACCATATACCCAAGGTAGGGGAGGGAATCCTTACTTTAATAGCAGAGAGTGTTTTTTTTTTAATTCTCAGTACAAAGTATTTCATCATCATCAGGTGCCATGAACAGAAGCAATGACAATATTGTCTCTCTTTGGCTGGTGTTTCTTATCAATTCCTGTCACTTGCTTTCTGTACCACACTAATCTGTCTAGTATCTTCTCTCACTGCCTTATTCTATTTCTTTTTCCTCAGCTTTTCCTGTTGTCACATTACCCACCACACACATGCCAAAAGAGGAGCCTCAATGGCTGAGTAGATTATCTACTTCTAACAGAATTTACAAGGTGTCTGCCTTCTGGCCTCTCTCAGGATTCTTCATTGCTCTTTTCATTGATATTCCTCCACATTCTTCTGTACAACCACCTTCCTGTTTGCCTACTGGACATCCATATTCACTTCCACATATTAGGAATTCTCAACATTCTTCTGTAAAACCATATTTCTACAGACTCCAGTGATTTTCTTGTCTATTGTCCTATTGTCCATGATTCACATCCATATGTTAAGACTGGCTCTACATAACATTTAAGAACTCCTTTTCTTGTTTCTATTGTCAAAAATGGACTGCATAGTATCTTTCTGAGGCGATTCATGATTGTACAAAGAAATTATGACGGCGGTTTTCTGTTGCCATGTAAATAAGAAGAGTAATGGAAACGTTCTGAAAGAGGCCAAAGCAAAAAGAGAGCTAATTTCCAATATTAGGAAGAAACAATCATAATTGTTTGGCCATGTAATGAGAAGAGAACAGCTGGAATATATTGTAACAACTGGGAAAATTGAGGGATGAAGAGATAGAGGGAAACAAAGAGAAAAGATACCAGACAGATTAAGAGAATGGCTTGGCAGAAGGTCAACAACAGAAATGATAAATAACTATTACGATCGAAAGTTGTGGAGAGACATGATCACCTACGCCAGCAGGCTCGATACTTGATGATGATGATATAAGGAATGCATCACCTGAGAACTGATTGTTTCACTTCTATTGACAGAGATAGTTTGCACAAAATGTCTTTCATTTGATGAAAAGTTGCCTTAGTCTGGGCTATTTCTGTATTTAATCTCAGAAATGGATCCTCCATCCAAGCTTATTTTCATGCCCAGGTATTTGAATTGATTGACTTGTTTCAAAGCTGATTTGTTTTGATGGAACACTTTGGAGGAGTATTTTCCTTTGATGTGACCAATACTTCTGTTTTCTACAAAGTGTTTGTAAGATTTATTTTAACACTACCAGTACAAAGTGTTTGTGGGATGTATTTTAACACTACCAGTACAAAGTGTTTGTGGGGTGTATTTTAACACTACCAGTAAAAAGCATTTGTAAGATGTATTTTAACACTACCAGTACAAAGTGTTTGTGGGGTGTATTTTAACACTACCAGTAAAAAGCATTTGTAAGATGTATTTTAACACTACCAGTACAAAGTGTTTGTAAGATGTATTTTAATACTACCAGTACAAAGCATTTGTAAGATGTATTTTAACACTACCAGCACAAAGCATTTGTAAGATGTATTTTAACACTAACCGTACAAAGTGTTTGTTAGATGTATTTTAACACAACCAGCACAAGGTGTTTGTAAGATGCATAATAATGCTCTCACTATTTACAGTTAATGATGGTTGAAAGATGGACAGGAAAGAATATAGAAGAGTACTCTATCTCGATGTTATTACCTTCCTCCTTTCCTAACCCTACCAGCGATACATCATTTTCTGGCAACTCAGACTAAACTAACGGAGTGTGTCACGCCCTTAAATCAAGTATATCTGAACTCGAGGAGGCCTCGGTAGCCTAGTTGGGAAAACCGCCCGACTGGACTACCGACTTTCGGACAACCCGTGTTCGATTCCCGCTGGGAGCAGTGTGGATTGTACTCGTGGTTGGGAAAAAAAAATACCCCCACAGTCAACCCAGCCGTTGGCAGAAATGGGTACCAGGGTATTACCCTGGGAAGGTGAGGAATGTTGCTTCGCATCTGAGTTTCGATGCTTGAGGCGACACTATCCAAAAATCTCCGAACATTTCTGGATAGGCGGCCGAGCACATATGGGTGGAAACTCGCGTGCTAAGATGCCGGTTCAAGTCTCATACTTTACCTTTACTTTACCTTTACATCTAAACTGTGATGTCAGCATATAAGACTCAAAATAGGAAAGAATGGAATATGTTTTTTGAACACATGTTATCAATGAAGTGATAAGTTATTCTACCTATCTATCATCCTTTCGAGCCGAAGTAGGCACATAGGGCAGAACCACAATCTCAATAAAACAGAAACTTTGCGTACCAAAATGGCACATATTGCGGAGATCACTGCTTCCAAAACTTATGGCTGTTTCCATAACAATACTGTTTACAATGACAGCTTGTCAAGCCATCGATCAACCTCCTTAGTCACCTCTTACAACATGCCAGGAAGGTCACAGTGTCACTATTCTTTACTTCCCTCATAATGAGGCCCCGGTAACACACTGGAGGATAAGTTATTACTGATCGCGATTAAATTCTATCTATCTATCTCTTGACTTTTCGAGCCGTAGCTGGCCCATAGGGCATAGACCCAGATACTCTTTCTCTTATCTAAATTTTTATTCTAGCAGTTTTCAATCCTTCTAAAGATATTTTATAAAATCTCGTCATTTCTCTCATTTCTGTGCAAGCAATTCTTATCTCATTGAGGGAGCTGATTCCTGCTGCTCTTGCCTCTCTCATCAATGTTCTTCTCAGTGTCTCTCTGGGTCTTCCTCTTTTCCTCTTACCTGTTGTTTCCCACATGAGGGCTTGCTTTGTTATTCGGTTATTATCTCTTCTCATCACATGTCCAACATATGACCATCATCTTTTCTTGATTACTGAAGATATTAGTGGTTGATTGGCGATTTCTCTAACTTCTTCGTTTGTTTTGAATTCGTTCCACGCTATACCAAGTATTTTCCTTAGATATTTATTTTCGAATGCGTTCAACTTTGATTCTATGTCTCTTGTTGTTTTCCAGCTCTCACACGCATTCGTAAGGGTTGATAGCATGTTTGATTTGAATAGTCTAAGATGAATTTAACAAGTTAAAAATGAATTATTTGACAAGTTAGCACATTCTGCACCAAGAGCCACAAAATGTAGCTCTAGTAACTGCCACTGGAAACCCTGGAGTTAGTTTTTGTGGCTTTAAATTTATTGATGTTTCCACGATTATTTCCACTAAATTTTTGTTATTCTATTTTAACATTTTTCATAAATTCCTGAGCAAACTGTCTGAACAAACAGTGTGTTTTAGACGAGTCTTCATTTATTTCTCGCCGTTATTAAAAAAAAAAAAAAAAATCAATCTGGCCACAGCATGTTAAACTCATCAGCGAATGTGTTAAAAATGAACCATTTGACAAGTTAAAAATGAACTATTTGGCAAGTTAACAGTTAATTAACAAAATAATTTCACAAATTAAAATAAAAAGAAAAACATAATGCTTGTATAAATGGCCAGCAGTAGGACTGATACATCATGAACCACTGAAACAAAATCTGAAAAGTAAATATACCAACCAGCTGGTTACATGAACAAGTAAATATATCATGAACACGTAAGCGAAATATCAATATATTGTACATCATCAAATGATCCTGTCATGATTGCATTTTTTCATTGTGTATTTGATCAAACCTATACACACATTTATTTCATTTTTTTTAGAAAAACTAGATACACGCATTTATATAATTTTTGAGAAAAACTAGATACACACATTTTTTTTTAATCCACAAAAAAGTTGAAAAAAAAAATGTCACAAATTATCATTTTCTAAAAATCAAATGTCACATTTTCACCTCCTAGACTATATTGGATGGTAACTGTTACGTTAAAAAAAAAAACACACACACACAAACTCCCTGTCCTTAAAAAGCAAAAACTATCTTTACAGCATTATCCATTATACTGGTGCCTGCTGGGAGGGGGGGATAACTTACAAGACTGGAGAATCAAGGCTGCATGTCCAGTGCAGTCACCGTGAAGTGTTCAGGTCTGAGTTTACATTTCACCCCCAACAGAAAATAGATACAGACTGACTGTCCTAAGAGTTATTTACTTTGTTGCCATAGATAGACCTGTATCTTTCCACACTGTCATCTCCTGTTTCTTTTACCACAAATTGTGCTCATAGTCAATAAATTGCTACACATTCAGAATCTCCTTGTTATCATCACAGTTGTAGTTAGTCGAAGGCCCTGGTATCACTGCAAACGAATTTAAAATTCATAATTGCTCAACCACCCATGCCTGTGGAATCATCCGAATTAACTTATCTCATTGATCGAAACAAAGAAAGGCAGCTGCAGTCCCCATCATAGCAGTTACAGCACACGCCAAAAGACATAGGAAGTGAAAACAGTCAAACTGTCCTTTGTCATACGACATCATCATTCATCGTAAGCAATCAGAATATTGAAACACGATCCGGATGAAAAACACAGCTTACGGTGTGCAGAGCACATAACTCAGTAGCTCTGGCTGCAAGCCGGACTTGGAATATGAAGAAACTGCAACAAGGTACACTTTTCAGACAGAGCATTAGCAGTTCCTGCCGCTTATCCGCCATATTGACCGGAAGTTATCATTATGTTCTTCTCAGGTCAGACACAGTGCATTGCACATAAATCCTTGCTCTCTATCAGTTCTGATAGTTCTTCCAGGTCTCACATATCTTTTAAAATCACAACTGACCCTTCTTTATTGATGGTCTTACATAAAATACATTTTAAACAATCTTTCTCTACTTTTATTGTCTAGCCTGCAATTGAGTGTCTGAGGGAAGGTTTTATTTTAGTTCATTCTGAGTATATGTCTCTCTCTCTCTCTCTCTCGGCGATCAAGACTCAGAGTAGGATTTCAGACTCTCTCATGAAGTCAGCTGTCTAAGTGATTCGATTGCCCCATATAGTTTCTCTTCCAGGGAGGTGGGTGTGGACCACATTGCTCTTCTCAGGTCTGTGTACTGGGGGCAATCCTGTAGAACATGTTTGAGTCTGTTAGATCCATTCTGGTTGAATACCTGTTAAAACGTTGCACTGTGTTCTGCGCCAGTGGCCCAGTGCATCCGATTTCAGTCAGCACTTTATTCAGGTTTGCTTTCCTTAGCCTTTGATTGTTCCCAATATGAGTATATGTGAACTATATGTGCATGTTGTCTTCATTATGAAATTTGAGACTGGTTGGTCTTGTGCATTGCGTCCCAAAAACAAAAATAGAAAACATTGCTTCTTTGTTTAGGGACAACAGTTCATCAAAAAGAGCAACTTTCAAAATAATCTGCAGCCTTGAGTGATCAAAGGTCATGGGAACACTTCAGACTGAAACTCAAATCTCTATCAGCGTACAACATGCGGTCACATAAATCTCAATCAGCGCACAACATGCTGTCACATAAATCTCAATCAGCATACAACATATGGTCACACATAACTTTCTCTCAGCATATAACATATGGTCACACATAACTTTCTCTCAGCATATAACATATGGTCACACACATCTCTATTGATGTGCAACAAGAGGTCACACAAATCTCTATCAATGTACAACATGAGGTCACATAAATCTCTATCAGCATACAACAGTAGAGCCATGATAGCTCAGTGGTTAGTGAATTGGACTACATAGGACAAGAGGTCGGGTTTGATCCGGATCAACGACTTATGGGTTCACCCAGCCAGTCTTAAACGGGTACCAGATTTTTTTCAGGGAAAGTAAAGTGGCGTGGGTGTAATACCAAACACATTACCCAAAAAATCATGTGCCAAAGGTCTATAAAAAATTATAGTCACTAACACCATATTCCCTATACGCCCACTTGGCGTGATGGGGCTCTTGACTTTTTTTTTAATACAACAGGAGGTTACACAAATCTCTAAAAGGAAAAGAAGGTGATAAATTTAGAGATCTTGTTGATGATTCAGAAGAACAAGATAATCAACTGTTTGGAGATGTTGTAGACTTTAGCAAAGTATATCTCAAAAACTAGCTATAATATATAAGTTCACAACAGGACAACGTCTTTCCTATATTTATCATAACATATTATTTGTTTCACACTGAGAAGAACATTGATGAGAGAGGCAAGAACAGCAGGAATCGGCTCCCTCAATGAGATAGAGCTGCTTGCACAGAACAGAGACAAATGGCGAGATTTGATAAAATATCTTTAAAAGAATTTAAAACTGCTAGAACAAAAATTTAGATAAGAGAAGGAGTATCTTGGTCTACGCCCTATGGGTCGCTACGGCTCGAAAGGTCAATAGATAGATAGATTATTTGTTTAAATACAAAAGATTCTCTTCATACATCATCTTTAGAAGATGCCCATCCTGCAACTGACCCACTTTTCCTTTCCAAATATTCTTTTAAGGGTGGATGATGAACCATGATATAGTAGTTAACGGATAAAGACCAGAAACAGGAAGAAATGATATTTATTCTTCTTGTCTGTTTCTTTCTAACTGTTATAACATAATTATCATTATTTTTCTTATTTGTTCTTATTATTTTCCTAGCTGTTATAACATAAATTATCATTATTTTTCTTATTTGTTCTTATTATTTTCCTAGCTGTTATAACATAAATTATCATTATTTTTCTTATCTGTTCTTATTATTTTCCTAGCTGTTATAACATAAATTATCATTATTTTTCTTATCTGTTCTTATTATTTTCCTAGCTGTTATAACATAAATTATCATTATTTTTCTTATCTTTTCTTATTATTTTCCTAGCTGTTATAACATAAATTATCATTATTTTTCTTATTTGTTCTTATTATTTTTCTGTTATAACATAAACATCATTAATATTTAGAATGAGATCTACTTGCAATCATCCCAGCCAAACTAACCACTGTAACTGTGTTATGGTAGGCCTTGGTATCACTGCAAATGAATTAAAATCCATAATTGCTCAACCACCCGTGCCAGTGGAATCATCCGAATTAATATCTCATCCCCCCGAACAAAGAAAAGTAGCTGCAGTCCCCATTATAGCAGTCTCAGCACATGCCATCTGTTCCCTGTCATACGATATCATTATTCACTGCAAGCAATCGGAATATCGAAACACGATCAAAACGGATGAAACACACAGCTCACGGTGTGCACAGAGCACTTAACTCAGTAGCTCCTGCAGCAAGCCAGACTTGGAATATGAGGAAACTGCAACAATGAACACTTTTCAGACACAGCCTATAATGGTTCCTGCCGCCTATCTGCCATATTGACTGGAAGTTCACATCCTCCCGAAAATGTTGACCATCATCCAATTTTTAAAAAATGTATAGCGCTTGATGATGTTAGGAGAAATCCGAACAAATGAAACACAGTTATTCATCAGATTATCAACATCGGACATCAAACAACAGTCCATAAGCGCTGAGATCTCCCCTACAATGTGAATCTCTGAAATGAAAAACCAGTTCACAAGTTTACCCTTGATCTCACAGCAACTGTGTTATTAGGAATTCAGGACAATCATTTTGTTATCAAATTCAATCGGTGCTGATATGAAACATATTCAACCAGAGCAAGATGAATGTGATTTAAAATGTTCATCTTCCATTTGTTGGACATAGATGAACGTACAGTAACATATGAGATCATTTCAACAAAGATAAAAACTGAATACACTTTTTAACATAAGGTTGGTTTCCTGGCAACTTTTTGTTGGATTATTCGACATTTTGCATTATTTCTGATGGTATAATCTCACAAACCATTTTATACAGTTTTCAACTGAAGTTATATTGTAGAGGTTATAAATGTTAGCCGCGATAGCTCAGTGGTTAGTGAACTGGACTACCACGGACAAGGGGTAGGGTTCGATCCCAACCGACGGCTTCCGGGTTCACCCAGCCTTAAATGGGTACCGGATTTTTTTCTGGGAAAGTAAAGCAGCACGGGCGTAATATCGACCACATTACCCCAAAAATCATGTGCTGAAGGTCTGTAAAATATAGGGTCACTAACACCATATTTCCCTATACGCCACTTGGCGTGACGGGGATACTTTACTTATAAATGTTAGTAATGTAATGTTATTATAAGTAACATTTTTGTGGCTGTAAATGTTAGCTAAGGTAACGTTACTGTAGCAATAAATGTCAGCTAAAGTAAAGTTATTCTGGTTATAAATATTAGCTAAAGTAACATTACTGTGGTTATAAATGTTAGCTAAATAAACATTACTGTGGTTATAAATGTTCGCTAAAGTAACATTACTGTGGTTATAAATGTTCGCTAAAGTAACATTACTGTGGTTATAAATATTAGCTAAAGTAACATTCTATATATCTATCTAATGTCATTTCTAACCGAAGACGGCACATAGGGCAGAACCACAATCTCAAAAACAGAAACCTTGCGTGCCAAAATGGCACATATTGCAGAGATCACTGCTCTAAAATATATGGCGCTGTTTCCATAACAGTACTTTTTACAATGACAGCTTGTCAAGCCATTGATCAACCTCCTTAGACGCCTCTTACAACTGTGGCTATAAGTGTTAGCTAAAGTAACATTACTGTGGTTATAAATGACAGCTAAAGTAACATTACTGTGGTTATAAATGACAGCTAAAGTAACATTACTGTGGCTATAAATGACAGCTAAAGTAACATTACTGTAGCTATAAATGACAGCTAAAGTAACATTACTGTGGCTATAAATGACAGCTAAAGTAACATTACTGTGGCTATAAATGACAGCTAAAGTAACATTACTGTGGTTATAAATGACAGCTAAAGTAACATTACTGTGGCTATAAATGTCAGCTAAAGTAACATTATTGTGGCTATAAATTTCAGCTAAATTAACATTACTGTGCCTATAAATGTTAGCTAAAGTAGTGTTATTTTGAGAATAAATATTAACTAAAATTATCAGTTAAAGTAATTTGGTTAATGCCTTCAAGAATCTATTAATGCTGTTTTGGAGTAGCTACAAATGTAGAGTGAAGTAATTTTGTAAGAGCTTGAATTGTCAACTAAAGTAATTGTATGGTTATGACAAATGACAATGGAACCTTTGTTACAACATGAATCCTGAAAAGATGGCATGGATAGACCATTCTCACCAAAAAAAAAATCTCCAACAGCTCCATCAAAGACAGCTCTTCACAGAACCAAAAGATACTTTGCCAAAAATGATGGATACAACATTTAAAGAGAATAACTTCCATAGCGGGGAAAGCTCGAGAAATGGATTAAGAAAAGACAACAGCGCAGGTCTTCACTGGCGACCACATGACCCATGGGGCAATAACTTCAATAGCAGGGCAGGCTTGAGAAATGGATTCAGAAAAGACAACAGCGCAGGTCTTCACTGGTGACCACATGACCCATGGGGCAATAACTTCAATAGCAGGGCAAGCTTGAGAAATGGATTCAGAAAAGACAACAGCGCAGGTCTTCACTGGCGATCACATGACCCATGGGGCAATAACTTCAATAGCAGGGCAGGCTTGAAAAATGGATTCAGAAAAGACAACAGCGCAGGTCTTCACTGGTGACCACATGACCCATGGGGCAATAACTTCAATAGCAGGGCAAGCTTGAGAAATGGATTCAGAAAAGACAACAGCGCAGGTCTTCACTGGTGACCACATGACCCATGGGGATAATAAAAAAACTGAAGCAATTAACATAATCCATACCACAAGCCACAAAATGCAACTCTGGTAGCTGAAGCAAGAAACTCAAGAGCCATATTTTGCAACTTTTAATTATTGACGTTTCTGCACTTATCTACGCTAAAACCTTGTTATTCTCTTATTTAACATCTTAGCAGATCGTTTGAACAAACTGTACATTGTAGATCAATTTTCATTTATTTTCTCCCTGTTTTTATAAATTTAAAAAGAAATGGTATGGCTAAAGCATACGAAACCCCTTGGTAGCGAATGTGTTAAAAGATTGGTAAATGACAACAACATTTTTTAATGCCAACAACTATCGACTCAGTAAATTGTGAATTAAATCATCATCATCAAGTACCATGCCAGCTGGCGTAGGTGATCATGTCTCTCCTCAACTTTTGGTCTCGACAGTTATTTATCATTTCTGTTGTTGACCTTCTGCCAAGCCATTCTCTTAAGCTGTCTGATATGTTTTCTCTTTGCTCGCCTCTATCTCTTTAAACCCTCAATTTTCCCAGTTGTTACAATATATTCCGTGAATTAAAAATAAATTTCAAGTTGTCTTCTATTCATGTGAAAAGGTAAACTCAAAAATTGTGTGTGGGTACAAATGAAATAAAACATGAATTTAAAAAAAAAAAAAAAATCACACTTCATAAACTTCATACAACATTGCATATAAAACACAATAAAGATAAGGATAGGTACAAGGGAACAGGAAAATAAGAGCTTCCTTCAAAATATTTTCATAAATGATAAGGGATATGTGATCTTTTACTGATGAAAAAAGGTATCAGAGGAAGGTGAAATAACTCTGAACTTCATATTTGTGGATGTTCTCTCTCTTACATATATATATTTTATACATGAGTTCTCTCCCTTACTTTGATAGTATCAATGATGGTTATTGTAGTGAATTTATCTAGATTATATTTTAACATTATACAGAAACATTTTTCACATTTGTTTGTTAATTTATTTCTAAACTTGATTCTATATGACCTATCTTTATTGCGTACATTTGATGACAAATAGGCCTATAATATATGGTATTTGCTATCAGGTGTATTATGAAGCATTTCAACTAACATCATCATCATAATCAAGTACCAAGCCTGCTGGCATAGGTGATCATGTCTCTCCACAACTTTCGATCTCGGCAGTTATTTATCATTTCTGCTGTTGACCTGCTAAGCCATTTTCTTAAGCTGTCTGGTATCTGTTATCTTTACTTCCCTCTATCTCTTCGTCCCTCAATTTTCCCCAGTTGTCACAATATATTCCAGCTGTTCTCTTCTCATTACATGGCCAAAAAATGATGATTGTTTCTTCCTAATATTGGAAATTAGCTCTCTTTTTGCTTTGACCTCTTTCAGAACGTTTTCATTACTCTTCTTAGCTGTCCATGGTATTCTCAACATTCTTCTGTAAAACCACATTTCTACAGACTCCAGTGATTTTCTTGTCTGTTGTCCTATTGTCCATGATTCACATCCATGTGTTATGACTGGCTTGGCTCTACATAACATTTAAGAACTCTTTTTCTTATTGTGGCGATTCATGATTGTACAAAGAAATTACGACGGTGGTTTTCAACTGAGATAAGATACTCATATTTACGCATTATTGTGAGCATATATGTATCTATAAACTAGACACATAACTGTGAACATATGAACATGATATGTTAATTACAGAAACTAACAAGTATGAGAATGTAATCTGTAAAATAAGCATAAAATGCTATGCAGCAACTAAACTAATAGAAAGACAAGACAAACTATGACGTTTCGGCAAAAGCCGTTATCAAGTATAACAAACTACACACATTAAACATTAAAAAAAAAACCAAATCAGAAAACACAAAACTGATGTAAAAAAAAAAATGAGGAAAAGACAAAAAGACATGGTCAAAAATTAGCTGCTCATTCTTACCGTTTTATGTTTATTTTACATATTTTACGCAGCTTTACTTGCGGCCCCATATAGTATGTAATATTTTATATATGTGCTTATGTCTGTTAGAATAATCTGTCACAGAAGTAATAGCTGTGAACGCTAGCATTTTTACAGGGCCTGAAAAACTTGAAAGAGACACTGAAATAAGATTTTAGGAATTCAGCACTAAGGCATCATGCCAATCATCCCAATTATTTAAACACTTTAGCTCTTAATGTCCGTGAGAATGCTGTCAAGGTTATTTACTTACTTACATTTTGCCAAGCGAAGGCTAACATGGTTACTTTCATTTTGTTTCGTTATAGTAAATACTACACATTTTAAGCTACCACATCCACAAGGGATTTAACTCTAATAGAATTTACTGTCTTTAGATGCACTTTGGTCGATCAATATGGGCTTAATTTGTTCACAAAATCGTCAAAATTTGTGTTGTTTTCTAAAGTCTTTAATCAACTGATTCGTGTTTATAAGTGAAAAATGGCTAGCAGCAGTGAAGTATCTACTGCTCCTAAACGTGAATTATTATTAACAGCAGAAAAAGCTAGGAATTATGTTCTGAGAACTTTAAATGTAATATTGATCTTAGTGACTTCGTTTTAGTAGCACTGTTGGATTAAAATGGACCCCCACTTTGGGTAAGTGAGTACCATTTTTTTATATAATTTTTTTTTTTTTTTACAAAAATATTGATTCGTAATTGTTTAAATTCTTATCCTTCAATTTTTTTTCAAAATATTGTTTCCGATTATGAATCTGTGTCATTTTCCCTTCAATTTGATGCCTTATATATATATATGGAGCCAGTAGTGGGGTGTGATAAACCCTCCAAGGTATGGTAGCTTTACCACAGCATTGCCATTATTTGCCTGTTCCCTATATATGTCTATGACTTGTTATAGTGAAAATATGAAAGATTTAGTGAAAGAAGTATTTTTCAGGAAGAAAAAATTATGGCAACACTAGTGACTGGGTAGAAAAACACAGGACATTAAGAGTTAAACATGATACATCTGTAGGGAACCGCGATAGCTCAGTGGTTAGTGAACTGGACTACAAAGGACAAGAGGTAGGGTTCGATCCCAACTGACGGCTTCCGGTTCACCCAGCCTTTAACGGGTACTGGATTTTTTTCTGGGAAAGTAAAGCGGCACGGGCGTAATACCGACCACATTACCCCAGAAATCATGTGCCGAAGGTCTGTAAAATTGATGGTCACTAACACCATATTCCCTGTATGCCACTTGGCATGACGGGGGTACTTTATCTTTTTTTTACAATTTCATAATTTCTGTGAGTAAAAATGAAAGTCATAATTTTTTTTTACCATTTCAAGTTTGTTATATCCGTATTTAGAGTAGGTCTATGTCTTTGTGCTCGTCGCGCCAGTGATCATAAGTGATTTAACATTTTATGATCCGTTTAATTCACGACATTTAAACTCACATATTAACAGTGAACACCTATATTTGTTTATACAATAATATAAATTTTATTAAATGGTTTGGCCACCTGGTCAGAATGAATCCTTATCAATCACCATCAAGGGCATTCTTCTCGAGAATGCATGGAAAAAGACCAAGAGGAAGACACAGAAGAAGATGGATAGATGCAGTGACAGAGACATGTAACAAAGGAAAATCACTAATTCAGACAGTTCAAGCAGCTCAAGAACGACAAATGATATAAACCACAACACCTTTTAAGTATCAGTGAAAAGAGAAAAGAAGAAGATGGATAGATGCAGTGATAGAGACATGTAACAACAAAGGGAAATCACTAATTCAGACAGTTCGAGCAGCTCAAGAACGACAAATGATATAAACCACGACACCTTTTAGGTATCAGTGAAAAGAGAAAAGAAGATGAAGAGGATAAATTGTATAATTTCTGTGAGTAAAAGTGAAAGTAATAATTTTTTGATGGTTTTAATTTTGTGAAATTTGTCTTGGAAGTTGAACTATATTTTAGTGCTCACAGCGCTGTAAAAGCGACAATCATAAACACTGAGCTATGAGGATGGCAACTGTTATTTTAGTGCTCACAGCGCTGTAAAAGCGACAATCATAAACACTGAGCTATGAGGATGGCAATTGTTATTTTAGTGCTCACAGCGCTGGTAAATGTGACAATCATAAACACTGAGCTATGAGGATGGCAACTGTTATTTTAGTGCTCACAGCGCTGGTAAATGTGACAATCATAAACACTGAGCTATGAGGATGGCAACTGTTATTTTAGCAAATTTGTGGGATGAACTGAAACAACAGACACCGCAATGTCCGTGGCATTACAAAAACAATAACTATTTTTATAACGGAAAGGCGGGGAAAGATAATGAAAGTTGCATAGGCAACAATCCTGAATGTAAGTTAGAATCATCAGAATTTTTGTCAGTGGAAGGGCTTTATTTGTGTAATTTTAGGGTCTCATTTGCATCATCGTTACTTAGGTCATTTGAGCTTAATGACATGTCCCGTACAGGAGTGATGAAAATGATAACAGAACTAGAGAGAATAAATGTATACTTATGTCACTTCTATGCTATCAATGTCAAACATGGTCACTACATAAGCCAAGTTGAGAAGAATGGGACATGTATGATGAGAAGATGGAGACAGACCATTAGTGTATTCTAGAAGAGACAAATTGACATGACAGTTTGAACCAGACACATCATTAAATAGAGACAGAAAATAATAAAGTGGTTTGGATAAACTATACCCAACATCAAATACAGACAGAGAGAAAATAAAGTGGTTTGGTCAAGCTATACCCAACATCAAATATAGATAGAGAGAAAATAAAGTGGTTTGGTTAAACCGTACCCAAAATCAAATACAGACCGAGAGAAAATAAAGTGGTTTGGTCAAGCCATACCCAACATCAAATACAGACAGAGAGAAAATAAAGTGGTTTGGTCAAGCCATAACCAACATCAAATATAGACAGAGAGAAAATAAAGTGGTTTGGTTAAACCGTACCCAACATCAAATACAGACAGAGAGAAAATAAAGTGGTTTGGTCAAGCCATACCCAACATCAAATACAGACAGAGAGAAAATAAAGTGGTTTGGATAAACTATACCCAACATCAAATACAGACAGAGAGAAAATAAAGTGGTTTGGTCAAGCCATACCCAACATGAAATATAGACAGAGAGAAAATAAAGTGGTTTGGTTAAACCGTACCCAACATCAAATACAGACAGAGAGAAAATAAAGTGGTTTGGTCAAGCCATACCCAACATCAAATACAGACAGAGAGAAAATAAAGTGGTTTGGTCAAGCCATAACCAACATCAAATATAGACAGAGAGAAAATAAAGTGGTTTGGTTAAACCGTACCCAACATCAAATACAGACAGAGAGAAAATAAAGTGGTTTGGTCAAGCCATACCCAACATCAAATACAGACAGAGAGAAAATAAAGTGGTTTGGTCAAGCCATACCCAACATCAAATACAGACAGAGAGAAAATAAAGTGGTTTGGTCAAGCCATACCCAACATCAAATATAGACAGAGAGAAAATAAAGTGGTTTGGTTAAACCGTACCCAACATCAAATACAGACAGAGAGAAAATAAAGTGGTTTGGTCAAGCCATATCCAACATCAAATATAGACAGAGAGAAAATAAAGTGGTTTGGTCAAGCCATACCCAACATCAAATATAGACAGAGAGAAAATAAAGTGGTTTGGTTAAACCGTACCCAACATCAAATACAGACAGAGAGAAAATAAAGTGGTTTGGTCAAGCCATACCCAACATCAAATATAGACAGAGAGAAAATAAAGTGGTTTGGTCAAGCCATACCCAACATCAAACACAAAATACTGAGAATAAAATAAAAAAGAAAACAGATTTTTCTTGTCTGTAACTAAATCATCTGCTTCACTGCAGGTCTCACACAACTCTGTACATACTCCCATATTTATAGTGAGGCTGATCTATCACTCCCAGAGCCCATAAAACAAATACACAACCCATAACACTTTCTATTTTCTCAAAAGTTAATGTCTCATGTGACCAGAAGTTTTTACATTTAATGACTAAAGATCAACTTCCTCTGTGCCATCTGGCGCAAAAGGCAATCAAATGTGACATCCACTGTTGTCTGCTTGTTGTAATATAAAATAAACATAACACGGTGTTAAGCAGCTGAACCTAAGGAGAGAGGAGACAGACTACAACATTTTGGGAAATGCCTTCATCAGGTACAACATAAACAGAAACACACACACAAAAGGCAAGCACTTATCTATATCAAAATGGCCACATGAAGGAATCAAAAAGCCAACATTGTTTAATATCAACAATGAAAGCTAACATAGAATATTGTAGAAGAATGCTGGGTAAAAACATTGTGGATATAATGAAGATTACAAACGAATAAGAACAAATGCTGTAAAAAATATAAAGGTATGCCTAGTATATAATCATCATCATCGTGTGCCTTCTCCGCAACGAAGGTTGGCTACCATGGATCGCCATTCTACTCTGTTTCTTGCTTTGATGGTGCAGGCTGTCATAAATTGACTTGTCAATCTTTTGATGTTACTCGTCCATGTTAGTCTTGGTCTGCCTCTGCCTCTTTTACCTTGTATTTTTCCTTCCAATATTACTTTTAGTAGGCTGTTGTGTCTTTTAACATGCCCCAAAAATTTCATTTGTCTTGTTTTAATTGTATTTAGTAGTTCTCTTTTTATTTTCAGTTGTTTTAAAACTTCATCGTTTGTTTTCTGGGACTTCCGTTTCCAAGATGGCGGATCTAGTCCACGTCCTCTCGATCGCTGCAGAAAATGCACCCAAGGTCTGATTAATTTCGGATCTTCATTGCACTTTTCTGCGTAAAAGTCAAAATGATGATATGCTTGATACATCTGTGTCGCTAAGGCGAGGTCGTAGGTCGACAACAGTCCGTTTTTTGACGAATCAAGTGTTGTGAGTGAGACATTCCTCCGTCTAGACTAGATCTGTGCTTTACGTCACATTAGTGCTGTTCAAGACCGTTATTGGGATTCTTTGACGCAAGTTATTTCCACGTTACACATTAATGTAAACTACTTCGTCAGTCGCAGTTTTGTCTCTTTGGGGAAGTTGCTTCGTGTTTTGTTCGTCGTAGACTGTTTACACTTGAGTAATCAGACATAAGTCTAAAGGTATCGAGATTATGAGTTTGGCGACATTGTGTCCTACGTCATCGTATTGGTTCCCTAAACCGGCCGTGCGCAAATCTTACGGTCTGCTGTTTGATGTGCAACAAGAATAATTTGACGACTAACTGTGTGTCTATATGTTCGGAATTGGAGTCATCAACGATGGCCTAACATCATCAAGTGCTACGATGATCATCATTTTCAAGAGGACGTGACTTACCGGTATATGGGGATAGGCGGCGGGAACAAATGAAGGCTATGCATGAAATGTGTTCCTTGTTGCAGTTTCCTCATATTACAAGTCGCATGTCTGTGTTAGTCACCTCTAGTGACTCGGGCAGATGGTGCTCGTAAACCTGGGAAGGCCGACCATCTAAGGGCAGAATCCCCCGACAGAAAAGATCAACTGCTGCCTTGCAGGAAGATTGGGGACAATCAAAGGCTAAGGAAAGCAAACCTGAAAAAATGCTGGCTGAAATCGGATGCACTGGGCCACTGGCGCAGAACACAGTGCAACGTATTAACGGGTGTTCAGTCAGAGTGGATCTGACAGACTCTAATTGTGATGTTCTGTCTGTGGGGGCGATCAACACACTTAGCCTGACAGCTGACTTCATATGAGAGTCTGGAATCCTTACTCTGATTGAGTCCTGAACGCAGAGAGAGAGAGAGAGAGAGAGAGTTTGTTTTCTTTTCCTTCCATCCAATTCTACTTCTTCTATAAATCCACATTTCAAAGGCTTCAATTTTCTGTTCTGTTTTCTTGTCTAAAGTCCATGTTTCTGCACCATACAGGAATATTGAGAAGACGTAACATTTTGCCATTCTTAGTTTCAGCCCTGCTGATATTTGTTTTGTTGTTAGTATATTTTTCATGGCATTATTATGATATAGTATATAATAGACTCAGTGAATTACATTCAGATCAAATGACTGCCTTTCTTCCAGTTTAATTTCAAGACTAAATATATGCCCTTGAACAGATTTGTGTGGTTTTCATGTATTAGCTATTTATGAAAATATAAAATTTGAGGAGGCAGACATACTTTCATCAGAAACAAAATGTTATAAGATGTGTTTGACCACATGTTCAACAAAATCAAAATAGGAACTACCAGCCAATGCCAGTGTACACTGGACAACAGAAACTATACGGGGCAACCGAATCACTTAAACAGACAGCTGCCTTCATTAGAGAGTCCGGAATCCCACTCTGAATGAGCCATGATCGCATAAGAAGAAATTGTTATAAGCAGGAAGAATTGTAGATAGACAATCTTTACACATATAACATATTGTTTTGTACATCCATGCTTGACTGTTACATACTTAAAAGAAAAAAACCTTTACGGCATTTTGCCATTTCTGGGAGAGGACGACAATGAGAGAATAAAGACAACTTGTCCAGTGCAGTTGCCGCAAAAAATGTTTGGGTCTGAGTTTTTATTTTGCCCTAAAAGGAAAAACTTGTGACCCTGCTGGAATTTGAACCCATGCTCTCCTGGCTTGAAGCCCAACAAGGTGTCAACTCAGCCACCTGTTCTAATCTATCTATCTAATGACCTTTCGAGCAATAGCCGGCCCATAGGGCGTAGACCAAGATACTCCTTCTCTTATCTGAATTTTTGTTCTAGCAGTTTTCAATTCTTTTAAAGATATTTTATCAAATCTCGCCATTTGTCTCTGTTCTGTACAAGCAGCTCTAACTCATTGAGGGAGTCGATTCCTGCCTCTCTTCTCAATGTTCTTCTCAGTGTCTCTCTGGGTCTTCCTCTTTTTCTCTTACCTGTTGTTTCCCACATGAGGGCTTGCTTTGCTATTCGGTTATTATCTCTCCTCATAACATGTCCAACATATGACCATCGTCTTTTCTTGATTACTGAAGATATTAGTGGTTGATTGGCGATTTCTCTAATTTCCTCATTTGTTTTGAATTCGTTCCACACTATACCAAGTATTTTCCTTAGACATTTATTTTTGAATGCGTTCAACTTTGTTTCTATATCTCTTGTTGTTTTCCAGCTTTCACATGCATAAATAAGGGTTGATAGTACACTTGATTTGAATAGTCTAAGTTTTGTGTTTGTGCTGATGAGTTTTGATTTCCACAACTTTTCAAGGCTTCTGAAAGACATTGCTGCTTTAGCTATTCTCATTCTAATTTCTTTGCTTGTATCCCCTTCTTGATCAATGTGACTTCCAAGATATATAAATTGATCTATCTCTTCCACTGGTTTGTTTTCCATGTATATTTTGTCGTCTGTTGGAATTAAGCTTTTTATGACTTTAGTCTTTTTATCTAATCTTACATTCTAGAATTTAAAAAAATAAAATGTTTCGTCAAATTTATAACCTAAAGTAAATGGAAAAATTAGAGCAGTTTCACATAACGAAACAAACATATAAAATGTATGTTTTAGCCAATATGGCTTTATTATAAGCAGAACAAAAGTAAAGGAAGTCATATAACATATAATGTTGTAAAGAAGTGAAGTATTAAGATCTGGAGGTGTGTTGTGGCAGTAATTTTCTGTTAGAGACTGCCACAGCCTTTGGGTTCACCTAGTCGCTGGAAACAGTTAATGAACAGGGATCTACAAGAAACTTGGAAAGTTGGAAGACCCAAGCGGATCTGGAGGTGTGTTGGGGCAGTAAGTTATTTTCTGTTAGAGACTGCCACAGCCTTTGGGTTCACCTAGTCGCTGGAAACAGTTAATGAACAGGGATCTACAAGAAACTTGGAAAGTTGGAAGACCCAAGCGGATCTGGAGAAGGAGCTGTCGAAACAGAAACAAAAAGCTGCAAGATGGACACGGGCTCAGTTGGAGAATATAGCACAGAACCAGGTCTGATAGCAGAGTGTGGTTGTGGCAGTTTGCTTCATGGGGAGCTGTAAGGTGTATGTTAGTAAGTCAGGCAAGTAGACTCTGAAAATGGGTACCATAAATCAAATTAGTCAGTGAAGTAATTCGGGCAAGTTGACTTTGGAAATGGGTGCCATAAATGAAATTAGTCAGTGAATTAAGTCAGGTAAGTTGACTTTGGAAATGGATAAAGTAAATCAAGTCAGTCAGTGAAGTAAGACAGGCAAGTAGACCCTGAAAATGGGTACCATAAATGAAATTAGTCAGTGAAGTAAGTCAGGCAAGTAGACTTTGGAAATGGATAAAGTAAATCAAGTCAGTCAGTGAAGTAAGACAGGCAAGTAGACCCTGAAAATGGGTACCATAAATGAAATTAGTCAGTGAAGTAAGTCGGGCAAGTTGACTTTGGAAATGGATAAAAAAAATTAAGTCAGTCAGTGAAGTAAGACAGGTAATAGACTCTGAAAATGGGTACCAGATCTTTTTTTGTTTTTTTCTAGGGGGGAAAAATCTGGTGAGTTGGCATGATGTCAACCCTATCATGAAATATGAAGTAGGTCATTGAATAATATGACACTAACATCATATAACCCGTATGCTTTACAGTTTGGGAGGGGAGTTTTTAATGACTTACATTACAAGTGTTAAATGTGATCACACATGTACAAGATAGATGATGAGGTAATTAGTCATTGAAATAAAATGTGTCAGACGCACAATAACAATAACCGAATAACAAAGCAAGCCCTCATGTGGGAAACAACAGGTTAGAGGAAAAGAGGCTTGAAAACAGAGACAAATGGCGAGATTTGATAAAAGATCTTTGCAAGGATTGAAACTGCTAGAGTGAAAAAAATTTAGAAAAAGAGAAAGAGTATCTGGGTCTATGCCCTATGGCTGGCCACGGTTCGAAAGGTCAATAGATAGATAGATCGATAGATAGATAGATAGACAAGAGAAAATAAACCTGTGAGATAAAACCAGAATAAGCCCTAAATAAGTCTCACTGTTGAATGAAACTACAGATAAAACTTTTAGGCCATGAAATAATAAAGATCTGTAGTAACAAAGGAGACCTCCTGAAAGTGATCAAAAGAAGATTAGCAATAGCAACACACAACATGAAGAACATGTGTCATAATACATCAAGGCAATCAAATTAAAATTCTTGATTCTTTCTGTGTCGTTAGTTGTGATGTTGCATAGGGCTTGTAGTGTTTTTTGCCATCTCTATTCTTGGTGAGATGTTCGATCTTATCTAATGAGTCTATGCTTGCTAACTTTGCTTCAAGTGTTCTTTTTAGTGTCTCTTTAGGTCTTCCTCTTTTTCTGTATCCTGATGTTTCTCATAGAAAAGCCTGCTTTGGAATTCTCTTGTTATCTCTTCTCAGCACATGTCTGACATATGTCCAGCTTCTTTCCTTAATTGTAGATGTGATCTTTGGTTGCATGGCTATTTCTCTTATTTCAATATTCTTGAATTCATTCCATTGTACACAGAGTACAATTATAAATATAGTTAGATTATAAATATACCTGTTAAAACATTGCACTGTATATTTATAATCTAATTATATTTATAATTGTACTCTGTGTACAATGGAATGAATTCAAGATTAAATTAATTAAATTGAAGATTAAATTAATTAAATTGAAGATTAAACAGACAGCTGTCCTCATGTGAGAGTCTGAAATCCTACTCTGATTGAGTCTTGATCGCAGAGAGAGAGTGAGAGAGAGAGAGAGATTATAAATATATATATATATAAATATTCTTAGGCATTTGTCTTCAAAAGCCAGAGAGACCCAGAGAGAGAGATTATAAATATATATATATAAATATTCTTAGGCATTTGTCTTCAAAAGCGTTTAGTTTTTCTCAATCTCTTTTCATGATTTCCAGCTTTCACATGCCTAGGTAAATATTGATAATAAATTAAAAATTAATGAGGCATATATCTTCTCAATAGCCCCATATGGTTGTGAATCTCACAAACAGCAAGGAAAAAAACTGATTCATTTGAAACAAAATACAACAGAAAAATCTGTAAGATACCTTGGCTAATGAAAAAGACAAATGAAGACAATAAAAAAAAACATTAAAAAGAACTGGTTTATAAACACCATTCTACAGAGAAAATTACAATACTATGGCCACGTCAAAAGGTCACAGTGGCCTAGAAAGAACAATAATGTAAGGCACGATTCCTGGATGACGCATAGAACCACGAAGAAGGTGGTTTCAAGACATCAAAGAGACCATGAATATGACAACAGAAAAACTGAAAGTTCTGGCTAGAGATCCTTTCAGACGGGCTGTGGTGGATGCAATGTTCTGTGGGAGATCTGTCTGGAGACAGAGATCCTTTCAGACGGGCTGTGGTGGATGCAATGTTCTGTGGGAGATCTGTCTGGAGACAGAGATCCTTTCAGACGGGCTGTGGTGGATGCAATGTTCTGTGGGAGATCTGGCTAGAGACAGAGATCCTTTCAGACGGGCTGTGGTGGATGCAATGTTCTGTGGGAGATCTGTCTAGAGACATAGAATCTTTCAGATGGATTGAGATGAAAGCAATGTTCTACAAAGGGACATGCAACCTGATGGTGGCGATGATAAAGAAAGAAAAAATGTGACACAACAAATGTTACAGCACCAGACCCAAGGATTGACCATGGAAAAGATGGATTGGTGAGATATCATAAACACTAGGAAAGAACAGTAGGAAAAAACAAACAAATGATATCTCCTCTTCATGCTGATAGGAGGTTGAGAAATGAAAAGAAAAGAAACAAAATATTTGAGGAAATCAAATGAAAATGATACAGCAATGAAAACTGAGATTTTTAAGAACCTGTACTTTGTGAAATGTAGACTAATGACAAATCTGCTGACATATTCATAAATGCCATAAAATGTACATGTTTACTTAAATATACTCTGAACACTATGGACAAAGAAAAGAACAGATACATTATACCCATGAACTGCCCTGACATTCATATACCCTCAGGGATGTTGGGCGACCTCATTGGTCTAACACATTTCATGTTGGTTAGTGCTTATTTTTCTTATAGTTCATGAGTCTAGAGTTCAGCTCTGGCATTGGTAGCACAATGTTGGGATGAAGATTGTATTGTAGAGTGCCCGTTCTGCTTTTAGTGTTATTTCCTTGTTGGACAATAGTGTTGCCATCTGTCGGATGATTTGACAAGCTTTGTTGTATCTTGAGTCTATTTCTGCTGTTTGTGAATTGTCAATTATCACTAGACTTCATAGATATTTAAATTCCTCTACTTGTTTTAGTTGTTGCGATCTATTATTATGTTCATGCTCAGTTTCTCTTTTTTTTATATTCATGACTTCCATTTGTTTTGATGTTCATTTTTATGTTGTATTGAGAGCCTGTGCTTATGCTCCTGTAGGTCTTCTATTTTTCCAAGTTATTGAGTTATTTGTGGGTCATCATCATTGCACTCCGAACATGTTCATATCCCTACCTCAGCAAGTCTCGAAGTGACCAGTGACTGACAACTCCAGTTCTGTGTTGGTTGATTTTCCAAGTATTACAGCCTGATCTTCTGCAAATCATTATCGTCAAGTACCGGGCCTGCTGGCGTAGGTGATCATGTCTCTCCACAACTTTAGATCTAGACAGTTATTTATCATTTCTGTTGTTGACCTTCTGCCAAGCCATTCTCTTAAGCTGTCATGTATCTTTTCTCTTTGCTTCCCTCTATCTCTTCATCCCTCAATTTTTCCAGTTGTTACAATATATTCCAGTTGTTCTCTTCTCATTACATGGCCAAAAAATGAAGATTGTCTCTTCCTAAAATAACTCTTTTCTGCAAATAGAAGCTTGTTAATCTCCTCTGTCTCTGATGGGTTGGCCAACTTACTTATGTAGTCCATGTAGGTAATAGACAGTAGGTGAGGTAGTTTGCACCCCTGACTTACTACTGCTCTAACTTTGAAAGATTTTGTATGTGATTTGTTATAAATCTAATGAGGAAAAAATAAAAATGAGACAAATCTGGTTTTAAGAACCGACATCAGGAAAACAGCGAAATTCAATGGTCACTTAAGTTCTAAATTCCTTACGACTAAAATAAAGCAGAGAAATATCAACACATTATTATATATGATACGTTGAAAGAAACATAAGCAAAAAAAAAAATAAATAAATAAAGGTTCCCTCCACACATTGCTAGTTGTATGGGGAATATGTTGTCAGTGACCATATTTTTTCATGACCACATTTTAAAAAATAATGTGATCTGTATCACGCCATGCCGCCTTTATTTCTCAGAATAATCTCGGGTACCCATTTATAGAGTTGAACCCTTGAGCCTTCTTTATCCAAAAAAAAAAAAAACTACCATTTCTGGGAATTGAATCTGGGCCCTTCTGATCAGGAAGCAACCTGCTGATTTTTCAACCACCAAGGAAAAATATCCAAGCAAAAACAATCACAAAAACTAATGCAAACAAAAATGGTATAGAAATGTTGATATGTAAAAGGAGTTATATATAACTCTACTACTCATGTGATCGTATAATTTGAGGAAGTCATTGTGGTGATTAGCACAGTAGATTCAATCTGTTTTTGGTGTTGTTTGAATCTGAGTTGGTATGAACAAATAACAATGAGGTCTCAAATAAGATGAACAAAAAATAATACAATTGAAGGGCACTGAGTCAAAGTGTGGGAATAGTGATATATGAAGTAGCACTATCACCCCCTCACAATTGAAGGGTACTGAGTCAAGTGTGGGAATAGTGATATATGAAGTAGCACTATCAACCCCTCACAATTGAAGGGCACTGAGTCAAAGTGTGGGAATAGTGATATATGAAGTAGCACTATCAACCCCTCACAATTGAAGGGTACTGAGTCAAAGTGTGGGAATAGTGATATATGAAGTAGCACTATCACCCCCTCAGTACGTCCCCTAATGATAAACATGAGAGAAGTGGATAATAAGAAACAATATGGTACAATTATGATTGGAGGTCATTAGACACCAGAAATATAACACTCCGATGATACAGTACCTTTATTTTTATCATAAAAGTGGCAGTGAGAAATTGATAATGTCGGTTCAAAGTAAAAATTAAAAAAAAAACATGTTTGTTTTTTCATACTACAAAAACTAATATATTTTGTTAACAGCAGATAAAACAGTTGTAACAAGTGATTTACGTCTTAATGGATACAAACTGGAAAGAGTCTTGGAAACTTCTGTAACTGCGTGTTGTGTGCGCACATTTTCACTTTTATGCACACTTCCATTCTTTCAGATGAAAGATTCTTCCTAGATCTTACAGGGAACTTTTTAATTAACATTTTATTCTCTTTTACTTTTCATTTCTTATTCTAGTTCGATTTTTTAATGATTTATTTTTTTATTTTAAATACATATATGTACGTGTGTTGTATGTTTATTCCTGTTGAAGGTCTATGTGTCTAAATGTTGTTCTGATTTGTGGTGTTCACTTCTTACGTGAAGCTTTAACCATACAATTTTTTTTTCTCTATATATATTTTCATCTCTCCCCAAAGAGAAAACAGATATGAATATCTGAATTCACTACTAACAAACGACAGAAAGACTACAAAGGAGATCAAAATGAGAATGAACATAACTATAAATAAAGTAAAACAACTGTACAACATATGGCAAGGAAATGATACAGCAATGAAAACTGAGATTTTTATAAGAACCTGTACTTTGTGAAATGTGGACAAATGACAAATCTGCTGACATATTCATAAATGCCATCAAATGTACGTGTTTACTTAAATATACTCCGAACACTATGGACAAAGAAAAGAACATACACATTTATTCATGAACTGCCCTGACATTCATATACCCTCAGGGATGTTGGGCAAAAAACCAATGCAAAAAACAAAATGACCCTGAATCTACAACCATGAACAGATTACACGAATATCATGTCAAGGTGGGAGATGCCAGATGGAAGCACTATGCAAGAATCCAAAGGTGGGAGATGCCAGATGGAAGCACTATGCAAGAATCCAAAGGTGGGAGATGCCAGATGGAAGCACTATGCAAGAATCCAAAGGTGGGAGATGCCAGATGGAAGCACTATGCAAGAATCCAAAGGTGGGAGATGCCAGATGGAAGCACTATGCAAGAATCCAAAGGTGGGAGATGCCAGATGGAAGCACTATGCAAGAACCCAAAGGTGGGAGATGTCAGATGGAAGCACTATACAAGAATCCAAAGAAGACTTATCAACCAACACAACACCAAAGAAGTTAGTTGCTACACGCTGTGCAATATACTTCAGAAGAAATCTGAGCACTTAGGGACCTGTCGACTAAATTAAACAAATAGGTTGCAAAAACTTAATATTTCAGAAAATTGGTAGCTAAAGAAAATAAAATATTTTGGACATATAAAACAGGGTGGTCTAGAGAGGATCATTATGGAGGGTATGGTACCATTCAGATGAGAGAGAGTGAGGTAAGACCAAGATGAAGGTGGGTGCAAGATGCCACAGATAAACTGGCCATGATTACAGCAAATTCTGGCCCACATCCTTTAGAGTGTCAAGAAGCTAAAGGGCTGAAACACATGCTCAACAGGGAGTCTTCCTCTGATGATCACATTGCCTCCTGCTGTGAAGCTCTGCATGAAGAGTTTCCTGTTACTGGGCATCAACTTCAGAGAGCAGCTGCCATGGAAGCATATTCCAATAGAGACAAGGTTTGATAAATCTTTCATTTCCTTCCAGTTTTATATTCTACTCAAAATGTCAAATATTTTGTTTTATTTCACAGAGATGTGCCCTTCTTGTGCTCTTCTTAATATGAATGGTCTTGATCACAAATCAAAACTAAATTACACTTGAATAAAAATCATCTTTAACATTTATTCTCTCTCTTCATATGGAAAGAAACCACAGAATGATTTCTAATATTTTGGTCATTACAGGTCTTTAACAAAACAGAACAAATGGTCATAGTAGGCCTTTAACAAAATAGAACAAATGGCCATAGTAGATCTTTATTAAAAAGAAACATAACAACCAGAACAAAAAAATAGATAAGAAAACATTTAAATGAAAAAATTAAAATGTAAGCACTAAATACCTCTGTCCAAAGATAAGGACACCAGGAAATGATAATTAAAAATGTGTTTAAAATAGTAACACTGCGAAAAATATGATTCCATACTGTCTATTTCAATTTGACGCCCTATCTCTAAAAAAATAACTGCAAGACTGGGCCAGGTTACAACATCTTCATTGATGTGTTAGCCATTGCTGATAAAAATGTGCTTGTTTATAGTGACAGTGATTCTCAAAATATAATATACACGACCATTTTGTTAGAGGCAAGACTTCTAAAATGTGTCTCTGTTATGGCAGACCATTTAAGTCATATACTTGTCTGTGGGCAGCAGTGTTCCTCAAATATAATATACAGATCCATTTTGTTAAAAGTTAAAAACTTCTGGAAAATGCAACTAATATGGCAGACCAAAGTAATTAAATTTAAAAATGTACACAGTAAATTGATTTCTCTAATGGCAGAATTTACAAGTTTCTTTATATAAACATCATGATACAAAAGAACACTTTTATAAACATCATGATACAAAAGAACACTTTTTATAAACATCATGATACAAAAGAACACTTTTTTTTATAAACATCATGATACAAAAGAACACATTTTTTTTTATTGAGGATACAGAATGTGCAATAACATGTTTCCAGTTTTATAAACATACAACTTCTGAACATAAAAACATGTCATGGTTGTAGAAAGTTTCAAGTATTGAAAACACAATTTTTATATGCAAATAAAACATGAAAAACCTCAATCCAATTTCAAATACTACAGATTCTAAACTGCAACCATTTCTAAGCAGTCAATGAATGGAAAATATTGGAAGCTTATTAAAATATATTTATCTGCTTTTATATCAGGAGACACAGAAAGCTATTAAGTATGTAGGAAAGATAATTAGAAGGAAATTTCATTATTTATATATATATATATATATATATATGTATAGCTGCAATGCACAATAAAGACAAGTGGGACATTATTAAAACAGGTAAATGAATTTAAATATCTGGGAACAATGTTAACCTCAGATGGAAGATGTACAAAAGAGGTGAGATGCAGAATGGCCCAGGCAAAAGCAGCTTTCCGAAAAATGAAGAAGATAATGTGCAATCCATTTTTGACAATAGAAATAAGAAAAAGAGTTCTTAAATGTTATGTAGAGCCAGTTTTAACATATGAATGTGAATCATGGACAATAGGACAACAAACAAGAAAATCACTGGAGGCTGTAGAAATGTGGTTTTACAGAAGAATGTTGAGAATATCATAGACAACTAAGAAGAGTAATGAAAATGTTCTGAAAGAGGTCAAAGCAAAAAGAGAGCTAATTTCCAATATTAGGAAGAAACAATCATCATTGTTTGGCCATGCAATGAGAAGGGAACAGCTGGAATATATTGTAACAACTGGAAAAATTGAGGGACGAAGAGATAGAGGAAAGCAAAGAGAAAAGATAACAGACAGGTTAAGAGAATGGCTTGGCAGAAGGTCAACAAGAGAAATGATAAATAACTGTGGAGGTCAAAAGTTGTGGAGAGACATGATCACCTACGCCAGCAGGCATGGCACTTTATGATGATAATATATATATATATGTGGTTAGATAGACTCTTCAGCAACTAATACTTTAAGGGAAATTGAGTGTTTCAACAACAGTGTTGGAAAGGTTAAATGTGGCCATGATCTTGTTTTTAGTTCCTTACCGGCTGAAGACAGCACAAAAGGTGGAAGTCGCAGTTCTCCACGAATGACAATTTGCTGATAATTCTTGCTTGTTTCTTAGTCCCATGATTGAGCCTTCCCTAGTAATTGTTCTGTATTACATTTCTTTTGGTCTACCTTGTTTTCTTTTACCACATGGTCTCCACATGAATGCCTGTCGGGAAAGTCTTCATTGATTCTGTCACATGACCGATGTGTTTCCAATACCTTCTTATAAAGCTCCACATGAATTCTTTTATAGTTTCACCTCTTATTTTATCGTCTGAAATGTATTCTCCCCAACTTTTATTTGAGACTCTTCTATGACATTTATTTTCAAGAACATTTAATTTCAGATCTAAATTCTGAGTGGATTCCTAGCTTTCAAATCCATGTTTACATTGGTATCACACAGGAGTTGAACAACCTCAGTTTTGTACAATTTCTACATTCTATCTATCTCTATCTATCGTCCTTTCGAGCCGAAGACGGCACATAGGGCAGAACCACAATCTCAAAAACAGAAACCTTGTGTGCCAAAGTGGCACATATTGCAGAGATCACTGCTCTAAAATATATGGCGCTGTTTCCATAACAATACTTTTTTACAATGACAGCTCGTCAAGCCATCGATCAACCTCCTTAGTCGCCTCTTACGACATGCCTGGAAGGTCACAGTGTCACTATTCTACATTAGTAACTCTAAATTCTGTGGTAAGTAACATTTTTGACTGAAAACTGTAGGTCTAAACTGGTCTCTTAAATGAGTTTGAGCTTACAGAGTGGATTCAGTAAGATAATCATCTTATCCAAGAGAAGTGGTATGAAAGAATGATAAAGAATGAAACAGGATAAGTATGACAGTTTCTTCATCGCCAGTGGATGTCATATTTAAGTCCAGTCATGAAAATTGTTCACAGTATTGGCGATTTTTCTTGGGAACGAAAAGTACCTGTTTGTTGTATAAAAGCTACACTACATGCCTTGAGCACAGGCATTTTACAAGTTGTAAATGGGTACATAACTTATTTATGGTGGAAAAAAAAATGTTTAAGGTATTTTCATGTTCAAAATAATAAGACAAAGAAGGCAAGATAGTGTTAACTGGCCACCACATATTCAAATGCTGAAATTGCAGCTGGGAGATTGTTTATAATCTCTAAGACATTAAATGCTATGTGACTGTCTTAACAATTGTGATCACATTTTCCATTATAAAAAAAATGTAAAGGCTACCACATAGCAAATAATGATGTAAGGGCTGGAAGTTTTTGAGATCTCACAGATCTAGGTATCCATATTTCAAAAATGATGTGTGCACGATCTATCTTGCTGTCTTTACCTTGTCTAACTCTCAGAGTCAGGTAAATATTTACAACTACTGTGTGGAGTTAAGTATATCCTTACACTGATGTGAATACTGTACATTTTAATTGGGAATCTGGTCACTTAACTGTTATCTCCAGCATTTACCACAAAGGTAGCACTACTACAACTGTTGTACATTACAAATGTAGCACAAAACTTCAATATATGCATGCTACTAGTTAATCGTTGTGCACTACTTCCCAACTGTAGCACAAAACTACAATACTGCTACATGCACCAGTCAATTATTGAACACTACTTCCCAACTGTAGCACAAAACTACATTACTGCTACATGTAATAGTCAATTATTGAACACTACTTCCCTACTGTAGCACAAAACTACATTACTGCTACATGTGATAGTCAATTATTGAACACTACTTCCCAACTGTAGCACAAAACTACACTACTGCTACATGCACCAGTCAATTATTGAACACTACTTCCCAACTGTAGCACAAAACTACATTACTGCTACATGTGATAGTAAATTATTGAACACTACTTCCCAACTGTAGCACAAAACTACACTACTGCTACATGCACCAGTCAATTATTCAACACTACTTCCCAACTGTAGCACAAAACTACATTACTGCTACATGTGATAGTCAATTATTGAACACTACTTCCCAACTGTAGCACAAAACTACATTACTGCTACATGCACTAGTCAATTATTGAACACTACTTCCCAACTGTAGCACAAAACTACATTACTGCTACATGTACTAGTCAATTATTGAACACTACTTCCCAACTGTAGCACAAAACTATATTACTGCTACATGCACTAGTCAATTATTGAACACTACTTCCCAACTGTAGCACAAAACTACATTACT
The DNA here is from genome assembly GCA_032433765.1 of Megaustenia siamemsis. Lineage (NCBI taxonomy): Eukaryota > Metazoa > Mollusca > Gastropoda > Stylommatophora > Ariophantidae > Megaustenia > Megaustenia siamemsis. The sequence goes on along the minus strand of JAVIAB010000099.1, from coordinate 14,067,602 downwards.
GCTACATGTACTAGTCAATTATTGAACACTACTTCCCAACTGTAGCACAAAACTACATTACTGCTACATGCACTAGTCAATTATTGAACACTACTTCCCAACTGTAGCACAAAACTACATTACTGCTACATGTACTAGTCAATTATTGAACACTACTTCCCAACTGTAGCACAAAACTACATTACTGCTACATGCACTAGTCAATTATTGAACACTACTTCCCAACTGTAGCACAAAACTACATTACTGCTACATGCACTAGTCAATTATTGAACACTACTTCCCAACTGTAGCACAAAACTACAATCCTGCTACATGTACTAGTCAATTGTTGCACACCACTCTCAACATATTGATTAAAATTCTTCCAGAAAAATAACACACATAATTTCACCACATATATATATATGCTCTCAATCCATAAGTCTGTAGAACATTCCTCAATGAAAAAGTCTGTAGAATATTAATGAATCCATAAAGTCTGTGCAATATTCCTCGGTCAATATGAAGTCTGTAGAGCATTCCTCGATCAATATAAAGTCTATAGAACATTTCCTCTCCATCACTAGAAATGTTACGAGAAAATATTTTATCAAAATGTTGTTTTAAAAAAAAAGGAGAGAGAGAGAGCATACACTATGTGTGTTGTGCACATCCTCAAACACGCACATATTAACTGGAAGGCAAACGGATGCATCCATCGGGTCTGGATAGTGAGGTGGATGATTGTCCAACATGTCAACAAATGCTACCAAGCATGCCAGCTTTTGCCAGGCTCGGGGGGACACTAGAGGGGAAGACAACACAAGACGATGATCATCAAGGATAGAGCAATTAACTACAATCAATTACATATTTGTATTCACTGATTAGTTGCATCAATAAATTCACCAACAATTAGTGAAGTAAATGCATTCACTGACATTTTGTAACATAAAGATCACTTTAAATGACAATTAGTAAAATAAAAACATTAAATGACAGTTAAATAAATACAACAACTATATATATATATATATATATATATATATATATATATATATATATATATATATGCCCTTTTCGTCTTGTCAGACGGTCTAGTGGAGACTATTGTGTATTTTTTCTGAGGTTTTGTTTTTGTCGAACAGCTTCTCTCGTGGCTAATTCTACCAATGTTTGACAAACACACACGGCCACAGAATGAACAAGTCAGGCCCACTGATCCACAGGGTTCTCCATCCTTTTTCATGAGTCTTTTCTCTTCTAAGTTTTGCTTAAGCACAGTTTCAAATGATGTTATACCATTCCTCATACATGCTCTCCATGATGTGCGATAATTTGCCAGATGTTCCCAGTCATTTTCACAGATGGAGAAGTCATTTAGAGATGATTTACATATATCTCTATATCATAGTTTAGGTCTGCCGATTTGACTTTTCCCGTATGTTAGTTCACCATATAGTATTTGCTTGAGAATGCGCTTTTCTTCCATTCGTTGGACATGCCCCAGCCATCTTAGTCTTCGACTTCTGAGCATCAGCATGATTGTTGGAGTCTTAGCACGTTGCAGGACAGTTAAGTTGGTTATTTTGTCCTACCATTTGATGTGCATTATTCTGCGGAGACATCGCATGTGGAAGAAATTTAGTCTTTTTTTGTGATTTGAGTATGTTGTCCATACAACAACTGACAATTAGTAAAATAGATACATTCACCGACAATTAGTAAAATAACTACATTCATTGACAATTAGTAAAATAACTACATTCATTGTCAATTAGTAAAATAACTATATTCATTGACAATTAGTAAAATAGATACATTCACCGACAATTAGTAAAAAAAATACATTCACTGACAATTAGTAAAATAACTACATTCATTGGCAATTAGTAAAATAACTACATTCATTGGCAATTAGTAAAATAAATGCATTCATCAACAAATAGTAAAATAAATGCACTCATTAACAATTAGTAAAATAAATGCATTCATCAACAACAACAATTAGTAGAATAACTACAATCACTGACAGTAGAGAGTGGGAGGTCAAAACAATAAAAACGATCAAATTGCATAGGGAAATGATCACTTTTAGAATTGTTCTGAATCCAGCATTGCTGGTTAGCTGACCTAATAACACAGACTCAAAACCTTACAGTGATGGCACAAGTGTTGATGTAGAAGACATTATATTGTGCTAGTAGACATTTTTTTTATACATGATAACTTACTAAAAGTAATCTTGGAATAAGAAAAATACAAGGTAAATGAGGAAGAGGCTGACAAAGTAAAAGTGGGCTGATAACATCAAGAGGTGGACTGGAGAACCTGTGACAATATGTACAGTCAAGGCATGAGACAAGGTGAAATGGTGTTCCCTGGTAGTCGAGGATGACGTCATGGGACGCACCAAAATGGCAGCTTATTTATATTCGAGCTATGGACTAAGCAATGTTTACATTGAACACCACGATATATGTTATTGCAGCGAGTTGGCAGATTTTTGAAAATGTTTTCAAGGGTTTGAACATAAATGTTTGTTCACAGTTCCTTAACCTTCACTGTAGATGAAGTCGTTAATTCGATGGCTTCGTTTCAGTTGTGACCTTGGTAGCTAAGGACCTAACTTGTGCAAACGGATGGCATTGGCAAGGATCATTTTGAATCTATGAAGTGGGCTCATTGTGTGTTTAACTCAAAAGCATATGTGCTTTTTAACCAAAGACCTTTTTTTGGGGACTCAATGAAGATATCCCCGATGGAACAATATATTGTACTATTAGTCCCATAAATGATTCGCTTCCAGAGGTTTATGATGTAAACAAAGCAGTTTTGTCATTGCAAGTGAATAATGTCCACACCTATAATTGGTCAGGATTGTGTAGCAGCAGCAGCTTTATAGCGAACACAGAAAACATCACAGGATTGTGCTGTTCTGATACAGCTATGCCATGCTACCCTAGAATTGCCTTTAATGGGATTACTGTGACCATAAACCACTCTCCATGTGTGTGCCACATATTTACACCCCAGAAAGAAATACTGAATATAACAACATCATGTGCCGTCTGTGATATTAATGACCACAGACCAGGAGCCTCCAGTATGATTGATACAAACTGTTGCACCAAGCATTTCATCAGCAGAGCCATATCTATGGAATGTTAATCTGACATTGTTCTTGAATGATGCCCAAGTTAATGAGACATCAGAATCGTGTGGCGGCAGTTACAAGAAGGGGGCGGAGAACATCAAGTTCTGCTGCTATAAAGGAGACTTGCCTTGCTATCCCAGAATTGCCTTAAATGGGATCACTGTAGTTGAAAACTTCTCCTCTTGTGTAAACTACACATTCACATCTAAGAGTGAATCAGTGAAGGTCACAAAATCATATTCTCTCTGTGGTTTTACTAACTACAGGTCATGTGGCTTCTATTGGATTGGAAATGATAACTTACCACCACTGTGTGTCTATATGTTTGGAATTGGAGTCATCAATGATGGCCTAACATCATCAAGTGCTATGATGATCATCATTTTCGGGAGGACGTGAACTCCCATGGTATATGGTGGATAGGCGGCAGGAACCATTGAAGGCTATGTCTGAAAAGTGTTCCTTCTTGCAGTTTCCTCATATTCCAAGTCCGGCTTGTTGCAGGAGCTACTGAGTTAAGTGCTCTGTGCACACCGTGAGCTGTGTGTCTCATCCGTTTTGATCCTGCTTCGATATCCCGCTTGTTTACGATGAATGATGATATCGTATGACGGGAAACAGTTGGCTGTGTTCACTTTCTGTGCGGTTTCGCCTTATGTCTTTTGGCGTGTGCTGAGACTGCTACGATGGGGACTACAGTTACCTTTCTTTGTTTGGGAGATGAGTTAGTAATTCGGATGATTCCACTGGCACGGGCGGTTGAGCAATTATGGATTTTAATTCGTTTGCTGTGATACCGAGGCCTTCCATAACCAAATAACCAATAACAATCCCTGGTAGTCAAGCATGTACTGTCAAGGCACGAGACAAAAGTGAAATGGTGATCCCTGGTAGTCAAGTTTGTACAGTCAAGACATGGGACAAAGTGAAATGGTGATCCCTGGTAGTCAAGCTTGTACAGTCAAGGCATGGGACAAAGTGAAACGGTGATCCCTGGTAGTCAAGCTTGTACAGTCAAGGCATGAGACAAAGTGAAATGGTGATCCCTGGTAGCCAAGCTTGTATAGTCAAGACATGAGACAAAGTGAAATGGTGATCCCTGGTAGCCATGCTTATACAGTCAAGATATGAGACAAAGTGAAATGGTGTTCCCTGGTAGCCAATCTTGTATAGTCAAGACATGAAACAAAGTGAAATGGTGATTCCTGGTAGCCAAGCTTGTATAGTCAAGCCAGTAGACAGTATGAAAGAGCGTTCCCTGGTAGCCAAGCTTGTATAGTCAAGCCAGTAGACAGTATGAAAGAGCGTTCCCTGGTAGCCAAGCTTGTATAGTCAAGCCAGTAGACAGTATGAAAGAGCATTCCCTGGCAGCCAAGCTTGTATAGTCAAGCCAGTAGACAGTATGAAAGAGCGTTCCCTGGTAGCCAAGCTTGTACAGTCAAGCCAGTAGACAGTATGAAAGAGCGTTCCCTGGTAGCCAAGCTTGTATAGTCAAGTCAGTAGACAGTATGAAAGAGCGTTCCCTGGTAGCCAAGCTTGTATAGTCAAGTCAGTAGACAGTATGAAAGAGCGTTCCCTGGTAGCCAAGCTTGTATAGTCAAGCCAGTAGACAGTATGAAAGAGCATTCCCTGGTAGCCAAGCTTGTATAGTCAAGTCAGTAGACAGTATGAAAGAGCGTTCCCTGGTAGCCAAGCTTGTATAGTCAAGTCAGTAGACAGTATGAAAGAGCGTTCCCTGGTAGCCAAGCTTGTATAGTCAAGTCAAGAGACAGCATGAAAGGGCATTCCCTGGTAGCCAAGCTTGTATAGTCAAGTCAAGAGACAGCATGAAAGGGCATTTCCTGGTAGCCAAGCTTGTATAGTCAAGTCAAGAGACAGTGTGAAAGGGCATTCCCTGGTAGCCAAGCTTGTATAGTCAAGTCAAGAGACAGCTTGAAAGGGCATTCCCTGGTAGCCAAGCTTGTATAGTCAAGTCAAGAGACAGCATGAAAGGGCATTCCCTGGTAGCCAAGCTTGTATAGTCAAGTCAAGAGACAGCATGAAAGGGCATTCCCTTGTAGCCAAGCTTGTTTAGTCAAGTCAAGAGACAGCATGAAAGGGCATTCCCTGGTAGCCAAATCGTCATTTTCAAAGGTGGCATAAATAATAAGTATTGTATACCTTAGATTATTTATATTATGACCTCCAATTGTTATCCCAGGCATGCCCCTTATGGATCTTAAAATAATCACACTATAAATATTAAACAAATCTGGTGACAGCACACAACCTTGCCTAACACCCTGTTTTATTTGTTGAAACATTCCCAATTAGAAAACAGGAGCACTACATCATCTACAAGATCCAGGTCTTCCAAATTATTCTTCTCATACCATTGGATGCCATTCTTGTCTTTGTAACATTTCATCATCATCATCGAGTGCCTTCTCCTCAACGAAGGTTGGCTACCATGGATTCTACTCTGTTTCTTGCTTTGATGGTGCAGGCTGTCATAGATTGACTTGTCCATCTTTTGATGTTACTCGTCCATGCTAATCTTGGTCTGCCTCTGCTACCTTGTATTTTTCCTTCCAATATTACTTTTAGTAGGCTGTTGTGTCTTTTAACATGCCCCAAAAATTTCATTGGTCTTGTCTTAATTGTATTTAGTAGTTCTCTTTTTATTTTCAGTTGTTTTAAAACTTCATCATTTGTTATCTTTTGTTTCCATCCAATTCTACCTATTCTTCTATAAATCCACATTTCAAAGTTGTAACATTTACTCATTATGTAATCAATGGTAATTACAAATAGCAATGGTGATAGTATACATCTCTGTTTGACTCCTGCTTCAATCTGGAACCAATCACTCATTCTCTCCTCTGTGCGAACTGCGCAAGTATAGCCACCATATGTCTTTTATAATGGTAACTTTTTGTGGTATTCTGTAATGTTTCAAGATATTGCACACGGACAATCTATGTATGCTGTCAGACACTTTTTAATAAATGTCACGCAATGAAACCACATCCACACAATATTCATTTTAAGAATGATAAAATGGATGTACTAGACTCGTGATTTCATTACCCATTAACAAAGAAATCAAGAGCCCCCATCACGTCAAGTGGCGTATAGGGAATATGGTGTTAGTGACCATAATTTTTACAGACCTCTTCGGAACATGATTTTTGGGGTAATGTGCTTGGTATTATGCCTGAGCCGTTTTATTTTTCTATAAAAAAAAATCTGGTGCCCAATTAAGGCTGGGGGAACATGGAAGCCATTGATCAGGATCGAACCTAACCTCTTGTCCTTTGTAGTCCAGTTGACTAATGATTTCTTCACCCATGCTGCAAAATTGAAACTAAAATGCCACAGTGAGAAGTAAACAAACAACTGTGTGTAGTTAGCAACTTTAATTGGACTTTGAGAACTTGTTGCACACAACAGCCAGGCAACTCTATGACAACAACCAGACAACTCTATGACAACTGCCAGGCAACTCTATGACAACTGCCAGGCAACTCTATGACAACTGCCAGGCAACTCTATGACAACAGCCAGGCAACTCTATGACAACTGCCAGGCAACTCTATGACAACAGCCAGGCAACTCTATGACAACTGCCAGGCAACTCTATGACAACTGCCAGGCAACTCTATGACAACTGCCAGGCAACTCTATGACAACAGCCAGGCAACTCTATGACAACTGCCAGGCAACAGCCAGGCAACTCTATGACAACTGCCAGTCAACTCTATGACAACAGTAAAGAAAGAAAGCAAAAACACTACAATTAATAGATGCACCACTCACTGTCTTAGCTAATCCAGGCTGCTGTAATATATCATCAGATGAGAGAGCTCTGCCAGGAAGCTCTTCTGTTTTCTCCTCTTCTCTACGTTTTAAACAAGCGGCTTTTGGGTTTAGGTTTCTCTCTGTAGTTGTAAATAGACACATGAACATTTGAGAATTTATTTTAATAATAAATACATCCTTATATTAATAGTTCATAGCTACCACTTTCTATCTTAGAAAACTACGCATTCAAATTAGTCAAAAGGTAAACAAGTCATTAAAACAGTCCCACTTTAATTGGAGATAATCTAAATTTTCATGATTCTTCTTCTTTCCTTCCTCATCTGCCTTTCAGCGTCGAGGGGAGATATAATTTGCGGTCTTTTGCTCTTCTGTTCGCCTCTGCTGCTGTTATGTTTCCTAGTGCTTCTAATATTCCATCGATCCATCTTTTCGTGGTCGACCCTTGGGTTTGGTGTTCTCATAACGTTTGTTGAAGGCTCGTTGTGTTGTGTTTTGTTCTTTCTGCCTCAACACGTGGCCAAACCATTATATCTGTTGTTTCCTTATATATTCTATGGCGGGGGCTATTCCTAGCTTTTTTCTCAGTTCTTCATTTCTGATCTTATCTCTCAGACTGTTTCCTGTCATTCGTCTAACACATTTCATCTCTGTAGAGGTTACTTTTCTTATTGTTCTTGCATCTAGGGTCCAGGTCTGGTATTGGTAGCACAACGTTGGGATGAAGATTGTATTGTATAGTGCTCATTTTGCCTCCAGAGTTATTTACTTGTTGGACAATAGTGGTGATAACTGTCCGATGATTTGACAAGCTTTGTTGTAACTTGATTTTCATGATTATACTAAGAAAATTATGACAGTGGTTTTTTGTTGCCTTCCGTTGGTTTGTTTTATGATTGGCTCCGCTAGCTTTTCACTAAAAAGTCTCACCCACAAGGCAATGGGGTTGTTTTATTTCAGGGTATCCTCCTTTAGCCTTTTAATCTTTTGAGCATTACTTCAAGGCAGCAGGGGAGCTGCAGGTTGTACTGTCTTCTGCATACAGTAGCAGGTCAAATTACCCGACCTGACAGACGGTTTATTAAAAGAGAGCTAATACCCAATATTAGGAAGAAACAATCATCATTTTTTGGTCTTGTAATGAGAGGGGAAGAGATGGATATATTGTAACAACTGGGAAAATAGAGGGAAGCAAAGAGAAAGGATACCAGACAGCTTTAAGAGAATGACTTGACAAAAGGTCAACAACAGAAATGATAAATAACTGTCGAGATCGAAAGTTGTGGAGAGACATGACATTTGTGTTTTCCTGCATTGTTTTATATCTGATTGCTGAGGAGAACTATGCCATCAGCAAAGTCAAGGTCCCACAAATGGTCTCCTTGTATCCATTCAATGCCTTTATTACCAGTGCAGCATTTCTTCATTATGAAGTCCATAACAACTCCAAATAACAAGGGTGATAAAATACATCCTTGTTCAACCCCAGTTTCTATTGGAGAACATTCGCTCAGTCATTCCTCTGTACGAACTGCACATGTGTAGCTATCATACATGTCTTTGATAATATTTAGTAACAATTACTACGACTTAAATGTAACATTTTGAGTTCTGATAATCAAACGTTCTTTTGAAAAACTGAATATTGCAAGCCATGAAACCCTCAGATTTGCTAATCTTTGATCTTTTCACCACAAGCATAAACTACAGAAATATCATTCACACATAAATATTTGCTTTAACTAAAAATGTGACATTATATGTGTGCTGTCGCAAATTGAAACCACTTTAATAAAATATCAGTTTTAAGAATGAATGGAATGTGTTAGGCTCAGGACATCATCCATAAATGCAACCAAATTTACAAGATTGTAACGAAAATGTGACTTTCAGATGAAAACAAACCACTGTGATTAACACAATGGGCTCAGACTTACAAATTGCTCAATCGGTTCACACAAAATGAATTTGCAAACTGGCATATGCTGCACACGTTTGGTGCACAAAATAAATCTAGAAACTATCACATGAAGTGCCATGCAGTTGACTCTGGTGGAAATGAGGGAGAGAGGCAGAACAAGGACAACCTGATGGAGAATAGTGGATGTACAGTGTGGGCCAGACCTGGGAGAGTTTGCAAAGCATGACCATTGACTGTGCGAAATGGATGGGTTGTGATGTAACTACCATGAGGCCATAACCAGAGATCGTTATGGGTGTTAGTTGCTGCTTCACTCGTTGACTACTGAGATGAAGTAGAAGAACATTAATCAAGAAGTTACTAACTAATTTTAGTTAGCTGAGTTGGCAGTGTTCCCTAGCGTTTAGCTTCTTGTGGCAAGGTGTTGATATTTTATGCAAGTGGTTTCAAATTGTGCCACTGAGTACGGGTTCGATCCTGCTTTGGACCATATATTGTTTTTTGTTTTTTTTCTGTTGTTGATTATTTATAATTTTTTCTGAGTGCTGTAAACACACCTTTTCTTCTGAAATTATTCATCATCATGTGCCATACCGGTTGGCATAGGTGATCATGTCCCTCCACAATCTTCTATCTACAGTGCATCGTATCAGTTCTGTTGTTGATTGTTTTCCATGCCATGACACCAAGCTATCCAGTATCTTCTCTCTCTGTCGTCCGCGACCTCTCTTTCCTTTTATTTTGCCAGTTGTAACCAAGTATTCCAACTTTCCTCTTCTCATAATGTGCCCGAAAAATGTTGATTGCTTCCTTCTGATGTTTTTTAAGAGCTCCCTTTTTGTGTTGGTCTCTTTGAGAACTTTCTCATTGGTCTTTTTAGCTGTCCAGGGAACTTTCAACATTCTACTGAGAAATCCCATCTCTATGGCCTCTAATCGTCTTTTCATTTGTTTGTCTACTGTCCATGATTCACTTCCATAGGTCAGAATTGGTTCTATATAGCACCGATGAACTCTCTTTCTCATTTTTATTGACATAGATTTGTTGCATAAGATATTTTTCATTTTCTGAAATGCTATTTTGGCCTGAGCCATTCTGCTTTTTATTTCTGTAGTGCAACTCCCATCTGATGTTATTATTGTGCCCAAGTATTTGAAACGTTGTACTTGTTTCAGCTTTGTCTCGTTTATTTTTATGCTGCAAGATGGTGATGATTGTTTCTTCGATATAACCGTTACTTCTGTTTTCTTACTATTCAGACTGAGACCTTTCTTGTTGCTTTCTTTTACTATTATGTCTATCATTTCTTGTAGAAATTATTAGCTAGATTAATTAATCAAGAAGAGAGTAGAGGGGAATAGAAAATAAACAAAGTTTTGTCAAGTAGGACTAAACAAAAAGAATTAAAATATCGGCACTTGAGACCTCGAACTTGACTCTCTAAGGTAGTGATGACGTTGACTGCCTGCTGTAGCACCATCAGCTTGGTCAACGGTTGGCTGGAGTTGCAGTGTAGGGTCACCATCTGGCCTAGTTCTTTGAAAGCTTCATTTATGTCTCGGACTCTGACCCTGTTGATAGGAAGAGAGAGTTACAAATGTTTTTTTTATGATATTTTAGTAGTCTTGGTCAATTTTCTCAGTTTTGAGACATAACTTGAGTATAATTCTGCTATCTATCTACTGTCCTTTCGAGCCGAAGACGGCACATAGGACAGAACCACAATCTCAAAAACAGAAACCTTGCATGCCAAAATGGCACATATTGCAGAGATCGCTGCTTCTAAAATATATGGCCCTGTTTCCATAACAATACATTTTACAATGACAGCTTGTCAGGGCATCGATCAATCTCCTTAGTTGCCTCTTACGACATGCTTAGAAGGTCACAGTGTCACTATTCTTTACTTCCCTCATAATGAGGCCCTGGTAACACACAATTCTACTATGGTACTTTAAAAATGATCATAAGGGATGCTATGAATTAATTTGTTACATTATTTGTGGTTAAATTATAGTTCTTTTATACCAGAGAGGGTCAATCTTTTATATTAGAGAGGGTCAGTCAATCTTCTATTTCAGAGAGGGTCAATCTTTTATATTAGAGAGGGTCAGTCTTTTATTATAGAGGGTCAATCTTTTATATTAGAGAGGGTCAGTCTTTTTTTATTAGGGAGGGTCAATCTCTTATATTAGAGAGGGTCAGTCAATCTTCTATTTCAGAGAGGGTCAATCTTTTATATTAGAGAGGGTCAGTCTTTTATTATAGAGGGTCTTCTTCTTCTTCTTTCCTTCCTCATCTGCCTTTCAGCGTCGAGGGGAGATATAATTTGCGGTCTTTTGCTCTTATGTTCGCCTCTGCTGCTGTTATGTTTCCTAGTGCTTCTAATATTCCAACGATCCATCTTTTTCGTGGTCGACCCTTGGGTCTGTTGTTCTCACAACGTTTGTTGAAGGCTCGTTGTGTTGTGTTTTGTTCTTTCTGCCTTGTCACGTGGCCGAACCATTTTATCTGTTGTTTCCTTATATATTCTATGGCTGGGGCTATTCCTAGCTTTTTTCTCAGTTCTACATTTCTGATCTTATCTCTCAGACTGTTTCCTGTCATTTGTCTAACACATTTCATCTCTGTAGAGGTTATTTTTCTTATTGTTCTTGCATCTAGAGTCCAGGTCTGGCATTGGTAGCACAACGTTGGAATGAAGATTGTATTGTATAGTGCTCGTTTTGCCTCCAGAGTTATTTCCTTGTTGGACAATAGTGGTGATAACTGTCCGATGATTTGACAAGCTTTGTTGCATCTTGATTCTATCTCTGCTGTTTGGGAATTGTCGTTTGTCATTAGACTTCCTAGGTATTTGAATTCCTCTACTTGTTTTAGTTGTCTGCCTTCTATAGTTATGTTGATGTTCTGTTTATTTTTGGCGACATTCATGACTTCTGTTTTGTTGACGTTGATTTTCATGTTGTATTTTGTTCCTAAGATGTTGAGTTTGTTTAAGTGTTCTTGTAGGTCTTCTATTGTTTCATGTATTAGTGCCTGGTCGTCTGCAAATAGAAGCTCGTTGATCTCCTCTGTCTCTGATGGGTTGGCTAGCTTGCATATATGGTCCATGTATGTAATAAACAGTAGGGGGGATAGTACGCACCCCTGTCTTACACCTGATCTAACTTCGAAGTGGTCTGTGTAGCCTGTTGCTGTTCTGACCCTGCAGCTGCTGTTGGCGTAGAGACTTTTAATAATGTTGGTTAGATGTTGGCTTACTCCGTATGTTGTTAGTATCTCCCACAGTTGTTCTCTGTTTACTCTGTCGAATGCTTTTTCCTGGTCAATGAAGGCTATGTATAAGTTTTGGTTGTGTTCTGTCGTTTTTTCTGCAAGCTGTTTTAGTGTGAATAGTGCGTCGGTACATCCTCTGTTTTTTCGGAACCCCATTTGAGAATCGCTTAACTGTAGTTCTATTATTGGTCTCAGTCTTTTTTCCAAGATTTTGGCGTATAGCTTTCCTACATGGCTGAGCAGAGATATACCTCTATATTGATTGCAGTCTCTTTTGCTACCTTTCTTTTTCCATATTGGTATGATGATTGCCTGTTGCCAGTCTTCTGGGGCTTGTTGTTGGTGCCATGCTGCATTATAGAGGGTCAATCTTTTATATTAGAGAGGGTCAGTCTTTTTTTATTAGGGAGGGTCAATCTCTTATATTAGAGAGGGTCAGTCAATCTTCTATTTCAGAGAGGGTCAATCTCTTATATTAGAGAGGGTCAGTCAATCTTCTATTTCAGAGAGGGTCAATCTCTTATATTAGAGAGGGTCAGTCAATCTTCTATTTCAGAGAGGGTCAATCTTTTATATTAGAGAGGGTCAGTCTTTTATTATAGAGGGTCAATCTTTTATATTAGAGAGGGTCAGTCTTTTTTTATTAGGGAGGGTCAATCTCTTATATTAGAGAGGGTCAGTCAATCTTCTATTTCAGAGAGGGTCAATCTTTTATATCAGAAAGGGTCAGTCAATCTTCTATACCAGAGAAGGTAAAATTTGTCAAATTGTGAAATATTTATTTTCATAAACATTATTGGACTGAAACATCAACAGCATACAAATTAATTGTCTAAAATATTCACATTTTGTCATACAGTGTTACTCCAATAAAATACCTATCTAAAAAATGAGTGGAATGTAGCTTCCTCATGATATTTTCATTGATACAAGTAACAACATTTGTATGATTATAACAAAAATAACACTTTGAGACTAAAGCAAACAGCTGTGGAGTAAAATACTTGAATGATCATCATCATCATCAAGTACCGAGCCTACAGGTGTAGGTGATCATGTCTCTCCACAACTTTCGATCTCGGCAGCTATTTATCATTTCTGTTGTTGACCTTCTGCCAAGCCATTCTCTTAAGCTGTCTGTTATTTTTTCTCTTTGCTTCCCTCTATCTCTTCATCCCTCAATTTTTCCAGTTGTTACAATATATTCAAGTTGTTCTCTTCTCATTACATGGCCAAAAAATGATGATTGTTTCTTCCTAATATTGGAAATTAGCTCTCTTTTTGACCTCTCTCAGAACATCTTCATTACTCTTCTTAGCTGTCCATGGTACTCTCAATATTCTTCTGTAAAACCATATTTCTACAGACTCCAGTGATTTTCTTGTCTGTTGTCCTATTGTCCATGATTCGCATCCATATGTTAAGACTGGCTCTACTTAACATTTAATAACTCTTTTTCTTGTTTCTATTGTCAAAAATGGATTGCATAGTATCTTCCTAATTTTTTGGAAAGCTGCTTTTGCCTGAGTCATTCTGCATCTCACCTCTTTTGTACATCTTCCGTCTGAGGTTAACAAAGTTCCCCAAATATTTAAATTCATTTACCTGTTTTAATATTGTTCACTTGTCTTTATTTTGTAATTGAATGATGGAAGTGTTTATTTAAACATTTGACCTCTGTAAAAATTTTTCTGGACTTCTGGTCAATATGGCAGATAGGCCAGCAGAAACTGTTGAGGCTCAGTGTAAAAAGTGTTCCTTGTTGCAGTTTCCTCATATTCCAAGTCCAGCTTTCTTCCAGAGCTACTGAGTTTAGTGCTCTGTGCCCACTGTGAGCTGTGTTTTTCATCCAGATTGTGTTTTGATATTCTGATTGCTTAGGATGAATGATGATATCACATGACAAAGGACAGTTCAACTGCGTTCACTTTCAGTGCGGTTTGGCCTTGTGTCTTTTGGCGTGTGTTGTTGCTGCTATGATGGGAACTGCAGCTGCCTTTCTTTGTTTGGATCCTTTAATGGGATAAATTTTAATTTGGATGATGCCACTGGCATGAATGGTTGAACAAATATGGATTCTAATTTGTTTGCAGTGATACCAGTGCCTTCGAAGAGAAAAGACCAAACATTCTTCTGTTCCACTGTATGAAGACTGCTCGTCTTTTCAGCATTCAACAATTGAGTGGGTGTGGATTCTTTGTGTTAATGACAAAGCAGCAATATCTGTGTCCTTTGGCCCAAACATCCATCTTCAGTTTGGGTAGTCAGTCTGCTTAACAATTTCTGCTTGGGATGTAGCCAATTTTGGCCTACTCTTTTCAACTTTTAACTTCCAAGGGTTCTTTAACGTATATATTAAGGATCTATTTGTCACCGTTATTCAACAGGGCAGGATATGGGATCTTACTACCTAGAGACCAGGAGAGGGTAAAGGCATGAAGAGACAAGGAGAGGGTAAAGGCATGAAGAGACCAGGAGAGGGTAAAGGCATGAAGAGACCAGGAGAGGGTAAAGGCATGAAGAGACAAGGAGAGGGTAAAGGCATGAAGAGACCAGGAGAGGGTAAAGGCATGAAGAGACCAGGAGAGGGTAAAGTCATGAAGAGACCAGGAGAGGGTAAAGGCATGAAGAGACAAGGAGAGGGTAAAGGCATGAAGAGACCAGGAGAGGGTAGTCATGAAGAGACCAGGAGAGGGTAAAGTCATGAAGAGACCAGGAGAGGGTAAAGGCATGAAGAGACCAGGAGAGGGTAAAGTCATGAAGAGACCAGGAGAGGGTAAAGGCATGAAGAGACCAGGAGAGGGTAAAGGCATGAAGAGACCAGGAGAGGGTAAAGTCATGAAGAGACCAGGAGAGGGTAAAGTCATGAAGAGACCAGGAGAGGGTAAAGTCATGAAGAGACCAGGAGAGGGTAAAGTCATGAAGAGACCAGGAGAGGGTAAAGGCATGAAGAGACCAGGAGAGGGTAAAGGCATGAAGAGACCAGGAGAGGGTAAAGTCATGAAGAGACCAGGAGAGGGTAAAGTCATGAAGAGACCATAGATTTAAAGTGAAAAAATCCCATGACACTTGAGGGATTTAAACCTAGATATCACCGGCAGTGCACTGATGGTACGTGAGGTGCAATCATTCCAGTGCAGAGGCCCATGTCTTACCATCTAGACCACCCAGTCCTGCCCCGTTTAATGATGAAAGCACCCATGGTAGGCGCTTTTTCTAAGTAGCCATGATCTGCCTCATCACTGAGACTGATCTTTTCAACTTTATCAAATCGTGGGCCTCTCGTTGTTTGTTTTATTTCAGCTGTTGGAACAAGGAGGGTGTGAGAGCAATGGAATCTTGGTGTTCTTGGTATAGACACAGACTAAAGGCCAATGTCGTGAGAAAAGTGGGGTGATCGAGAAACTTCGAAGGTTGGGTAGAGTGAGCGATGACATGTTGTTTTCAGGAGTGCGAGATAGGGGTCAAAGAATCAATCAATGCGGTGAAACTGGATTGGTTGTGAGAAGTGGTATTTAAACTTGTGCACAAACAAACCGGGGAGTGTGGATGGAGTACGGAGATAATAAGGAGACAGTCAGGTGGACTGGGAGTGATGGGTCGGGGTAGCGCTGTAGGGCGTTAAGCCCGGACCCGTAAATGAAAAGACGACTACTGCCCATATGATAGGACTGCCACTATTAGATGGGACTACTGCAGAATTAATAGAAGAGAGAGAGACAGTCACTAGTAGATATCTGGATGCTGTTAGGATAGAAATGTTTCGGTTCTTGCACATGTCTTTTATTCCTTCTATCCATCTCTTCCTTGGTATCCCTCCTGCCTTTTGTCCTGATGTTTAGAGACAGAAAGCTTTTGATGTTGTTTGGTCTGGTTTCCTTCTTACCACATGTTGGAACCATTTCACTTGTTGATTGTATATGTGTTCCAGCATGGTTTCATTCTGATCTGTTCTCCATGTTGGGTGGGTATTCAATTTCTCACTTACAGGACTGTTTAGTACAATTCACACTCTATCCTCTAGGGACATCATCATCATCATCACTGGGTGCCGTTTCCACATCGAAGGTTGGCTACCATGGAGCACCATTCCACTTTGTCTCTTGCTTTGATGGTGCAGGTTGTCATAGGCTAACTTGTCCATCTTTTGATGTTACTCGTCTATGTTAGTCTTGGTCTGCCTCTTTTAGATTGTATTTTCCCTTCCAACAAATATTTTTTGTCTTGATTGTGTTTAGTAGTTCTCTTTTCATTTTTAGCTGTTTTAAGACTTCATTGTTTCATTTCTTTTCTTTCCGTCCAATTCTACCTATTCTAGTCCACATGTCAAAGGCCTCACATTTCTGTTCTGTTTTCTTGTCAAATGTCCATATTTCTGCACCATACAGGAAGTAGGGACAAACATAGGAAGAACCAGTCACCAATGCCAAAGAATGCACCAACATTGGAACGAATGGTTTGTTTTGATGAAGGTCACCTTCAAAGGATCAGTCTATTTTTTAACTGGGAATGCCATTTAATTGTCTGTGTTGGCTTAGGCAGGACTCTTGTTGGAGGATATTCCTTTTATTTTTTCTCATCATCATCAAGTGCCGTCTCTGCAACGAAGGTTGGCTACCATGAATCGCCATTCCACTCTGTTTCTTGCTTTGATTGTGCAGGTTGTCATAGATTGACTTGTCCATCTTTTGATGTTACTCGTCCATGTTAGTCTTGGTCTGCCTCTGCCTCTTTTACCTTGTATTTTCCCTTCCAATATTACTTTTAGGCTGTTGTTTCTTTTAATGTGTTCCAAAAATTTCATTTGTCTTGTCTTAATTGTATTTAGTAGTTCTCTTGTTATTTTTTCTATCCTTTAGTAAATCTATAGATGGCTAGGTTTTCACTTGTTGGCTTCCAAAAGCACAGAGATTATTACTTCCAGTTCAGCACAAATATATACAAACCAACTTTCTCTCCAAAGAGCCTACATGACACTCTTTTGAGAGAAAGTTAGAACTTTTAAGCAAGAATATACATAATATTTCAAAATATGCTAGACATAGTTGTACATTCTATAATGAAAAAAATCACATAATTACAGTCATTGAGCACATAGTATACATAAGCTTTGAAGCCAGTGATGGGGAGTGTTAGACACTCCAAGGTATGGTGACAGCTTTACAAAGAGGGAACACAACACAATACTGACGTTTCGGCCTGTAGCCTTCTTTAGAAAACAGCGACAAAGACAACAAACGATGAAGCACAATTAAAACATACATAAGCTTTCCCCTATCCTGCAACATCTTTGAGCATACCTTTCTCTATTGTTGTTAGCTTGTCGTCGCTGCCTTTCACGCTCAGCTTTGTCGGCTGGTGTCAAGTTTGCATCATCATCATCCTTGCTTCTGGGTAGAGTAAATTACAAAGTACAATTAATAGATTACTTAAGTAAAGTAAAGGTAAAGTACAAGACCTGAATCGGCATCTTAGCAGGCGAGTTTTCACGCATATTTGCTCGAACACCTATCCAGAAATGTTCAGAGACTTTCTTCTTTGGATAGTGTTGCCTCAAGCATAGAAACTCATAAAGCAAGGTGGCATTCCTCACCTTCCCAGAGTACTACCCTGGTACCCATTTCTACGAGTGGCTGGGTTAACTGTTGGGGTATTTTTATGTTTCCAACCACAAGTACAATTCACACTGCTTCCAGCGGGAATCGAACACGGGTTGTCCGAATGTCGGTAGCCTAGTCGGGTGATTTTCCCAACTAGGCTACCAAGGCCCCAGATTACTTAAAATACTTAAGATTAAGATTACTTAAGTATAAGTAAGCAATGCCCCAACTGAAATAATATTTCACAGTAGCAGGCCACAATTTTTTGTGGTGAAATACAAGAGGGGGAGCCACGAACAACCTTTCTCACTGTTATTACTTTTCACTAGCTCAGCGAACAATTCCTTTATCAGCTCTGTCAACTGGACACAACCACGCTGCATTTGAACACACATTCACCTAATACCAAGTCTCCAAGTAAGCACTACTAATACTCTCTGATCTCATATACTAATACTTCATATAACATAATCCAGCCTCAGTAAAGTTTCTGCCTTTTAAAAGAAATGACCGTCCGTCCGTCCATCCGTCCGTCCGTCCGTCCATCCATCTATCTATCTATCTATCTATCTACCTTTCGAGCCGTAGCCGGCCCATAGGGCGTAGACCAAGATACTCCTTCTCTTATCTAAATTTTTGTTCTAGCAGTTTTCAATTCTTTTAAAGATATTTTATAAAATCTCGCCATTTGCCTCTGTTCTGTGCAACCAGCTCTATCTCATTGAGGGAGCCGATTCCTGCTACTCTTGCCTCTCCCATCAGTCTTCTTCTCAGTGTCTCTCTGGGTTTTCTACTTTTCCTCTTACCTGTTGTTTCCCACATGAGGGATTACTTTGCTATTCTGTTATTATCTCTTCTCATCACATGTCCAACATATGACCATTGTCTTTTCTTTATTGCTGAAGATATTAGTGGTTGATTGGCGATTTCTCTAATTTCCTCATTTGTTTTGAATTCGTTCCATGCTATACCAAGTATTTTCCTTAGACATTTATTTTTGAACGCGTTCAACTTTGTTTCTATCTCTCTCGTTGTCTTCCAGCTTTCACGCACATATGTAAGGGTAGATACTACGTTTGATTTGAATAGTCTAAGTTTTGTGTTTGTGCTGATGAGTTTTGATTTCCATAACTTTTCAAGGCTTCTGAAAGACATTGCTGCTTTAGCTATGCATTCTGTACAAATATTCAAAATGTGAACTTGATTCAATAACAGGTTCAAAGTTATGGTTTAGTTTAATCATTAGTTCATCCTCATTGAACACCAGACAATCATAATTGCTCTGATCTCATGTGAAGAATATCCATTAACATGTAGCGGACTAACGACACTAGTGCTGTGTTGGTTGATAAGTTTTTGAATTCCTATGTAGCACTCTCGTCTGGCATCTCCCATCATGGCATGATATTCATGAAACCTGTTCATGGCTGGGGATTCGAGGGGCCATATTTAAAGTAACCTTTTGATCGTCTCTGAGGGTATTCAGAATATCAGAGTGTTATGGATTTGTTAAATTCAATTTCCCAAATTCATCACCCTCTGACGTTTGCATAATTATTAAAAAAAAAATGCCTAAGTATTCTCTCCACAAATTTTAAAGTCATTCTTATGTATTCCATCACGGAGGACAGACCTGTTGTTCGAGCTAAGTCATTTTCATATACTTTTTATGATACATTTTTCTTTTTTTATTTGATATATCTCATCGCTCATCCTCCCTCTTCTCATGTAGTATACCTCTCTTCTCTCTCCTTTCTTATTTCAACATCCTGCTTTCCTCTCCCTCCACTTGATTATCTAACATGTAGTTATAGATAATTGTGCTTCATCGTCTGTTGTCGTTGTCCCTGTATTCTGAAGAAGGCCACAGGCTGAAACGTCAGTATTGTGTTGTGTTCCTTCCTTGTAAAGCTTTCCCCATACCTTAGAGTGTTTATCACACCCCACTACTGGCTCCCTATTCTCTCCACAAATGTACTGTCCAACAAGTTGGAGTAATGTTTCACAATGTCTGTGACTGACTAAGTTAAATATGATCTAATCCAAGTAGCATCCAGACAAACTCCAGAACATATCCTATAGGACTGCAGCACTCTCAACACTCTAATGTGGAGCAGTAGTTGATCATTAATCACTACTAATATCTTCAGTAATAAAGAAAAGACGATGGTCATACGTTGGACATGTGATGAGAAGAGATAATAATCGAATAGCAAAGCAAGCCCTCATATGGGAAACAACAGGTAAAAGAAAAAGAGGAAGACCCAGGGAGACACTGAGAAGAACATTGATGAGAGAGGCAAGAGCAGCAGGAATCGGCTCCCTCAATGAGATAGAACTGCTTGCACAGAACAGAGACAGATGGCGAGATTTGATAAAATATCTTTAAAAGAAAACTGCTAGAACAAAAATTCATATAGGAGAAGGTGTATCTTGGTCTACGCCCTATGGGCCGGTTACGGCTCGAAAGGTCAATAGATAGATAGATAGTTGATCATTGTAGAAGACCTCAAAAACATCATCTTTATCATGACCCATGCTGGTCTTAATGTCTAAATATACAGCTGTAGCTAGCCGATTCCTGAACATCATTATCATCATGTGTCATACCTGTTGGCATAGGTGATCATATCCTTCCACAATCTTCTATCTACAGTTCATCGTATCAGTTCTGTTGTTGACTGTTTTCCATGCCATGACACAAAGCTATCCAGTATTTTCTCTCTTTGTCATCCACAATCTCTCTTTCCTTGTATTTTGCCTATTGTAACCAAGTATTCCAACTTTTCTCTTCTCATGATGTGCCCAAAAAATGTTTGTTTCTTTCTGATATTTTTTAGGAGCTCCCTTTTTGTGTTGGCCTCTTTGATAATTTCCTCATTGGTCTTTTTAGCTGTCCAGAAAACTTTCAACATTCTTCTGAGAAATCCCATCTCTGTGGCCTCTAACCATCTTTTATTTTGTTTGTCTACTGTCCATGATTCACTTCCATAGGTCAGAATGATGAAAGACTGGCGGAGGAAAGGAGATGTCTTACCCCTCCTTTGGTAGGGCAGAACTCTACACCGCTAGCCAACGAAGAAGATGAATCTAATTAAAGAAATCTTTAATAATTTATGTCTAAAAAATATTGTAATTACATTTTAGGAATGATCATTAACGTCAAAATCCATTTTAGGATTATGTGTCTAGTAGTAGTAGTAGTAGCCTCCGTCAGTCATAGTTGACTATGGATGTTTCAGCGCGCCCCTAGAAATGATGTTTATTCCTTTCTTTTCTTTCTTCATGTATTCTCTTTCTCTATGAATCTGTCTGCTTCTTCTTTGAGGTGAACCTTTAGAGTGTGTTTCTAGAGATTGCGGTAACAAGATTGTGTGTCTAAAGTCTACAATAATGTACGTTCTAGGTGTGTCTATGACATTATCCAATTATTCTAAATACAGTCTAGAATGTCTATGACATTATCCAAGGTAGCCTAGAAATGTCTAAGACATTATCCAATTAGTTCAGGTATGGTCTATATAAGTCTATGACATTATCCAATTATTCCAAGCATGGTGTAGGCTAGGAATATCTATGACATCCAATTATTCCAAGTGTGTTCCAAATATGGTCTAGGAATATCTATGACATCCAATCATTCCAAGTGTGTTTCAAATATGGTCTAGGAATATCTATGATATCCAATCATTCCAAGTGTGTTCCAAATATGGTCTAGGAATATCTATGATATCCAATCATTCCAAGTGTGTTCCAAATATGGTCTAGGAATATCTATGACATCCAATCATTCCAAGTGTGTTTCAAATATGGTCTAGGAATATCTATGATATCCAATCATTCCAAGTGTGTTTCAAATATGGTCTAGGAATATATATGTATGTATGTATGGCCTTTGGCGTCTTGACAGACGGTTGGTAGCAAGCAATCATGATAAATCAGTAGTTTGGTAAAGCATTAGTGTCTCATACTGGGTGCTGCTTTACTGAACATCTTTTCTCGTGGCTGAATTTGCCAATCCTGGACAGACAGATCCATCCACAGAACGAGCAAGGTGTACCCACGGTACCCAGCCAGGTCTCCTTTCTCTTGTTTTCTCGTCTCTTTACTTTTTTATTCTCTTGAATATCTATGACATCCAATGATTCCAGTATGGTCTATGAATGTCTATGACATCCAATGATTCCAGTATGGTCTATGAATGTCTATGACATCCAATGATTCCAGTATGGTCTATGAATGTCTATGACATGCAATTATTCCAGTATGGTCTATGAATGTCTATGACATGCAATTATTCCATGTATGGTGAATCATTACAGAGGAGGAGGTATGTTTATAGCACTCAGAAAAAAAATCACAAATAGTTAACAACAGAAAAAAAACAAAGAACAATATATGGTCCGAAGCAGGATCGAACCCATACTCCTTGGCACAGCGTCTTGCCACTAGAAACCAAACACTAGAGCACACAACCAACTCTGCTAACTGGACTAGCTATTCCAGTATGGTCTAGGCTAGAAATATCTATGACATAATCCAAGTATGGCCTATGAATATCTGACACAATCCAAGTATGGTCTAGGAATATCTATGACATAATCCAAGTATGGTCTATGAATATCTATGACAAAATCCAAGTATGGTCTATGAATATCTATGACATAATCCAAGTATGGTCTAGGAATATCTATGACATAATCCAAGTATGGTCTAGGAATATCTATGACATAATCCAAGTATGGTCTATGAATATCTATGACATAATCCAAGTATGGTCTATGAATATCTGACACAATCCAAGTATGGTCTATGAATATCTATGACATAATCCAAGTATGGTCTAGGAATATCTATGACATGCAATTATTCCAAGTATGGTCTAGGAATATCTATGACATGCAATTATTCCAAGTATGGTCTAGGAATATCTATGACATGCAATTATTCCAAGTATGGTCTAGGAATATCTATGACATGCAATTATTCCAAGTATGGTCTAGGAATATCTATGACATGCAATTATTCCAAGTATGGTCTAGGAATATCTATGACATGCAATTATTCCAAGTATGGTCTAGGAATATCTATGACATGCAATTATTCCAAGTATGGTCTAGGAATATCTATGACATAATTTTAAGTATAACCTAGGAATGTCTATGGCATCCAACTATTTCATGTATGGTTTAGGAATTCTGTGACATCCAACTATTCCGTGTATGGTTTAGGAATTCTGTGACATTCAACTATTCCGTGTATGGTATAGGAATTCTGTGACATCCAATTTGGCCAGGTTTGGTCAATGAATGTCTAAGAAACCTCAGCAATGTCAGTTCTGTCTAAGCAGCTATGGATGAGCATCAATACTCACTTTGACATTTTATTTGCTGGCATGTTCTGACTGGACCTGATTATATTATTGTCAAACCTGAAACAGCCAGAAGACATTAAGAAAGAATAAATAAATATGTCTGTCCTTCTATAATGCAGCTGGGAAATTTGGAAAAAAAATTGAAATTAAAAACATAAAAAAGTAGGAAAATTTACTACTAGTGCTAGGTTTTAGCAGGAGCAAGCACTAAATAAAAATTTTTTTTAAATTTATGACAGTGCTGTGACAAAATGGAAGAATATAATTTTGGGTAATACATGTGTGTGTATATGTGTATATATACATACACATATCAATATATGGCAGATAGGTACCGCGACGGACTGTCTGAAAAGTGTTCCTTGTTGCAGTTTCCTCATATTCCCAATTCGGATTGCTGGAGCAGCTGAGTTTAGAGCTCTGTGCACACCGTGAGCTGTGATTTTCATCCAGATGTTTCTATATTCAGATTGCTTATGATGAATGATGATATCGAATGAAGAAGGACAGTTCAACTGCGTTCACTTTCGGTGCCACTTGGCCTTATGCCTTTTGGCATGTGCTGTAGCTGCTATGATGGGGACTGCAGCTGCCTTTCTTTGTGTGGATATTCAATGAGATGTTAATTCGGATGATTCCACTGCCATGGGCAGTTGAGCAATTATAGATTTTAATTTGTTTGCCGTGATACCAGGGTCCTAGAATAACTATAATTATATAAGGGAAGTAAATGCTGAGTGAGATAAAGATAGGAACATCACTCTCGGCTGTAAAGTCAGGCTGGTGCTCTCCCTTGATATATCAGTTTCTCTACAGGCTTGCGAAACATGGATCCTAGTAGAGCTACAGAAGAAAATACAAGCTATGGAGATGGTATGCTATTGTAAGGTTCTGGGCATCTCTTAGCTAGAACACATCACAAAAGTTGGCAAAGAATATACAACAAACAATCTTAGTATAAGACGATATTTTGACTCTTGTGAAAAATCACAAGTTGTGGAAATCAAAACTCATCAACACAAACACAAAACTTAGACTATTCAAATCAAATGTACTATCAACCCTTACGTATACGTGTGAAAGCTGGAAAGCAACAAGAGATATAGAAACAAAGTTGAACGCATTCGAAAATAAATGTCTAAGGAAAATACTTGGTATAGCGTGGAACGAATTCAAAACGATCGAGGAAATTAGAGAAATCGCCAATCAACCACTAATATCTTCAGTAATAAAGAAAAGACGATGGTCATATGTTGGACATGTGATGAGAAGAGATAATAACCGAATAGCAAAGCAAGCCCTCATATGGGAAACAACAGGTAAGAGAAAAAGAGGAAGACCCAGAGAGACACTGAGAAGAACATTGATGAGAGAGACAAGAGCAGCAGGATTCGGCTCCTTCAATGAGATAGAGCTGCTTTCACAGAACAGAGACAGATGGCGAGATTTTATAAAATATCTTTAAAAGAATTGAAAACTGCTAGAACAAAAATTCAGATAAGAGAAGGAGTATCTTGGTCTACACCCTATGGGCTGGCTACGGCTCGAAAGGTCAATAGATAGATAGATAGATAGATAGATAGATAGATAGATAGATAGATAGATAGATAGATAGATAGATAGATAGATAGATAGATAGATAGATAGATAGATAGATAGATAGATAGATAGATAGATAGATAGATAGATAGATAGATAGATAGATAGACAGATAGAAAAATCACAAAATGAAATGGTCTGACCACACATCTCATTCACCTGGCCTAGCAAGGAAAGGAGTGAGATGAAGTGGTAGACAGAGAAAGAAATGGTTAGACAATGTCAAAGAATGGACAGGCCTTGACTTTGCAGAGTCTCAAAGATTGACAGAAGATAGAACAAATTGGAGAAAGCTGACAGTCAGTCAATGGTGTCGCAATGAGCCCAAGGGTTGAAGAAGAAACAAACAAGGAACAAACAAGGAACAAGAATGCTGGCAGAGAATATTTAATAAAATGAACAACAAGAAAAAAAGGTTCTTTTTCTCATCATCATCATGATGCGAAGAGTGTGAAACAAAATCAGTCCAGAAATTAGCGATGAACAGTGTGGTTTTGTTAGAGATAAAGGAACAAGCAATGTCATTTATATCATAAGATCTTTAGTAGAAAGAGCCATAGAGGTGAAAACAGATCTATACCTATGTTTCATAGATTACACCAAGGCATTTGACAAAGTAAAGCATCAAGAAATAATCAACATTTTAGAAAGCATAAACGTAGACAGCAAAGATCTAAGAATAATAAAGAACATGTACTGGCAACAAACAGCGGCCATAAGAACTGGAAACCAATTGGGAATGTTTCAACAAATAAAACAGGGTGTTAGACAAGGTTGTGTGCTGTCACCAGATTTGTTTAATATTTATAGTGAGATTATTTTAAGATCCATAAGGGGCATGCCTGGAATAACAATTGGAGGTCATAATATAAATAGTCTAAGGTATGCTGATGATACAGTATTAATCGCTAAGAGTGAAAATGAGTTACAAGAAATGTTGGACATTATAGTGAAAGAAAGCAAAAATAAAGGACTCAGCCTTAATAGCAAAAAGACAGAGGTAATAGTAACAACAAAGAAAAAGACATCACCTCAGTGCAAAATAAAGACAAGTGGAACAATATTAAAACAGGTAAATGAATTTAAATATTTGGGAACTTTGTTAACCTCAGACGGAAGATGTACAAAAGAGGTGAGATGCAAAATGGCTCAGGCAAAAGCTGCTTTCTAAAAAATGAGGAAGATACTATGCAATCCATTTTTGACAGAGGAAACAAGAAAAGTTCTTAAATGTTACGTAGAGCCAGTCTTAACATATGGATGCGAGTCATGGACAATAGGACAACAGACAAGAAAATCACTGGAGTCTGTAAAAATGTGGTTTTACAGAAGAAATGTTGAGAATACCATGGACAGCTAAGAAGAGTAATGAAGAGGTTCTGAGAGAGGTCAAAGCAAAAAGAGAGCTAATTTCCAGAACTTCTTAATTAAGAGACAATCATCATTTTTTGGCCATGTAATGGGAAGAGAACAACTTGAATATATTGTAACAACTGAGAAGAGCTAAGAGAATGGCTTGGCAGAAGGTCAACAACAGAAATGATAAATAGCTCCCGAGATCGAAAGTTGTGGAGAGACATGATCACCTACGCCACTAGGCCCGGTACTTGATGATGTTCTTTTTCTAGTATAATAAAAAAAAAATATAAGAGTATGACATCCTGATATATTTTAAAAATATTCAAAATATATTCTCATCATCATTAAGTACTAAGCCTGGTGGCGTAGGCGATCATGTCTCTCCACAACTTTCGATCTCGACAGTTATTTATTATTTCTGTTGTTGACCTTCTGCCAAGCCATTCTCTTAAGCTGTCTGGTACCTTCTCTCTTTGCTTCCCTCTATCTCTTCGTCCCTCAATTTTCCCAATTGTTACAATATATTCCAGCTGTTCCCTTCTCATTACATGGCCAAAAAATGATGATTATTTCTTCCTAATACTGGAAATTAGCTCTCTTTTTGCTTTGGCTTCTTTCACAACGTTTCCTTCATTACTCTTCTTAGCTGCCCATGGTATTCTCAACATTCTTCTGTAAAACCACATTTCTACAAACTCCAGCGATTTTCTTGTCTGTTGTACTATTGTCCATGATTCACACCCATATACTCTTTTTCTTTTTTCTATTGTAAAAAATAGGATTGTAAAGTATCTTCCTCATTTTTTGGAAAGCTGCTTTTGGCTGAGCCATTCTGCATCTCACCTCTGTTGTACATCTATCATCTGAGATTAACGTTGTTCCCAGCTATTTAAATTCATTTACCTGTTTTAATATTGCTCCAACTGTCTTTATTGTGCATTGTGGTTTTGTCTTTTTCGTTGTTGCTACCCATTATTTCTGTCTTTTTTATATTAAAGCTGAGCCCTTTATTTTTGCTTTCCTTCTCTATAGAGTCTAAAATTTCTTGTAACTCGTTTTCACTCGTAGTGATTAAGACTATCATCGGCATATCTTAGATAATTTATATTATGACCTCCGATTGTTATTCAAGGCATGCCCCTTATGGATCATAAAATATTCTCACTATACATATTACATAAATCTGGTGACAGTACACAACCTTGTCTAACACCCTGTTTTATTTGTTGAAACATTCCCAATTGGTTTCCAGTTCTTATGGCGGCTGTTTGTTGCCAGTACATGTTCTTTATTATTCTTAGATCTTTGCTGTCTACGTTTATGCCTTCTAAAATTTTGAATATTTCTTGGTGCTTTACTTTGTCAAATGCTTTGATATAATCTATGAAACATAGGTATAGATCTGTTTTCACCTCTATGATTCTTTCTACTAAAGATCTTATGATGTATATGGCATTGTTTGTACCTTCACCTCCCACAAAACCACACTGTTCATCGCTAATTTCTGGACTGATTTTGTTTCGCACTCTTCTCACGATGATTCTTAGTAATATCTTAGTCATGTGACTCATAAGGCGTATTGTGCGATGATCATTGAAAATATATTCTATATTCTACAGATTCTTATTTTCTGGTCTAAATAGAGCCCAATTTCACCACTATAACAAAAAGTCAAATGTAAGTTTTAGAATCATCTATTCAACTTGAAAAGATACAGTACTACAATTATAGTAAAGCACAAAGAAAACATCCATTGCTGAGAATCTTGCCCAGCACAGGAATGTGTGGTGAGATGTAATGTGGGTCCTGTGAAAAGCCTGACACTTGGTAGTAAAGATCAATGGATGTGAAGAGCCTAACATTTCTGCCTGATGTGTCATCTTTGGTTCAAAAGGATGACAGTTAGGTAGGTAGATTGGTAGGTAGGTAGATGGGTAGGTAGGTAGATGGGTAGGTAGATAAGATAGAAAGGTAGATGGATAGGTAGGTAGGCAAGACAGACAAAATAAAAAGCAGAAAAATAAAACTCAAAAATTAATAATAACCAACCAAAAGCCCTGGCCAGCATCCACCCTATGATTAGGAAAAGTCCAATGACAAACCAAGATCTAGCCCTCTCCTTGCCAAAGACAGAGTGTGTCAGTCACAGTGCATGTTAGGAGGAAGAATCAGGACATGTATACATGTACCAACCATATGACCAGCTCATCTTATATCATGATACTGATTCTACCCTTCCATTCCCTCTCTCTCTCTTCTTTCTGTACGTTTCGCCATATTGTGCGCCATGCCGATTTCGGCAACATATGTTTCGCCACATAGTGCGCAACGCTAAATTTTATTGGTGTGAACTGTCATCAAACCATATTCTTTTTACATGTCTTGTATCATCTTGATATTGGTGAAATCTAAAACATTTTGTTCAATTATCTAAAAATTCATATATAATATGTTAGATAAATATAAATATGTAGATTGATTCTTAAAACCATGAAACATTTTGTCTGAAATCTCTTCCGTTGCGTCGATAAAAAGTTTCCATGTGGAAGGGGTTAAGAGACAACACAGAATCAAGCTTGCATGATCACAAGACATGAAGGCTGGAGAAGAAGAAGGTCTCTCTCTCACTGGGTGTAAGAGAAAGAATAGAGCAAATCAGCACATGACATAGTAAATATACAAACTAGAACCTACCCATCATCCAAGTCAAGAACAGCTTTTGTGTGGTTCCTGTGGAGATAAGACTCAAAGATTAGTTCAAAGAGTAGAGAAGTTAGAGAAACAATGATTGAAACAAAGAGAGATTTAAATGTGGTTTCACCAGATTAGTTTTATGAAGATTTAATAAACGCAAAAAAAAAAAAAACTATCAAGGCCAACTGTTGTGCGATTTATGTAGAAAATTTAATTTAAAAAACTAGTCAAATAATACAGATTAAAGAAATGCTGACAGAAATTGTTGAGACAAAAGAAAACTACTGACAGGAGTTGCTGATGCAAGTAAAGAACTTTTGAAAGAAATTATTCAAACAAACCATAACTGTTGACAGAAATTACTCAAACAAACCATAACTGTTGACAGAAATTACTCAAACAAACCATAACTGCTGACAGAAATTACTCAAACCATAACTGCTGACAGAAATTACTCAAACAAACCATAATTGCTGACAGAAATTACTCAAACATAATTGCTGACAGAAATTACTCAAACAAACCATAATTGCTGACAGAAATTACTCAAACAAACCATAATTGCTGACAGAAATTGCTCAAACCATAACTGCTGACAGAAATTACTCAAACCATAACTGCTGACAGAAATTACTCAAACAAACCATAATTGCTGACAGAAATTACTCAAACAAACCATACTTGCTGACAGAAATTACTCAAACAAACCATAATTGCTGACAGAAATTACTCAAACAAACCATAACTGCTGACAGAAATTACTCAAACAAACCATAATTGCTGACAGAAATTACTCAAACCATAATTGCTGACAGAAATTACTCAAACCATAACTGCTGACAGAAATTACTCAAACAAACCATAATTGCTGACAGAAATTACTCAAACAAACCATAATTGCTGACAGAAATTACTCAAACCATAACTGCTGACAGAAATTACTCAAACAAACCATAATTGCTGACAGAAATTACTCAAACAAACCATAATTGCTGACAGAAATTACTCAAACAAACCATAATTGCTGACAGAAATTACTCAAACCATAACTGCTGACAGATATTACTCAAACCATAACTGCTGACAGAAATTACTCAAACCATAACTGCTGACAGAAATTACTCAAACAAACCATAATTGCTGACAGAAATTACTCAAACAAACCATAAATGCTGACAGAAATTACTCAAACAAACCATAATTGCTGACAGAAATTACTCAAACAAACCATAATTGCTGACAGAAATTACTCAAACAAACCATAATTGCTGACAGAAATTACTCAAACCATAACTGCTGACAGAAATTACTCAAACCATAACTGCTGACAGAAATTACTCAAACAAACCATAATTGCTGACAGAAATTACTCAAACAAACCATACTTGCTGACAGAAATTACTCAAACAAACCATAACTGCTGATAGAAATTACTCAAACAAACCATAATTGCTGACAGAAATTACTCAAACCATAACTGCTGACAGAAATTACTCAAACAAACCATAACTGTTGACAGAAATTACTCAAACAAACCATAATTGCTGACAGAAATTCCTCAAATCATAACTGCTGACAGAAATTACTCAAACCATAACTGCTGACAGAAATTACTCAAACAAACCATAATTGCTGACAGAAATTACTCAAACAAACAATAATTGCTGACATAAATTACTCAAACAAACCATAATTGCTGACAGAAATTGCTCAAACAAACCATAACTGCTGACAGAAATTACTCAAACAAACCATAATTGCTGACAGAAATTACTCAAACCATAACTGCTGACAGAAATTACTCAAACCATAACTGCTGACAGAAATTACTCAAACAAACCATAATTGCTGACAGAAATTACTCAAACAAACCATAATTGCTGACAGAAATTACTCAAACCATAACTGCTGACAGAAATTACTCAAACCATAACTGCTGACAGAAATTACTCAAACAAACCATAATTGCTGACAGAAATTACTCAAACAAACCATAATTGCTGACAGAAATTACTCAAACAAACCATACTTGCTGACAGAAATTACTCAAACAAACCATACTTGCTGACAGAAATTACTCAAACAAACCATAATTGCTGACAGAAATTACTCAAACCATAACTGCTGACAGAAATTACTCAAACAAACCATAATTGCTGACAGAAATTACTCAAACAAACCATAATTGCTGACAGAAATTACTCAAACAAACCATAATTGCTGACAGAAATTACTCAAACCATAACTGCTGACAGAAATTACTCAAACCATAACTGCTGACAGAAATTACTCAAACCATAACTGCTGACAGAAATTACTCAAACAAACCATAAC
Source organism: Megaustenia siamemsis (assembly GCA_032433765.1). Lineage (NCBI taxonomy): Eukaryota > Metazoa > Mollusca > Gastropoda > Stylommatophora > Ariophantidae > Megaustenia > Megaustenia siamemsis. The sequence continues at coordinate 14,036,502 of JAVIAB010000099.1, read as the reverse complement.
TGCTGACAGAAATTGCTCAAACAAACCATAATTGCTGACAGAAATTGCTCAAACAAACCATAACTGCTGACAGAAATTACTCAAACAAACCATAACTGCTGACAGAAATTACTCAAACAAACCATAACTGCTGACAGAAATTACTCAAACAAAACCATACTCAAACAAACCATAATTGCTGACAGAAATTACTCAAACAAACCATAACTGCTGACAGAAATTGCTCAAACAAACCATAACTGCTGACAGAAATTGCTCAAACAAACCATAACTGCTGACAGAAATTACTCAAACTATAACTGCTGACAGAAATTACTCAAACAAACCATAACTGCTGACAGAAATTACTCAAACAAACCATAACTACTGACAGAAATTACTCAAACAAACCATAACTGCTGACAGAAATTACTCAGACAAACGAAGAACTACTGAAAAAAAACTACTAATATAAACTAAGAACTACAGACATACACTACTCAACAAACTAAAGACTACTTACAGAAACTACTCAACAAACTAAGGACTACTTACAAAAATTACTCAACAACCTAAGAACTACTTACAGAAACTACTCAACAAACTAAGAACTACTTACAGAAACTACTCAGACAAACTAAGAACTACTTACAGAAACTACTCAGACAAACTAAGAACTACTTACAGAAACTACTCAACAAACTAAGAACTACTTACAGAAACTGCTCAGACAAACTAAGGACCACTTACAGAAACTACCCAACCTATCTAAGAACTAATTCAACTGCTTCATACAATTTGATGTTAATTTTAGAAACTAAGCACTACTCGTGAGCACATTAGAAAAAAGAACATGAACTATGAATGTGGACTCCTGGCTAGCAGATGTTGGGAAAGGTACCGCATCATCTCACCATCAAGTGATACAGCTTAGTACTGTGATGATCAAACACTTGGCATCCTAAAACTGTTAATGTTAACTCTTCAGTTCTGGAGTTAATTTCCAGCTTTGAAGAAAATTACCTGCTTTAGGAGTTGTGAACTATATCATCAAGTACAGTGTCTGCTGGTGTAGGTGATCATGTCTCTCCATAACTTTCTATCTCTACATGTGTTTATTATTATGTTTCTGATTTCCTTTTCGTATAAAATAAACTTTAAACGGTATTGAGCTGCTCTGATCACAGCCCCACATAGTATTTAATATTTTATATATTTGATATTTGTGCTTATAGTATTTAATATTTGATATGTGTGCTTATCATCATTATGTGCCATACCGGTTGGTGTAGGGGATCATGTCCTTCCACAATCTTCTATCTACAGTGCATCGTATCAGTTTTGTTGTTGATTGTTTTCCATGCCATGACACCAAGCTATCCAGTATTTTCTCTCTTTGTCGTCCGCGATCTCTCTTTCCTTTTATTTTGCCAATTGTAACCAAGTATTCCAATTTTCCTCTTCTCATGATGTGCCCGAAAAATCTTCATTGTTTCTTTCTGATGTTTTTTAGGAGCTCCCTTTTTGTGTTGGCCTCTTTGAGAACTTCCTCATTGGTCTTTTTAGCTGTCCAGGGAACTTTCAACATTCTTCTGAGAAATCCCATCTCTGTGGCCTCTAATCGTCTTTTCATTTGTTTGTCTACTGTCCAAGATTCGCTTCCATAGGTCAGAATTGGTTCTATATAGCACCGATGAACTCTCTTTCTCATTTCTATTGACATATATTTGTTGCATAAGATATTTTTCATTTTCTGAAATGCTATTTTGGCCTGAGCTATGCTGCTTTTTATTTCTGTGGTGCATCTTCCATCTGAAGCTATTATTGTGCCCAAGTATTTGACGTGTTGCACTTGTTTCGAATTTGTCCTGTTTATTTTTATGCTGCATGCTGGTGATGATTGTTTCTTCGATATGACCATTACTTCTGTTTTCTTACTATTCAGACAGACCTTTCTTATGTGTGCTTATAGTATTTAATATTTTATATATTTCATATTTATAGTTATCATCATCATCAAATACCGGGCCTGCAGGCGTAGGTGATCATGTCTCTCCACAATTTTCGATCTCAACAGTTATTTATCATTTCTGTTGTTGACCTTCTGCCAAGCCATTCTCTTAAGCTGTCCGGTATCTTTTCTCTTTGCTTTCCTCTATCTCTTCATCCCTCAATTTTCCCAGTTGTTACAATATATTCCAGTTGTTCTCTTCTCATTACATGGCCAAAAAATGATGATTGTTTCTTCCTAATATTGGAAATTAGCTCTCATTTTGCTCTGGCCTCTTTCAGAACGTTTTCATTACTCTTCTTAGCTGTCCATGGTATTCTCAACATTCTTCTGTAAAACCACATTTCTACAGACTCCAGTGATTTCCTTGTTTGTTGTCCTATTGTCCATGATTTATAGTTATAGTATTTAATATTTTATATATTTGATATTTGCCCGTATAGTATTTAATATTTTATATATTTGATATTCGCCCGTATAGTATTTAATATTCTATATATTTGATATTTGCCCGTATAGTATTTAATATTGTATATATTTGATATTTGTGCAATGTGTACGGGAAGTAGAAATAGAGCTTAAATAAGAGAATGACAAGGATTTAGTTGAAATAATTGTGCACAAAAATCAATAAATGAAACATTGTATTTCTTGAGTCACAGTTTGCACCTTCTGATAGTGAATTGTTAAACTGTGACTTTTCTCTGTTTTTACCAATCTCTTCTTCCATCAACATTTCCTGATGTACAAATATGGTCTAGTTGTTCCCTGCTCATTAATGGACAAAATATGGCGATTGTTACCTCCTGTCCTATCCTATCCTGTTCTATCCTATCCTGTTCTGTCCTGTTCTGTCCTGGCCTATCCTATTCTGTCCTGTCCTGTCCTAACCTGTACTGGTCTGTCCTATCCTGTTCTGTCCTATCCTATCCTGTTCTGTCCTATCCTATCCTGTTCTGTCCTATCCTATCCTGTTCTGTCCTATCCTGTTCTATCCTATCCTATCCTATTCTGTCCTATCCTATCCTATTCTGTCCTATCCGATTCTATCCTGTTCTGTCCTATCCTATCCTATTCTGTCCTGTCCTATCCTATCCTGTTCTGTCCTATCCTATCCTATTCTATCCTATCATATCCTGCTCTGTCCTATCCTATTCTATCTTTTCCTATACTATTCTATCCCACCCTACCCTACCCTATCCCATTCTCTCCTATCCTACTCTATCCTATTCATGAAATCAGTTCCAATGCAGTCAGGACAACCCCAGTCCGCTCCACTGTCTTCCCCAGCATTTCTTGAAGCGTACGCAGACTGTTCCTGTACGCAATCGATGGTAGATCCATCTGCTTTTCCCACTATGTAATCCAGATAGAACAGACCCCCTTCCCACTAGACTCACCAGCCTGCATAAATGATAGGGCAACTGGTGGAGCAGATATGGGAATACCGACGGCAAAAAACTAAATAGAATATTTCCATTCCATAATTCATCTATAATTCTATGAATATTAGATAGATAGCTGAAGGTAACAATCACATTTTTTTTTCAGACATGTAATGAGAAGAAATAACAAGCAAATAGCAAAGCAAGCCCTCAAGTGGGAAACAACAGGTAGGAGGAAAAGAGGCTGACCCAGAGAGACACTGAGAACACTGATCAGGGTGGCAAAGGTAGCAGGAATAGGCTCCCTCAATAAGATTGAGATGCTTGCACAGAACAGAGACAAATGGTGAGATTTGATAAAAAGATCATAGGATTGAGACTGCTAGAAAGAAAATTTAGAAAAAGAGAAAGAGTATCTGGGTCTATGCCCTTATGGGCTGGTCATGGCTCGAAAGATCAATAGATAGATAGATAGATAGATAGATAGATAGATAGGATAGTTAGGATAGATAGATAGGTAGGTAGGTAGGTAGGTAGGTAGGTAGGTAGGTAGGTAGGTAGATAGATAGATAGATAGATAGGTAGGTAGGTAGGTAGGTAGGTAGATAGATAGAGCGCACGCACACACACGCCTGCACCCACACATGCACGCACGCACGCACACACACAAATTCCTACCAACCTGGACTTTTTGGATGGTGGCTCCCCTGTAGATCCAGACTTGGACTTTTCTCCTGCAGTTTTCTCTCCCTTTTCAACCTCCAACTTATCATTTTTCTCCGTTTTGATTGGTCCGTCACATGAAGCATCTAGGTCGTCCCCAGACACAACTGGAACAACAAAAATAGTTCCATGAAACATTCACAAACAAGGGGACATAGTGCTAAGGTATTGTTTACACCGATGAGAAAGAGGGAGCCATCTATACAGACGGATCCACAATATGACACCAAAGGAGTGTATGGGCATTTACAGCATGCTCGGGCAGGTGGAATAGTCAAAGAAGACAGTGGTGTATATGTTATGACTGTAAGTGCTATGGCGATGGAGGTGATAGCAGTGACCAGGGCATTCATCGGGTTAGAGTCACTAGACTACACCTATGTCTGCATAATGAGTGATGCGACGAGCATGATAAGAAAAGTGGAGGCGGGCTCTGTACACAGGCAATGGGAGGAGTTATTGCAGAAATAAAAATATGTAAGGTCACCTTTGTTTATGTCCCTGAACAAGCGGGAGTATAGGAAAATGAAAGCGGACAGGTTGGCTAGCTGTGCTGTCGTTGAAGATGGCCAACCAATAGATTGGGCGGACATCATCAATGCCCTCCGAGATGTGGGAAGGGTATAGTACTTCAATAACCGTGATTCTACGTTACTCCTCGGATGACAGAGACAAAGTGAAGATGGGCACAGCCAGAAACAAGAAGCCTAGTGAGCGTATGAGAAGACTTATCAACCAACACAGAACTGGAGTTGTCATTGGCTGAACGCTGCGGGACTTGCTGAGGAGGGGATCTGAGCAACTTGGACATGTTTGGAGTGCAATGATGATGACCCGCAAATAATTCACTACACCATTCAATAGTATTTTATGTCAAGAGAGTTCTAATGTGATTTCTTCATGGTTAGCATTCCTCCGTTACATGGGTATGGGTATAATGTCTAGATCAGCGGTCCTCAAACTTTCTTTTACCGTGGACCCCGATTAAATACGTTTTGTAGACACAGACCCCCATTAAATAAGCTTTGTCATGACACCAAGCTATCTAGTATTTTCTCTCTTTTTCATCCGCAATCTCTCTTTCCCTATATTTTGTCTGTTGTAACCAAGTATTCCTACTTTCCTCTTCTCATGATGTGCCCAAAAAATATTGATTGTTTCTTTCTGATGTTTCTTATGAGCTCCCTTTTTGTGTTGATCTCTTTGTGAATTTCTTCGTTGGTCTTTTAGGCTGTCCAGGGAACTTTTAACATTCTTCTGAGAAATCCCATCTCTGTGGAATATAATCATCTTTTAATTTCTTTGTTTACTATCCATGTTTTGCTTCCATTGGTCAGAATTGGCTCTATATAGCACCGATGAACACTCTTTTTCACTTCTATTGACATATTTTTGTTGCATAAGATGTTTTTCATTTTCTGAAATGCCATTTTGACCTGAGCTATTCTGCTTTTTATTTCTGTGGTGCATCTTCCATCTGATGCTATTATTTTACCCAAGTATTTGACACACTGCACCTGTTTCAGATTAAGGAACAATCACTTCCTAATATTTAGGCCCACTTACAACCACATTTTCCTGAATTATCGAAGAGGGCTTTGAAAATAGTGATGCCCTTTGCAACAACATACCTGTGTTAACAATCATCAACTGCTCCCGTTTATCTTAAAAATAAATACAGAAACTGTTTAGAAAACATAAAGTCAGATCTCAGAATACAAATTTCAGACATTGAGCCCAATATAACAACACTTGTAGGTGAAATACAGCAACATCCTTCTCACTAATTATGTTAGTTTGCACTGTTCCCATTCACCAATCTTGTGATTAGTCAGGCAATTGTGTGTCATGTCAATTCATACCCATAATGTTATGTGCATGTAATTTCTGTGTTGTCCAGAAATACTCTAAAGCAATTAATATTGTTATTATTATTTTGCAGTGGTAAGAAATCATTTAAATCAAAATGTATTAGGGGTGTGCGGTTTAAGGTAAAGTAGATGCCATGACAATCATTCATGGGAGAGTAAACAAATGTAGATGTGATAATTATTGAAGTTTTTCAAATAAAATTGTTGATGGACTTTTGGGTTTTAAATTATGAGTTGAAGTTGCTTGCTTGCGTTCGCCCGATGACTTAAGGAGTGTACCTCGTCATCATCCGCCCTTAAAAGGACGTTAAGTAGGCGTGTCTGCGTTGTGTTGTGGTTTACAGTATAACTGTGATATTTGCGCCTTTCGGCCCAACACATCCGACTTCAGCATGACATTTTTGAGTACCGGGTTGTCTTCCCTCTTCGATCCCTACTCGCTTGGCCAGACTAGACAGGTTAGTCTGTTACTAGAGGCACCACGGAGAGGTGGAGCAGGGTCTGGATGGTTCTGGTTCACCGATCCTGGTGCAAGCCATCAGCTGTGGATCGCTGACAACTTCCAGCTCTGGTGCAGGGGGGCGCGCCTTAGCCTCCATGAGTTGAAGTTGAATCCTGGGGGTCCGTGACTACAAAACTTATTGAATGGGGGTCCGCGGCTACAAAACGTATTTAATGGGGGTCCACGACTGATACGATGCACTGTATATAGAAGATTGTGCAAGGACATGATCGCCTATGCAAACCGGTATGGCACATGATGATGATGATTGTTCCTTGAACTGTAATCTCGGAGCACCATCCGTGAATATTTTCTAGGAGCATTTCTTCTTCTGTTAAAGTGAGTACTTTTAGTTGAAACACATTAACTGAAAATGTATCTCTGAACCAGTTCTTGCTTGCATCTGGAACAGGGGAATACTAGATAGATTTACTTAGACAGCTGCCTTCGCGAGAGAGTCCGGAATCCTACTCTGACAGAGTCATGATCGCAAAAGTAGAAGAAGAAGTAAAAAAAAAAAAAAAAGTAAGCGCGGAACAAATTCAAAATAAACGAGGAAATTAGAGAAATCGCCAATCAACCACTAATATCTTCAGTAATAAAGAAAAGACGATGGACATATGATGAGAAGAGATAATAACCGAATAGCAAAGCAAGCCCTCATGTGGGAAACAACAGGTAAGAGGAAAAGAGGAAGACCCAGAGAGACACTGAGAAGAATATTGATGAGAGAGGCAAGAGCAGCAGGAATCGGCTCCCTCAATGAGATAGAGCTGCTTGCACAGAACAGAGACTAATGGCGAGATTTGATAAAATATCTTTAAAAGAATTGAAAACTGCTAGAACAAAAATTCAGATAATAGAGGGAGTATCTTGGTCTATGCCCTATGGGCCGGCTACAGCTCGAAAGGTCAATAGATAGATAAATGTGACTAAACTTTTTTCCGTGATAGCAAATGATCTTCGCTGTGTACCAAAAGTTGATAGAGAGTTGTTTAAGAAGTCTTGAATTCTGTGATTTGCTTTTTAAAAATATGAACAATTTTGCCAATAAGCTTATCTGACATTGCTGATGACCAGTCTGTACAAATTCCAACACATTTCAACCAATCCATGACATTGAGATGTTATAACATTATTGAAGCTGACTAAAACAATGATCATAAGAAAAGGAAATTCTCAAGACCTACAATTAAATATCAAAGTTGAAGGAACACATCTGGAGACAGTCCAGAACTACAACTACCTGGGACATACTATAACCAATGATGGAAAATGTACAACTGAAATAAACAAAAGAATAGTTATGGCAAAAAGTAATTTCAATGCCATGAAAAATATACTAACAACAAAACAAATATCAGCAGGGCTAAAACTAAGAATGGCAAAATGTTACATCTTCTCAATATTCCTGTATGGTGCAGACAAATGGACATTAGACAAGAAAACAGAACAGAAAATTGAAGCCTTTGAAATGTGGATTTATAGAATAGGTAGAATTGGATGGAAACAAAAGATAACAAACGATGAAGTTTTAAAACAACTGAAAATAAAAAGAGAACTACTAAACACAATCAAGACAAGATAAATGAAACTTTTGGGGCATGTTAAAAGACACAACAGCCTACTAAAAGTAATATTGGAAGGAAAAATACAAGGTAAAAGAGGCAGAGGCAGACCAAGACTAACATGGATGAGTAACATCAAAAGATGGACAAGTCAATCTATGTCAGCCTGCACCATCAAAGCAAGAAACAGAGTAGAATGGCGATCCATGGTAGCCAACCTTCATTGCGGAGAAGGCACTTGATGATGATGAGTGCAGAGATAAGAGAAACAGACATGCATACAACAACCTCATCTATAATCAAGACAGGATGATGGTCATATTTTGGATGAGAAGAGACAACAAAGGAATCTCAAAGCAGGCCCTCAAATGGGAACCAGAGGGTAAAAGAAAAAGAGGCAGACCTAGAGAAACAATCGAAGGAATAGACCTGGAGACAGTTCAGAGCTACAACTTGCTAGGACATACTATAACCAATGATGGAAAATGTACAACTGAAATAAAAAACAAGAATATGGAATGGCAAAATGTAATTTTAATGTCATGAAGAACACCATCATCATCATCATCAAGTACCGGTCCTGCTGTCGTAGGTGATCATGTCTCTCCACAACTTTCGATCTCAGCAGCTATTTATCATTTCTGTAGTTGACCTTCTGCCAAGCCATTCTCTTAAGCTGTCTGGTATCTTTTCTTTTTTCTTCCCTTTATCTCTTCATCCCTCAATTTTTCCAGTTGTTACAATATATTCCAGTTGCTCTCTTCTCATTACATGGCCAAAAAATGATTATTGTTTCTTCCTAATATTGGAAATTAGCTCTCTTTTTGCTTTGACCTCTCTCAGAACATCTTCATTACTCTTCTCAGCTGTCAATGGTACTCTCAACATTCTTCTGTAAAACCACATTTCTACAGACTCCAGTGATTTTCTTGTCTGTTGTCCTATTGTCTATGATTCACATCCATATGTTAAGACTGGCTCTACATAACATTTAATAACGTTTCTTGTTTCCTCTGTCAAAAATGGATTGCATAGTATCTTCCTCATTTTTTGGAAAGCTGTTTTTGCCTGAGCCATTCTGCATCTCACCTCTTTCGCACATCTTCCGTCTGAGGTTAACAAAGTCCCCAAATATTTAAATTCGTTTACCTGTTTTAATATTGTTCCACCTGTCTTTATTTTGCACTGAGGTGATGTCTTTTTCTTTGTTGTTACCATTACCTCTGTCTTTTTGCTATTAAGGCTGAATACTTTATTTTTGCTTTCTTTCATTTTAATGTCCAACATTTCCTGTAACCCATTTTTACACTTAGCGATTAAGACTGTATCATCAGCATACCGTAGATTATTTATATTATGACCTCCAATTGTTATTCCATGCATGTCCCTTATGGATCTTAAAATAATCTCACTATAAATATTAAACAAATCTGGTGACAGCACACAACCTTGTCTAACACCCTGTTTTATTTGTTGAAACATTCCCAATTGGTTTCCAGTTCTTACGGCCGCTGTTTGTTGCCAGTACATGTTCTTTATTATTCTTAGATCTTTGCTGTCTACGTTTATGCTTTCTAAAATTGTGATTATTTCTTGGTGCTTTACTTTGTCAAATGCCTTGGTGTAATCTATGAAACATAGGTATAGATCTGTTTTCACCTCTATGGCTCTTTATACTAAAGATCTTATGATATAAATGGCATTGTGTGTTCCTTTATCTCTAACAAAACCACACTGTTCATCGCTAATTTCTGGACTAATTTTGTTTTGCACTCTTCGCATGATGATTCTTAGTAATATCTTAGTATGAGTATAAGGCTTATTGTGCGATGATTATCGCATTCAATCGCACCTGATCATGAAGAACATACTAACTTCAAAACAAATAACACCAGGGCTAAAACTAAGAGTAGCAAAATGTTACATCTTCTCAATATTCCTATATGGTGCAGAAACATGGACATTGGACAAGAAAACAGAACAGAGAATTGAAGCCTTTGAAATGTGGATATATAGAAGAATAGGCAGAATTGGATGGAAGGAAAAGAAAACAAACGATGAAGTCTTAAAACAACTAAAAATGAAAATAGAACTACTAAACACAATTAAAACAAGACAAATGTAATTTTTGGGCCATGTTAAAAGACACAACAGCCTACTAAAAGTAATCATGGAGGGAAAAATACAAGGTAAAAGAGGCAGAGAAAGACTAACATGGACGAGTAAGATCAAAAGATGGACAAATCAGCCTTTGACAACCTGCACCATCAAAGCAAGAGACAGAGCAGAATGGCGCTCCATGGTAGCCAACCTTCGTTGCGGAGACGGCACTCGATGATGATGAGAGAAACAAACACTGAGATGAGAAGTAACAACAGCTGACATCCTTGCAAGGTTCGCCCACAACAGAGATATATGGCAAAATACAATGCGGGTCCTGTGCAAGGTCTGACACTTCATACTTAAGATCAGCAGACATGGGGAATCTACCATTTCTGTCCTATGTACCGTTTTGTGCTTGAAAGCATGACAAGCAGATAAAGTGAAAGTTGGGTAGATAGGCGAGCCGGTGGGAGCACTGACAGACACTTAAGTTAGATGGGCGGTCGAACGGACGGACGGACAGGCAGACAAAGTGAAAGTTGGGTAGATAGGCGAGCTGGTGGGAGCACTGACAGACACTTAAGTTAGATGGACGGTCGAACGGACGGACGGACGGACAGGCAGACAAAGTGAAAGTTGGGTAGATAGGCGAGCCGGTGGGAGCACTGACAGACACTTAAGTTAGATGGGCGGTCGGACGGACGGACAGGCAGACAAAGTGAAAGTTGGGTAGATAGGCGAGCCGGTGGGAGCACTGACAGACACTTAAGATAGATGGTCGGTCGAACGGACGGACGGACAAAGTGAAAGTTGGGTAGATAGGCGAGCCAGAGGGAGCACTGACAGACACTTAAGTTAGATGGACGGTCGGACGGACGGACGGACGGACGGACAGGCAGACAAAGTGAAAGTTGGGTAGATAGGCGAGCCGGTGGGAGCACTGACAGACACTTAAGTTAGATGGACGGTCGAACGGACGGACGTACAGGCAGACAAAGTGAAAGTTGGGTTGATAGGCGAGCCGGTTGGACACTGACAGACACTTAAGTTAGATGGACGGTCGGACGGACGGACGGACAGGCGGACAAAGTGAAAGTTGGGTAGATAGGCGAGCCGGTAGGAGCACTGACAGACACTTAAGTTAGATGGACGGACGGACGGACAGGCAGACAAAGTGAAAGTTGGGTAGATAGGCGATCGGGTGGGAGCACTGACACACACTTAAGTTAGATGGGCGGTCGAACGGACGGACGGACAGGCAAACGGACGGACACACAGATGGGCGGGCATGCTAACAGACAGGCAGGCAGGCAGACGGATGGAGGAGACACAGGTGGTCGGGACGCTAACAGACAGGCTGGCAAACAGACAGACGGACGGACACACAGATGGGCGGGCAGGCTAACAGACAGGCAGGCAGGCAGACGGATGGAGGAGACACAGGTGGTCGGGACGCTAACAGACAGGCTGGCAAACAGACAGACGGACGGACACACAGATGGGCGGGCAGGCTAACAGACAGGCAGATAAACGGACACACAGATGGGCGGGCAGGCTAACAGACAGGCAGATAAACGGACACACAGATGGGCGGGCAGGCTAACAGACAGGCAGATAAACGGACACACAGATGGGCGGGCAGGCTAACAGACAGACGGACACACAGATGGGCGGGCAGGCTAACAGGCAGGCAGACATACAGACAGATAGATGGGCGGGCGAAAGGACAGGACGGAACAACAGAACAGACGGACAATTTAATGGTTACTTAGAGCTATTTTGAACTACACAACTAAGTTCGAAAAAGACAACTGATTTTTTAAAATTTTATAAATAAAACAACACGACAAAAAAGTAAACAAGATAGAGACAGACAAAGGTTAAAGTGGACAGAAGAACCTATGACAACACGCACCATCAAAGCAAGAGACAGAGTGAAATGTTGCCCCCTTTCCCCCACCCACACACACACAAAAGTTGATTTCTATTTAACACCACACCTATATAAAGAAAAATATTAAGTAAAGAGCCCCCGTCACGACAAGTGACGTATAGGGAATATGGTGTTAGTGACCACAATGTTTACAGACCTTCAGCATATGATTGTTTGGGATAATGTGGTCGGTATTACGCCCGTACCGCTTTACTTTCCCAGAAAAAAAGAATCCGGTTACCCATTTAAGGCAGGGTGAACCAGGAAGCCGTCGATCTGGATCGAACCCGAACTCTTGTACTTTGTAGTCCAGTCCACTAACCACTGAGCTATCGCGGCTGCCACCACACCCATGGGTCAGGGAGAAATGAAATTATTTGCGGTATTTTCCCATTGCTTGGGCCTCTCAGGAGGACGTAAATGACCGGAGGAGGAGAATAAAGACCACTTGTCAAGTGCAATCACAGCGAGGTGTTTGGGTCTGAGTTTTTAATTTCACCCCCGATAGAATAAACGTTTTGACTCTACCGAGATTGGAACCCGCGTTCTCCTGGTTTGGAGCCTGACAAGTTATCTATTCGGCGCCACTCGCTCTTCGTGGAATTGAGTTGAACGCCCTATACATAAGTGTCTCTCAACCACCCGCCCGCACTCATATATATATACATGTATATATATATATATATATATATATATATATATATATATATATATATATATATATATATATATATCCCTTTTAGTCTTGTCAGACGGTCTAACCACTAACCACTGAGCTATCGCGGCATATATATATATATATATGGCCCTTTTTGTCTTGTCAGACGGTCTAGTGGAGGCTATTGTGTATTTTTTAGAGGTATTGTTTTTGTCGAACAGCTTCTATCGTGGCTAATTCTACCAATGTTTGACAAACACACGCGGTCACAGAATGAACAAGTCAGGCCCACTGGTCCACAGGGTTTACCATCCTTTTTCATGAGTCTTTTCTCTTCTAAGTTTTGCTTTAGCACAGTCTCAAATGATGTTATACCGTTCGTTATACATGCTCTCCATGATGTGCGATCACCTACGCCAACCGGTATGGCACATGATATATATATATATATATATATATCATGTGCCATACCGGTTGGCGTAGGTGATCATGTCCCTCCACAATCGATGTTTTGTTCTGATGTTTTTTAAGAGCTCCCTTTTTCTGTTGGCATTTTTGAGAACTTCCTCATTGGTCTTTTTAGCTGTCCAGTGAACTTTCAACATTCTTCTGAGAAATCCCATCTCTGTGGCCTCTAATCGTCTTTTCATTTGTTTGTCTACTGTCCATGATTCGCTTCCATAGGTCAGAATTGGTTCTATATAGCACCGATGAACTCTCTTTCTCATTTTTATTGACATAGATTTGTTGCATAAGATATTTTTCATTTTCTGAAATGCTACTTTGGCCTGAGCTATTCTGCTTTATATATATATATATATATATATATATATATATATATATATATATATATATATGAGTTTATCTGAGTAATATATTTATCCTCTACCAACTTGTCAAGCCCGTCGTAGGTTAAGGGCTCTTAACTCAACTAGCATGTTGAGGCAGTCCCATCGATGTTTTCCCGCGAACGTGCTCACTAGACATCACATCTGACCTGTTTACGATCTAATTATCGTTTTTCTAGGTGTTTATATCGTTTACATTGTATGATACATCTTTGTCTTTTGCCCATCTTCTTGCTAACAACACTTTAGGCAACTTAACAATCACGTGTGTCAGCTTTAAACACTATTCACTTTTGTCACATAATACTCGCTCCCAAACTGAAACACAACGCCATCTTAGAGAACGATTATGGATCGATGGAAGATTAGGAAATCTAGGAAACAGCAGCAGAAGACGTCAACAGAAGAGCAAATGATGGAAGATTAGAAAACATAGGAAACAGCAGCAGAAGAGGTCAACAGAAGAGGCCAAGAGAAGAGGAAAAAATGGAGTGATGGAATATTAGAAAATCTAGGAAACAGCAACAGGAGAGGTCAACAGTAAAGCAAATGATGGAATATTAGAAAATCTAGGGAACAGCGGTAGGAGAGGCCAACAGAAGAGCAAAAGATGGAAGATTAGAAAATGTAGGGAACAGCAGCAGAAGAGGCCAAGAGAAGAGGAAAAGATGTATTGATGGAATGTTAGAAAATCTAGGAAAGAGCAACAGAAGAGGTCAACAGAAAAGCAAATGATGGAATATTAGAAAATCTAGGAAACAGCAGTAGGAGAGGCCAACAGAAGAGCAAAAGATGGAAGATTAGAAAATCGAGGAAACAGCAACGGGAGAGGTCAACAGAAGAGCAAAAGATGGAAGATTAGAAAATCTAGGAAACATCGGTAGGAGAAGCCAACAGAAGAGCAAAAGATGGAATATTAGAAAATCTAGGAAACAGCGGCAGGAGAGGCCAACAGAAGAGCAAAAGATGGAAGATTAGAAAATCTAGGAAACAGCGGCAGGAGAGGCCAACAGAAGAGGAAAAGATGGAATATTAGAAAATCTAGGAAACAGCGGCAGGAGAGGCCAACAGAAGAGGAAAAGATGGAAGATTAGAAAATCTAGGAAACAGCGGCATGAGAGGTCAACAGAAGAGGAAAAGATGGAAGATTAGAAAATCTAGGAAACAGCGGCAGGAGAGGCCAACAGAAGAGGAAAAGATGGAATATTAGAAAATCTAGGAAACAGCGGCAGGAGAGGCCAACAGAAGAGGAAAAGATGGAATATTAGAAAATCTAGGAAACAGCAGGAGAAGTCAACAGAAGAGGAAAAGATGGAATATTAGAAAATCTAGGAAACAGCAGGAGAAGTCAACAGAAGAGGAAAAGATGGAAGATTAGAAAATCTAGGAAACAGCAGGAGAAGTCAACAGAAGAGAAAAAGATGGAATATTAGAAAATCTAGGAAACAGCAGGAAAAGTCAACAGAAGAGGAAAAGGTCCTCAATGATATTTCCCTACCATTCCCATCAGCCGCGATAGCTCAGTGGTTAGTGAAATGGACTACAAAGGTCAAGTAGTCGAGTTCGATCCTGATCGACGGCTACCGGGTTCACCCAACCTTAAATGGGTACCGCATTTTTTTCTGGGAAAGTAAAACGGCACGGGCGAAATACCGACTACGTTACCCCAAAAATTATGTGCTGAAGGTACGTACAAATTATGGTCACTAACACCATATTCCCTATACGCCACTTGGCGTGATGGGGCTGTTTACTTACTTGTACCCCTCCTATCGCTGACAAGCAACGTGGATGGAAAGAAGAAAACGATATAGGCTCACGGTCATTTTCCGAGTGCAACCGAGGCCAATAACGTATTTTCTGAGCTCAAACCAGGACTAAGATAATATTTTCAGAGCTCAAACCAGGACTAAGATAATATTTTCAGAGCTCAAACCAAGACTAAGATAACATTTTCAGAGCTCAAACCAGGACTAAGATAATATTTTCAGAGCTCAAACCAGGACTAAGATAATATTTTCAGAGCTCAAACCAAGACTAAGATAACATTTTCAGAGCTCAAACCAGGACTAAGATAATATTTTCAGTGCTCAAACCAGGACTAAGATAATATTTTCAGAGCTCAAACCAGGACTAAGATAATATTTTCAGAACTCAAACCAGGACTAAGATAATATTTTCAGTGCTCAAACCAGGACTAAGATAATATTTTCAGAGCTCAAACCAGGACTAAGATAATATTTTCGGAGCTCAAACCAGGACTAAGATAATATTTTCAGAGCTCAAACCAGGACTAAGATAATATTTTCAGAGCTCAAACCAGGACTAAGATAATATTTTCAGAGCTCAAACAAAAACTAAGATAATATTTTCAGAGCTCAAACCAGGACTAAGATAATATTTTCAGAGCTCAAACCAGGACTAAGATATTATTTTCAGAGCTCAAATCAGGATTAAGATAATATTTTCAGAGCTCAAACCAGGACTAAGATAATATTTTCAGAGCTCA
Source organism: Megaustenia siamemsis (assembly GCA_032433765.1). Classification (NCBI taxonomy): domain Eukaryota; kingdom Metazoa; phylum Mollusca; class Gastropoda; order Stylommatophora; family Ariophantidae; genus Megaustenia; species Megaustenia siamemsis. The sequence goes on along the minus strand of JAVIAB010000099.1, from coordinate 14,020,412 downwards.
AACCAGGACTAAGATAATATTTTCAGAGCTCAAACCAGGACTAAGATAACATTTTCAGAGCTCAAACCAGGACTAAGATAATATTTTCAGAGCTCAAACCAGGACTAAGATAATATTTTCAGAGCTCAAACCAAGACTAAGATAATATTTTCAGAGCTCAAACCAGGACTAAGATAATATTTTCAGAGCTCAAACCAGGACTAAGATAATATTTTCAGAGCTCAAATCAGGATTAAGATAATATTTTCAGAGCTCAAACCAGGACTAAGATAATATTTTCAGAGCTCAAACCAGGATAAGATAATATTTTCTGAACTCAAACCAAGACTAAGATAATATTTTCAGAGCTCAAATCAGGATTAAGATAATATTTTCAGAGCTCAAACCAGGACTAAGATAATATTTTCAGAGCTCAAACCAGGACTAAGATAATATTTTCAGAGCTCAAATCAGGATTAAGATAATATTTTCAGAGCTCAAACCAGGACTAAGATAATATTTTCAGAGCTCAAACCAGGACTAAGATAATATTTTCAGAGCTCAAACCAGGACCAATAACATACTCACAGAGCTGAAACCAATTCAGAACCCAATAGAGAGCAAACACTGTGCTACCAATGCCAAACCTGGACTATAAAAACAATAAGAAAATAATAACTGCCTAAATTAAATGTGTTAGACAAAAGAAACAGCATGATAAATAAGATTAGAAATTTTCTTCTTCTTCTGCGATCATGGCTCATTCGTAGTAGGATTCCTGACTTTGTTATGAAGGCAGCTGTCTGTCTAAGTGATTCGGTTACCCCGTGATTAGAAATTAAGAGCTGAGGAAAAAAAGCTAGGAATAATTCCCGTCGTAGAATATGTAATAAAACAACAGATGAAACGGTTTGGCCACGTGATATGGCAGAAATAGCAAAACACAACGAGCCTTCAATAAACGTTGCGAGAACACCAGACTCAAGGTTTGGTCACGAAACAGATGGATTGATGCAATATTAGAAATACTAGGAAACATAACAGCAGCAGAGGTCAACAGTGGAGCAAAGGATAGCAAATTATATCTCATCTCGACAATGAAAGGCAAATGAAGAAAAAAGGAGAAGAAGAAGAAGAAGGAGAAGAAGAAGAAGAAGGAGAAGAAGAAGAAGAAGAAGAAGGAGAAGAAGAAGAAGAACTGGCACAGAAGTACCACAGATTCAAAGAATGTATTCTAAATTTTAGATCTAAATATTTGGGAACTTTGTTAACCTCAGACCAAAGATGTACAAAAGAGGTGAGATGCAAAATGGCTCAGGCAAAAGTAGCTTTCCAAAAAATGAGGAAGATACTATGCAATCCATTTTTGACAATAGAAACAAGAAAAAGAGTTCTTAAATGTTATGTAGAGCCAGTCTTAACATATGGATGTGAATAATGGACAATAGAGCAACAGACAAGAAATTCACTGGAGTCTGTAGAAATGTGGTTTTACAGAAGAACGTTGAGAGTACCATTGACAGCTGAGAAGAATAATGAAGATGTTCTGAGAGAGGTCAAAGCAAAAAGAGAGCTAATTTCCAAAATTAGGAAGAAACAATAATCATTTTTTGGCCATGGAATGAGAAGAGAGCAACTGGAATATATTGTAACAACTGGAAAAATTGAGGGATGAAGAGATAGAGGGAAGCAAAGAGAAAAAAATAACAGACAGCTTAAGAGAATGGCTTGGCAGAAGGTCAACAACAGAAATGATAAATAGCTGCTGAGATCGAAAGTTGTGGAGAGACATGATCACCTACGTCAGCAGGCCCGGTACTTGATGATGATGATTCTAAATCAGCGCTATGATCAATAATACGCATTGCCGAATGTCTTCAAACTTTTGCACTGTCAAAGGTTCTCAAGCAGAGAGTCAAAAGCTCTTTTCAATAACCAGCGCACAAAATGATCAGTGTGGTCTTGTTTGCCGATATTGTGATTTGAGGACTGCTCAACGTTAGGCCATGTAGATATATGTCTTGATTCATGATCCTTTCCGTGCTGTTAGACGTTCCATGGGGCGTGTAGTGTCTTTCGTCACACATCTCTCTTCTACACCGGTCGTTCTCAACCTGCACCATCAAAGCACGAGACAGAGCGGAATGGGGCTCCATGGTAGCCAACCTTCGATGCGGAGACGGCACTCAATGATGATGATGATCTTTTTTCTGGGTGGGATGTTCGATCTCTTATGAGTCTATGCCTACCAACTTTGCTTCTCTTATAAGTGTTGTTTTTAGTGTCTCTTTAGGTCTTTCTATTTTTATGTATCCTGATGTTTCCCATTGAAAAGCCTGTTTTGGAATTCTCTTGTCTCTTCTCAGCACATGTGCGACATATGTCCATATTCTTTCCTAAATTGTAGATAAGATCTTTGGTTGCATGGCCATTTCTCTTATTTCAAAATTAGTCTTGAATTCATGTCATTGTAGATATGTCTACAGACACAGAATGTCTAAAGTTCTCATACTAAACGACACGTTATGAGTGACATCTTTCATGAACCATTTTAAATTCTCTCTTCACCGTTTCAAAGATTTCAGCACTCACTTCAAGTCAACTCCTTTATATGTACTAGCACGCAATCGACATTTTCAAACTGGACAAATGAGTTTTGTTTAGATACTGATTGAAACCGGGTCTGAAAACCGACCGCGACATAGATGCTAAACCGTCCTGGACATCGTCTGCTAAACCGTCCTGGACATCGCTGCTAAACCGTCCTGGACATCGCTGCTAAACCGTCCTGGACATCGGTGCTAAACCGACCTGGACATCGGTGCTAAACCGTCCTGAACATTGGTGCTAAACCGTCCTGGACATCGGTGCTAAACCGTCCTGGACATCGGTGCTAAACCGTCCTGAACATTGGTGCTAAACCTCCTGGACATTGGTGCTAAACCGTCCTGGACATTGGTGCTAAACCGTCCTGAACATTGGTGCTAAACCGTCCTGAACATTGGTGCTAAACCGTCCTGGACATTGGTGCTAAACCGTCCTGGGCATCGGTGCTAAACCGTCCTGGACATTGGTGCTAAACCGACCTGGACATTGGTGCTAAACCGACCTGGACATCGGTGCTAAACCGTCCTGGACATCGGTGCTAAACCGTCCTGGACATTGGTGCTAAACCGACCTGGACATCGGTGCTAAACCGACCTGGACATTGGTGCTAAACCGACCTGGACATCGGTGCTAAACCGACCTGGACATCGGTGCTAAACCGTCCTGGACATTGGTGCTAAACCGACCTGGACATTGGTGCTAAACCGACCTGGACATCGGTGCTAAACCGACCTGGACATTGGTGCTAAACCGACCTGGACATCGGTGCTAAACCGACCTGGACATTGGTGCTAAACCGACCTGGACATCGGTGCTAAACCGACCTGGACATCGGTGCTAAACCGACCTGGACATTGGTGCTAACCCGACCTGGACATTGGTGCTAAACCGACCTGAACATTGGTGCTAAACCGTCCTGGACCGGCCTCTAAAGTCCTGGTGTACTTACTTTCTCGAATTGATATTCTATTTATTAAAGATCAATACACAACACAACGAGCCTTCAATAAACGTTGTGGGAATACCAGACCCAAGGGTCGACCACGAAAAAGATGGATCGATTAGAAGCACTATGAAACATAGCAGCAGAGGCGAGCAGAAGAAAAAAGGACAGCAAATTATATCTCCCCGCGACGCTGAAAGGCAAATGAGGTAGGGAAGATGAAGAAGAAGATTTATTAAACTATATGATAATGTTGCTATATAATATTTATCCTGAATTTGTGAGAAAGCTCACCTACCTCGGTTCTATAATCACAACCACCATCTTCTTTGAAGAAGAGATAAATTCCCGAACCGTAAAAGCAGCTTCGACATTTGGTAAACTTAAAGATAGGGCATGTGCCAGCACCAAACTAACACTCAGGACTAAGATTCAAATTTACCAAAGTTGTGTTCCTGGTGCACTTCTATACGGATCAGAAACTTGGACTACCCATGCAGGGCAAGAGAAAAGGTTAAACAGATTTTACGTGCGTTGCCTTCACAAGATAATGAACATAAAATAGATGCCGAAAAAAGTAACAATTTATATCTTAAAACGAGCCACACTTCTATCCATCAAGGCAACACTTAGGAGTCGTAGACTAAGGTGGCTGGGTCATGTAAGAAGAATGGCAAACGATCGTATTTCCAAACAAATATTGTATGGTGAACTTAGGGATGGAGAGAGACCAAAGAGCAGACCAGTGCTGAGATATATGGATGTTTGCAGGGCTTCCTTGGGGGATTTCTCTATCAGTGAAATCAAACTGGAAACAAAAACTGGCATCAAATTGTAGCACTTGGAGAACGGAAATAAAAACTGGCATCAAATTGTAGCACTTGGAGAACGGAAACAAAAACTGGCATCAAATTGTAGCACTTGGAGAACGGAAACAAAAACTGGCATCAAATTGTAGCACTTGGAGAACGGAAATAAAAACTGGCATCAAATTGTAGCACTTGGAGAACGGAAATAAAAACTGGCATCAAATTGTAGCACTTGGAGAACTGAAACAAAAACAAAAAAAACGACACAGCAACATTCGAGGCAGTGTTGATGTCCAAATCCGAAGACAAAAGTCGCTGGAGAGAGTAGACGAGGCCAAGCATCGTGAATACATCTTGTTAATTCTGCAGCTGAATCTGTCTATCCAACATTAGCAGATTCAGCCATGAGAGAAGCTGTTCACTAAAACATCATCCAGCAAAAGACACTCATATTTTACCAAACTAATGACAAATCATAATTGCTTGCTACCAACCGTCTGTCAAGATGCCAAAGGCCATATATATCATCATCATCATCATCATCATCAAGTACCCAGCCAATTGGCGTAGGTGATCGTGTCTCTTCACAACTTTCGATCTCGACAGTTATTTATCATTTCTGTTGTTGACCTTCTGCCATTCCATCCACTTAACTTATCTGGTATTTTTCTCTCTTTGCTTCCCTCTATCACTTCGTCCCTCAATTTTCCCAGTTGTTACAATATATTCCAGTTGTTCTCTTCTCATTACATGGCCAAAAAATGATGATTGTTTCTTCCTAATATTGGAAATTAGCTCTCTTTTTGCTTTGACCTCTCTCAGAACATTTTCATTACTCTTCTCAGCAGTCCATGATATTCTCAACATTCTTCTGTAAAACCACATTTCTACATACACCAGTGATTTTCTTGTCTGTTGTCCATGATTCACATCCATATGTTAAGACTGGCTCTACATAACATTTAAGAACTCTTTTTCTTGTTTCTATTGTCAAAAATGGATTGCATAGTATCTTCCTCATTTTCTGGAAAGCTGTTTTTGCCTGAGCCATTCTGCATCTCACCTATTTTGTACATCTTCCGTCTGAGGTTAACAAAGTTCCCAAATATTTAAATTCATTTACCTGTTATATATATATATATATATATATATATATATATATACATTGAAGAATGGTATTCAACTTAATATGTTTATGCAATTAACATTCCTCAATAGCTTTATAAAAATCTAAACGCCTTTGAAGATAAATGTCTAAGAAAAATACTCTGTATACAATGGAAAAATGCAAGACTAATATTGAAATAAGAGATATGGCCATGCAACCAAAGATCTTATCTACAATTAAGGAAAAAAGATGGACATATGTTGAACATATGCTGAGAAAAGACAACAAGAGAATTCCAAAACAGGCTCTTTAATAAGAAACATCAGGATACATAAAAATAGGAAGATCTAAATAGACACTAAAAACAACACTTATAAGAGAAGCAAAGTTGGTAGGCAGAGACTCTTGAGGATAAGATCGAACATCTCGCCCAGAATAGAGAGGGTGAAAAAAACTACAAGCGCTATGTGACGTCACGCAGTGAGGGAAGGATCAAAAATATTGTTATATTTGACTTAATAAAGAACATTACAACACTTCCATTTTTGGACTTCCGGTTTCAAGATGGCGAGGTCGTGTTTGCGTCAACGTTCGCTGTTACGTGGTTGTTGCAGGAAAGATGATTAATTCTATCTTTCCAATGCAGGTAAGCGTATAGATAGGAAGTTCCACTGTTGAGATCTTCCTCGGTAACGCGGGTTAAGTGCGTGTGATCTGAAATCATCTACAGTGTGTGCAGAGTGTGGTCTGTGTTCATTGCAATATAAGTTATCATTGGAATCAATCGATCAATCATCAAGTGCCGTCTCCGCAACGAAGGTTGGCTACCATGGAGCGCCATTCTGCTCTGTCTCTTGCTTTGATGGTGCAGGTTGTCATAGGCTGATTTGTCCATCTTTTGATGTTACTCGTCCATGTTAGTCTTGATTTTCCTCTTTTACCTTGTATTTTCCCTCCAAGATTACTTTTAGTAGGTTGTTGTGTCTTTTAACATGGCCCAAAAATCGCATTTGTCTTGTTCTAATTGTGTTTAGTAGTTCTCTTTTTAATTTTTAGTTGTTTTGAGACTTTATCGTTTGTTTTTTTTTCCATCCAATTCTACCTATTCTTCTATATATCCACATTTCAAAGGCTTCAATTCTCTGTTCTGTTATCTTGTCTAATGTCCATGTTTCTGCACCATATAGAAATGTTGAGAAGAGATAACATTTTGCTATTCTTAGTTTTAGTCCTCGTGTTATTTGTTTTGATAGTATATTTTTCATGATATTAAAATTACTTTTTGCCATTCCTATTCTTTTGTTTATTTCAGTTGTACATTTTCCAACACGGGTTATAGTATGTCCAAGGTAGTTGTAGTTCTGAACTGGTCTATTCCTTCAATTTTGATATCCACTTGTGGGTTTTGAGTATTTTCTTTGTTTATGATCATAGTTTTAGTCTTTTTGATGTTCATATTTAATCCATATTTTTTGCTTGTCGTGTTTATTTCATTAAGTAATTGTTTGGTACGTAATCATTGGAATACCGGTCAATATGGCGGATAGGCGGCAGAAACCATTGAGGCAGCTTCCTCATATTCAAAGTGCTTCTTGCTACTGCGTTTAGTGCTTTGTACACACTGTGAGCTGTGTTTTTCATCCGGATCGTGTTTCGATATTCCGATTGCTTACAATGAATGATGATATCGTATGAAGAAGGACAGTTCAGCTGTGTTCAATTTTGGTGCCGCTTGGCCTTTATGTCTTTTGGGGTGTGCTGTAGTTGCTATGATGGGGACTGCAGCAGCCTTTCTTTGTTTGGATCCTTCAGTGAGATGAGATGCTAATTCGGATGAATCCACTGGCACGGGCGGTTGAACAATTATGGATTTTAATTCGTGGGCAGTGATACCGGGGCTTTCGACTAACCATAACTTCCACCCGTCCCGTTTTGGCTAACCCGATGTCTCGTCTGAAGTAAATAATGCCAGTTTTACGTAACGGATAACCAATCAACCCTCTGGACGAAAATCGGTGCGCTCAGTCTTCATGTGTAGATAAGCTCTTGTCAGTGAACTGTCTCATCTGTGTAGATAAGCTCTTGTCAGTGAACTGTCTCATCTGTGTAGATAAGCTCTTCTCGGTGAACTGTCTCATCTGTGTAGATAAGCACTTGTCATTGAACTGTCTCATCTGTGTAGATAAGCACTTGTCATTGAACTGTCTCATCTGTGTAGATAAGCACTTGTCAGTGAACTGTCTCATCTGTGTAGATAAGCACTTGTCAGTGAACTGTCACATCTGTGTAGATAAGCACTTGTAATTGAACTGTCTCATCTGTGTAGATAAGCACTTGTCATTGAACTGTCTCATCTGTGTAGATAAGCTCCTGTCGTTAAACTGTCAAACCTGTGTAGATAAGCTCTTGACTGTGAACTGTCTCATCTGTGTAGATAAGCTCTTGACTGTTAACTGTCTCATCTGTGTAAAAAAGCTCTTGTCAGTGAACTGTCTCATCTGTGTAGATAAGCTCTTGTCCGTGAACTGTCTTATTCGTGTAGATAAGCTCTTGGCGTTAAACTGTCAAACCTGTGTAGATAAGCTCTTGACTGTGAACTGTCTCATCTTAGAAAATTCATTATTTATGCTCGCACTCACCAACATTAAATTTTTTTTTTTTTTAATGGGGATACGGTTCCAAGAACTTAGTGGCTGTCACACCGCAGCAGTTATTTCCTTCTCTATGAGAAATTCACGAAAATCCATCCCAGACTAACTGACTGGAATGTGAAGCCTCATACACAAGCTCTCCACTTCACTCTCACTGAAGGTAACACTGTGTTTTCTGTCCCTTCTATAGATAAAAAGCGATTTTCCATTTTCGTTTCAAGCTATCATTAAAATTAAAAAGACCCCCAGTATAAAGGCTGAGTCTTCAAATGGCCAAACTCGTTTTTCATGCTGAGATCAAAATGTGCTGGCACGCTGTCGGCATCCAGGGAGTGTTGACAACTGTACACTAGCAGTTTTTTTTTTTAATTACAAATTTGGCGCCAATACCAACTGGCAGTGATAATGGGAGTAAACATTCTCTATACCGAAACTATACATGTAGATATATTTGTCTGCATATGTATTGGCACATTTTGGTTTTTCTTCTGTGGGCTTTGTGGCAATATATATGCGGATTTATGCTTGTATGCATGTATTGCTATATACACATGTTTCTTTTTACACATCGGTTCGGGGTGCTCACACAGAGTTAGATTTGCATTGTTTATACATATCCTGTACCCACCTCTCCATATTTTTAGAACCCTTCCATTCCGTCTTCTCGCTTGACTGCCTGGTCAGTGAGATATATAGTTAGTCATCCTGCCTTCTCATTTTAGTCCATTTGGAGACTGACCACGCTCTGGAACACAGGGAAGTGACCCTCCCCCCCCCCCCCTCTTGAGTATCTAGCATATTATCGCCATGTAGTTGGACTTGTTTACATATCCTCAAAAATTTTTTTGTGTTTGTTGTGTGTTGTTCCAGCTGAAAGCCTACTTGGCCGAAACGTCGACTTTTGTTTTGTCCATTACCACGTAAAGCTGTCACCATACCACTATTTTTTAAGTATTGCTATTATCATCAGCTTTACAGCAGCTTCGCATCTTGGTGCATCTTGATGTCTTTACTTCTAATAATGGGAGTAATCCTTGGGTCCAACGGTGCAAGTCCAGTAATCCTAGTTTTTAATTACTTGTATGTATCCTGGGTGTTTTTAAATCATAAACGTTTACAGGAGCATTACGGTAGATAAAATAACCCCGATATATTATTTATTTACTGTGTTAAAAAGTGCGTGTACGGGCAACATTATTGTGAGTCTAGTATACGGAGGCGGTGATCTTGAGATACCAATAGATGCCATTGTCACGCTTACAGCGCACATATCAGCCTGGAAATAGTTGGAGAATATGGGGCTCCCTTGCAACAGTGCATCAAGCAAGAGCAGCGTTGTGTTGTGAGATTTTGTTTGGTGAAGGCGCGAAACCTGTAGGGATTCATCATTGGATAAGAACTCAGTCGGTGAAAGGTGGATGAGTCGTGCACAAGTGTATGGATGGACGGGAGAGTTCAAGAACGGTGTTACTAGTGTGGAGGAGACAGTGAAAGGTGCGTGAGTCGGACACAAGTGTAAGGGTGGATGGAAGAGTCAGTCAAAGGTGCGTGAGTCGGACACAAGTGTAAGGATGGATGGAGGAGACAGTGAAAGGTGCGTGAGTCGGACACAAGTGTAAGGATGGATGGAAGAGTCAGTGAAAGGTGCGTGAGTCGGACACAAGTGTAAGGATGGATCGAGGAGACAGTGAAAGGTGCGTGAGTCGGACACACGTGTAAGGATGGACGGAGGAGTTCAAGAACGGCGTCACTAGTGTGGAAGAGTCGGGAAAGGTGCGTGAGTCGGAAACAAGTGTAAGGATGGACGGATGAGTTCAAGAACGGCGTCACTAGTGTGGAGGAGTCAGTGAAAGGTGCAAGAGTCGTACACAAGTGGATGGACGGAGGAGTTCAAGAACGACGTCACTAGACTGGAGGAGTCAGTGAAAGGTGCAGGATACGTACACAAGTGTATGGACGGACGAAGGAGCTCAAGAACGTGTGGGGGACTTACCCCGCTCGGGCTGCTATAGCAGTTATGCAAGACAACATCACAGCAGTGGATAGCGTGATGCAGGAAAACTGGCGCCGCATAGTCAAGGAGGTAGCATCACTACTGGACATTAGTGTTGGATCATCATTCATCGTAAGCAATCGGAAAATCAAAACACGATCCGGGTGAAAAACACAGCTCACGGTGTGCACAGAGCACTAAACTCAGTAGCTGCGACAGGAAGCCAAACTTAGAAGTTTTGGAAACTGCAACAAGGAACACCTTTTACACTGAGCTTCAATGGTTCTTGCCGCCTATCCGACATAATGACCAATATTCCCAAAGATATATACACATACATACATATTGGTTATGATCAACATCTTTCACAAACCCACATATATCTAAATCCTCCACATCTTGTGATATGTTAATTACATTATGAAACTTCCTGCCATGAACGCGTATATTTCTTCACTTGTTCTGTGTTAAAATAAACATTTCCGCAGTCTAACATCCACCAGATGCACTGTCCGTGCACCTCATGACACGAAATCAGGGTAAACATTTACAAACAAAAACTGGACTTACCGGTATCATAAGATTTTAATTGGTTTGAAGATGATATTGGGGGAAGACTGGAAGTGGCCGGAACTCTGTCACTGGGCATGCCGTGGTGATTTCCCTTTAGAAGAGAATTGAACAAAAAGGATATAAAATCTGAGGATACAAACGATTTGATTACCTACTTCTTCTGTTTGCATGTAATGACGTTATATTGGACAATGAGAAGAAATGAAAAAAAAAAATAATATATATATATAAAAACGGTATGGTTAAAGCTTCAGGTAAAATGTGGACAACACAAACGAGAACGACGTTTCGGGCGCAAAATAAGCCTTCAACAGGAACAACCAAGTAAACAATCAATTGTCTCCTCAATTAGCTATTTATATCTATTTTTGTTCTATATATATATATATAAATTTCTCCTCACATATAGCTTCACTGCAGCTTTGCATTTTGATGCATTTCTTTTTGCATTGACTCTACCATTGCACAATGACCAGTTCATTGTCTCAACATGAAGATAAGGGCTGGTTTTAGTCCAACTGCCCCCCCCCCGCCCAATTCTTTCTTTCCCATCATGTATTTCGTTGTCACATTTAAGAATTCTTTGAGAACACCCCACTTCAGTAGCTGTGATCTTCCTACTCTCCCATCGTGTCGTACAATGAAGCCAGTAACATCAACCCCATATTACGATTCCGTCGTAAAAATTACTACCGTCTCAAAATGCACAATTCTTAAATTTGAGTCTGCTGTGGGCAATCTCACCCCCCCCCCCCCAATACATTCCTAATAAAAACTTCCGGTGATCTCTGAGTGTTTATTTTTTTCCCCTTTGATGTTGGATTTTTCCAAGTAGTCAATAATTACGTCAGTATCATTGAAAGAGGGATAAAAAAAAAAATAAATTCTGCATATTTTCTAAATTCGTTTTTAATCTTCTTTTTCTATTCCCCCCCCACCCCCCCCCCCCCCCCACACGACACTCTTATTTAAATTTTAAGTTTAATTAATCTGGTCGCTGACTAATTTTGAATTAATTTTAATTAATCTAGCCACTGAATAATTTTGAATTAATTTAGATTAATCTAGTAACTGACTAATTTTGAATTAATTTAAATTAATGTGATCACTGACTAATTTTAATTAATCTGGCCACTGACTAATTTTGAATTAATTATAACTAATCTGATCACTGACTAATTTTGAATTAATTTTAATTAATCTAGTCACTGTCTGATTTTCAATTGCTTTTAATTAATGTAGTCATTGGCTAATTTTCAATTAATTTTAGTTAATGTGGTCACTGACTAATTTTCAGTTAATTGTAATTAATGTGGTAATCTAGATACTATCAATTAATTTCAATTAATATGGACACTAAGTTTCAATTGATTTTAATAATTTTGGGCACTAACTTTCAATCAATTTAAGTTAATCTGGACACTAACTTTCAATCAATTTTAATTAATCTGGACACTAACTTTCAATCAATTTAAGTTAATCTGGACACTAACTTTCAATCAATTTAAGTTAATCTGGACACTAACTTTCAATCAATTTAAGTTAATCTGGACACTAACTTTCAATCAATTTAAGTTAATCTGGACACTAACTTTCAATCAATTTAAGTTAATCTGGACACTAACTTTCAATCAATTTAAGTTAATCTGGACACTAACTTTCAATCAATTTTAATTAATCTGGACACTAACTTTCAATCAATTTAAGTTAATCTGGACACTAACTTTCAATCAATTTAAGTTAATCTGGACACTAACTTTCAATCAATTTAAGTTAATCTGGACACTAACTTTCAATCAATTTTAATTAATCTGGACACTAACTTTCAATCAATTTTAATTAATCTGGACACTAACTTTCAATCAATTTTAATTAATCTGGACGCTAATTCTCGATCGAATGTTTTAATATTTGACTGTTTTCAGTTGTACAACTTTTTTATATTAATATTTGACTGTTTTCAGTTGTACAACTTTTATTTTTAATATTTGACTGTTTTCAGTTGTACAACTTTTTATTTTAATATTTGACCGTTTCCAGTTGTACAACTTTTTTATTTTAATATTTGACCGTTTTCAGTTGTACAACTTTTTTGTTTTAATATTTGACTGTTTTCAGTTGTACAACTTTTTTATTTTAATATTTGACTGTTTTCAGTTGTACAACTTTTTTATTTTAATATTTTACTGTTTTCAGTTGTACAACTTTTTTATTTTAATATTTGACTGTTTTCAGTTGTACAACTTTTTTGTTTTAATATTTGACTGTCTTCAGTTGTACAACTTTTTTATTTTAATATTTGACTGTTTTCAGTTGTACAACTTTTTTATTTTAATATTTGACTGTTTTCAGTTGTACAACTTTTTTGTTTTAATATTTGACTGTTTTCAGTTGTACAACTTTTTTGTTTTAATATTTGACTGTTTTCAGTTGTACAATTTTATTTTAATATTTGACTGTTTTCAGTTGTACAACTTTTTTATTTTAATATTTGACTGTTTTCAGTTGTACAACTTTTTTGTTTTAATATTTGACCGTTATCAGTTGAACAACTTTCTTGTTTCAATTTTTGACCGTTTTCAGTTGTACAACTTTTTAATTTTAATATTTGACCGTTTTCAGTTGAACAACTTTCTTGTTTCAATATTTGACTGTTTTCAGTTGTACAACTTTTTAATTTTAATATTTGACCGTTTTCAGTTGAACAACTTTCTTGTTTCAATATTTGACCGTTTTCAGTTGTACAACTTTTTAATTTTAATATTTGACCGTTTTCAGTTGAACAACTTTCTTGTTTCAATATTTGACCGTTTTCAGTTGTACAACTTTTTTGTTTTAATATTTGACCGTTTTAAGTTGTACAACTTTTTTGTTTTAATATTTGACCGTTTTCAGTTGTACAACTTTTTTTGTTTGAATATTTGACCATTTTCAGCTGTACAACTTTTTTGTTTTAATATTTGGCCGTTATTGAGTTATTTGCGGGTCATCATCATTGCACTCCGAACATGTCCATAGGTGCTCAGATCCCCTCCTCAGCAGTTCCCTCAGTGTCCAGCGACTGACGACTCCAATTCTATGTTGGTTGATAAGTCTTCTTACACGGCCACTAAGTTTCTCATTTCTGGCTGTGCCCAACTTAACTCCCATTTCCATCATCCGAAGAAGTGACGTGGATCTGTGTTTGTCGAAGTCCTGTGCTCTTCCCACATCTCGGAGGGCATTGATGATGTCCGCCCGATCCATTGGTTGCCCGTCCTCAACGACAGCGCAGCTAGCCAACCTGTCCGTTCTTTCATTTCCCCGTACTCCCGCATGTCCAGGGACATAGACAAAGGTGACCTTACGTTTTTTGGATTTCTGCAACGACTCTACCCATTGCATGCGTACAGAGCCCGCCTCCACTTTTTTTTATCATGCTCATCGAATCATTTAGTAAACATGCGTTGGTGTAGTCTTGTGACTCTAACCATTTGAATGCCTTGGTCACTGCCATCACCTCCATTGTCATGCTACTCGTGGTCATGACGTATGCACCACTGTCTTCCTTGGCTATTCTGCCTGCTGAGCGTGCTGTAAATGCCCATGTACTTCTTTGGTGTCGTCTTACAGATCCGTCTGTATAGATGACTGCATCTTTCTCATCGGTGTTATCACAGATGAGACCGTTGACCTCAGCATTAACCACAACCGGGTTCTGTTCCCTACTTTTCCTGTCGAGTGTGACAATACACTAGAAAGTCCCCTTGAATGACGTAGGCATCGGTATCCACTCCTCATCAACCCTGATATTGGTAAGCCCACAGACCTGTTTGATGACATCTTCTGCTCGGCCCACCCATGATTTGCCTCTTTTTAGCCTGGCAACTTTCTCTGTGTTGAAGACGTGGTGCAATGGATGCTCTTTATCTGTACTAATCTTCAGGTATGCTCGTGCTCTCCAGATCTTGATTCTGTCATCCATTGTTGGAAAGTCAAGAAGATACCTCATTGCTACACAGGGAGTGTCCCTTGTACATACCAAGATAATGCGCATGGCTTCATTTTGTATTTTCTCCAGCCTATCAATTTGGGTCGTACTGACAGTAAGAATTGCCAGGGCATACTCGATTGGTGCGAGTTTGATTTGACCGTTTTCAGGTGAAGAACTGTTTTGTTTTAATATTTGACCGTTTTCAGGTGAAGAACTGTTTTGTTTTAATATTTGACCGTTTTCAGGTGAAGAACTGTTTTGTTTTAATATTTGACCGTTTTCAGGTGAAGAACTGTTTTGTTTTAATATTTGACCGTTTTCATTTGTGCAATTTTTTGTTTTAATATTTGACTGTTTTCAGTTGTGCAATTTTTTGTTTTAATATTTGACTGTTTTCAGTTGTGCAATTTTTTGTTTTAATATTTGACTGTTTTCAGTTGTGCAATTTTTTGTTTTAATATTTGACTGTTTTCAGTTGTGCAATTTTTTGTTTTAATATTTGACCGTTTTCATTTGTGCAATTTTTTGTTTTAATATTTGACTGTTTTCAGTTGTGCAATTTTTTGTTTTAATATTTGACTGTTTTCAGTTGTGCAATTTTTTGTTTTAATATTTGACTGTTTTCAGTTGTGCAATTTTTTGTTTTAATATTTGACTGTTTTCAGTTGTGCAATTTTTTTGCTTTAATATTTGACTGTTTTCAGTTGTGCAATTTTTTGTTTTAACATTTGACTGTTTTCAGTTGTGCAATTTTTTGTTTTAATATTTGACTGTTTTCAGTTGTGCAATTTTTTGCTTTAATATTTGACTGTTTTCAGTTGTGCAATTTTTTTTTTTAACATTTGACTGTTTTCAGTTGTGCAATTTTTTGTTTTAATATTTGACTGTTTTCAGTTGTGCAATTTTTTGCTTTAATATTTGACTGTTTTCAGTTGTGAAACTTTTTGTTTTAATATTTGACTGTTTTCAGTCGTGAAACTTTTTGTTTTAACATTTGACTGTTTTACATTTGTACAACTTTTTGTTTTAATATTTGACTGTTTTATATTTGTACAACTTTCTGTTTTAACATTTGACCGTTTTCAGTTGTACAACTTTCTGTTTTAACATTTGACCGTTTTCAGTTGTACATCTTTCTGTTTTAACATTTGACCGTTTTCTGGTGAAGAACTGTTTTGTTTTAACATTTGACCGTTTTATTATTTTAGTTCATCTAATATTCACATACCACCGAATTGTAGAACAGTTTCTTTAAAAACAATGTTAATTTTGTTCCTAAATGGTAATATATGTTAGCGATTCTGAACACAATTTAGACATTTTCTATTTTAAACTGAATATAGAAAGTGTATATTTTAAACAGAATATAGAAAGTGTATATTTTAAACAGAATATAGAAAGTGTATATTTTAAACTGAATATATTGTTTGTATTTTAAACAGAATATAGAAAGTGTAAATTTTAAACTGAATATATTGTTTGTATTTTAAACAGAATATAGAAAGTGTAAATTTTAAACTGAATATATTGTTTGTATTTTAAACAGAATATAGAAAGTGTAAATTTTAAACTGAATATATTGTTTGTATTTTAAACAGAATATAGAAAGTGTATATTTTAAACTGAATATATTGTTTGTATTTTAAACAGAATATAGAAAGTGTATATTTTAAACTGAATATATTGTTTGTATTTTAAACAGAATATAGAAAGTGTATATTTTAAACTGAATATATTGTTTGTATTCTACACAGAATATAGAAAGTGTATATTTTAAACTGAATATATTGTTTGTATTCTAAACAGAATATAGAAAGTGTATATTTTAAACTGAATATATTGTTTGTATTCTAAACAGAATGTAGTCAGTTTGTATTATAAACATAATATAGTAAGTTTTATTATAAACAGAATGTAGTAAGTTTGTATTATAAACAGAATATATTAAGTTTGTATTATAAACATAATGTAGTAAGTTTGTATTATAAACAGAATGTAGTAAGTTTGTATTATAAACAGAATGTAGTAAGTTTGTATTATAAACAGAATGTAGTAAGTTTGTATTATAAACAGAATATCATCATCATCATCATCATCATTAAGAACCGGACCTACTGGCGTAGGTGATCATGTCTCTCCACAACTTTCGATCTCAACAGTTATTTATCAGTTCTGTTGACCTTCTGCAAAGCCATTCTCTTAAGCTGTCTGGTATTTTTTCACTTTGCTTTTCTCTATCTTTTCGTTCCTCAATTTTCCCAGTTGTTACAATATATTCCAGTTGTTCTTTTCTCATTAAATGACCAAAAATGATGATTGTTTCTTACTAAACAGAATATAGTAAGTGTATATTTTAAACACGATATCAAAAGTTTGTATTTTAAACAGAGTATAGTATGTGTATATTTTAAACAGAATATAGTATGTGTATATTTTAAACAGAATATAGTATGTGTATATTTTAACAGAATATAGTATGTGTATATTTTAAACAGAATATACACAAGTTTGTATTATAAACAGAATATAGTAAGTTTGTATTATAAACAGAATATAGTAAATCTGCACACAAGTACTACAGTTTTAAAAAAAGTACAAGTAAAGAGTCCCCGTCACGCCAAGTGGCGTACAGGGAATATGGTGTTAGTGATCATAATTTTTAGACTCTCAGCACAATATTTTTGGGGGTAATGTGGTCGGTATTACGCCCGTACCGCTTTATTTTCCCAAAAAAAAATTCTGTACCCATTTAAGGCTGGGTGAACCAGGTAGTCGTCGATCAGGATCGAACCCGACCTCTTGTCCTTTGTAGTCCAGTTCACTAACCACTGAGCTATCTCGGCTCCCAAGTACAAGAGTAATGAATCCAAATTAGAAATAAAAGAAACGAAAAGATGCATGTGAAATCTCACAGTAACGCGTAGACTCGCTTTAGCGAGACATATTTCGAAATTATAGTCATTAGACAGTTTTACAAATTGGGTTAACAGACTGTTCTCAGAGTTACAAAACAGGGTTGACAGACTGTTTTCAGAGTTACAAACCAGGTTTGACAACCTACGTTTTCAGAGTTACAAAAGTGTTGACATACAGTTTTCAGAGTTACAAAACAGGGTTGACAGACTATGTTTTTAGAGTTACAAAAGTGTTGACATACAGTTTTCAGAGTTACAAAACAGGGTTGACAGACTACGTTTTCAGAGTTACAAAATGAGGATACAAGACTATACTTTCAAAGTTACAAATGAGTTTCAGCTCTTGTGACTTAAAAGTGAGAAAGCTGTTAATGAACTGCATCCAAAGCAGTTTGGTTGATTAAAGAATGAGAACTAATTTTGGCTTTAAACAAAAGTTAAATTTTAGAATAGTTTGGCTTAAAATACCATCTCGCCACCTGGCAGCCTTGGTGGTTTGCCTAATTCGCGCTAGAAGCGCAGGGTTAATAACATGTGGTTAGAAACTGGGTTTCTCTTAGTTGAGTTCAGAAACTGTTCTGTTGTTTACGTGTCTACTATTGGGGAAGTGGCAATGAGGCTGCATGAATGGCAACAGCAGAAACAAATAGTCAGAGTTAGGTTTACTGTGAACCTTGCTGAGGATGAGATTGAGAAGGACAAATTGAAAAAAAAAATAGAAAAAAATGGTATGTTAGAAGCTGTACGTGATTAGTAGACGACACAGATTTGAACGACGTTTCGGCCCAATAGGCCTTCAGCAGGAACAAACAAACACACACACACACACACAGATATGTAAGTAAATAAAACTAATCCTACGTCGCTAATCAGTAACGAAACATCCAAAACAAAATAATCGAAACTGGTTAAAGGAGATTGAGAAGTAGGAGGGGAAGAAGAGGAAAGGGGGGGGGGGTAGGCGCAGAAGGAAGAGAATAGAAGAAAAAGGAAGGTGGGGGGGGGAGGAGTAGAAGAAGAGTAGAAGAAAAAGGAGGAGGAGAGAAGGAGGAGGAGAGAAGGAAGAAGAGTAGAAGAAAAAGGAGGAGGAGAGAAGGAAGAAGAGTAGAAGAAAAAGGAGGAGGAGAGAAGGAAGAAGAGTAGAAGAAAAAGGAGGAGGAGAGAAGGAAGAAGAGTAGAAGAAAAAGGAGGAGGAGAGAAGGAAGAAGAGTAGAAGAAAAAGGAGGAAGAGAAAGAGGAATAGAAGAAAAAGGAGGAGGAGAAAGAGGAGTAGAAGAAAAGGAGGAGGAGAAAGAGGAGTAGAAGAAAAGGAGGAGGAGGAAAGGGAGTAGAAGAATGAGGAGGAGGAAAGGGAGTAGAATAAAAGGAGGAGAGAATGAAGTAGAGTAAAAGAAAAGGAGGAGGAGGAGAAAGAGTAGAAAAAAGGCGAAGGAGAAAGAGAAGTAGAAGAAGGAGGAGGAAGATGAGTAGAAGCAGAAAGAAGAGGAGGCGAATGATGATGAGGAGGGGAAGAGAAAAAAGAAAGAAGAGGAGGAGGCGGATGATGATGAGGAGGGGAAGAGAAGAAGAAAGTAGAGGAGGAGGAGAAATAGGAATAGAAGGAGTAGGAGTAGTAGCATAAGAAGAATAAAGTTTCTAGTAGATTTCCACAAAATCGCCCCAGGAGTTGAGTTCTATGGGAGGTAATTGCCATCCATCCATGACGTGTCACGTCAGACAGTGCCTATCCCTCATCAAATTCGTCACGTCCCTGGTTTGCCAGTGTTCTCCCCCCGCTGCTGTGGTTGTTGGGCCTCCGCTGCGCTACGAGGGACATCAACAGTCTTGTAAGGTTGAGCAAACCCCAAGGTATCACCAACTGATTCCAACCCTTCCCTGGCTGTCTTCTTGTCTGGCACGACATACCATGAAGATATTTACCAAGGAATAACGCACGCACGCACGCGCGCGCGCGCGCGCTCACACACACACACACAAAGACTACTGTATTTTTATTTTATCCTCAATAATTTGCTCTGTTAAGAAAACCTTATCCTCAATTTGTTGTAAGAAAACCTTATCCTCAATTTGTTGTAAGAAAACCTTATCCTCAATTTGTTGTAAGAAAACCTTATCCTCAATTTGTTGTAAGAAAACCTTATCCTCAATTTGTTGTAAGAAAACATTATCCTCAATTTATTATAAAAAAAACCTTATCCTCAATTTGTTGTAAGAAAACATTATCCTCAATTTGTTGTAAAAAACCTTATCCAAAATCTGTTGTAAGAATACCTTATCCTCAAATAATTTGTTGCTAAGAAAACATTATCCCCAATTTGTTGTAAGAAAACCTTATCCTCAAATAATTTGTTGTGAGAAAACCTTATCCTCAAATAATTTGTTGTTAAGAAAACCTTATCCTCAAATAATTTGTTGTTAAGAAAACCTTATCCTCAAATAATTTGTTGTGAGAAAACCTTATCCTAAAATAATTTGTTGTTAAGAAAACCTTATCCTCGAATAATTTGTTGTTAAGAAAACCTTATCCTAAAATAATTTGTTGTTAAGAAAACCTTATCCTCGAATAATTTGTTGTAAGAAAACCTTATCCTCGAATAATTTGTTGTAAGAAAACCTTATCCTCGAATAATTTATTGTTAAAAAAACCTTATCCTCGAATAATTTGTTGTTAAGAAAACCTTATCCTCGAATAATTTGTTGTTAAGAAAACCTTATCCTCGAATAATTTGTTGTAAGAAAACCTTATCCTCGAATAATTTATTGTTAAAAAAACCTTATCCTCGAATAATTTGTTGTTAAGAAAACCTTATCCTCGAATAATTTGTTGTTAAGAAAACCTTATCCTCGAATAATTTGTTGTTAAGAAAACCTTATCCTCGAATAATTTGTTGTAAGAAAACCTTATCCTCGAATAATTTATTGTTAAAAAAACCTTATCCTCGAATAATTTGTTGTTAAGAAAACCTTATCCTCGAATAATTTGTTGTAAGAAAACCTTATCCTCGAATAATTTGTTGTTAAGAAAACCTTATCCTCGAATAATTTGTTGTAAGAAAACCTTATCCTCAAATAATTTATTGTAAGAAAACCTTATCCTCAAATAATTTGTTGTAAGAAAACCTTATCCTCAAATAATTTGTTGTAAAAAAACCTTATCCTCAAATAATTTGCTCTGTAAAGAAAACCTTATCCCTAATTAATTTGTTGTTAAGAAAACCTTATCCTCAAATAATTTGCTGTGTTAGAAGACACTGGTAAAACTATAGAGACCATGTAAAGTACGAGAAATACCAATTTGGCATGTCATAAATGAGAATACCACTGCCAGTAAATATGATGAGAATGTGACAGATTCAAGATGCATTCATGTTTGTGTTTGGATGCTATCACATTCCTTGTCTTTGAAGCTAAATATGAAGTATGCTATATTAGAGTGATCTATTCTGCACCTCACCTCTGTTGTACATCTACTAACTGAGGTTCACAATGTTCCCATATATTTAAATTCCTTTACCTGTTTTAATATTGTTCCACTATTACAGAATGACTCAGGCAAAAGCAACATTCCAAGAAATGAGGAAGATACGGTGCAGTCCATTTTTGACAATAGAAACAAGAAACAGAGTTCTTAAGTGTTATGTAAAGTCAGTCTCCTCCTCATTCTTGTTTGCTCTCATGTAATTTGTACTGGGAGCAAACAACAATAATAAAATATAACAAGGAGAACTCTACACCCATTGATATAAAAGAGAAGTAAGACAGGGATGCATCCTATCACCAAGCTTGTTCAATCTATACACTGAGCAAATCTTTAAAAACATCACAGAGATGCCAGGCCTAAACATTTATGGAAAGATAATCAATAACCTAAGATATGCTGATGATATTGAACTACTAGCAGAAAATCCTAAAGATCTACAACAATTACTTAATGTAATAACATGAGAAGCAAAAAATATGGACTAGATATGAATATCAAAAAGACTAAAACTATGATCATAAATAAAGAACATTCTCAAGACCTACAATTAAATATCAAAGTAGAAGGAGCAGACCTGGAGACAGTTCAGAACTACAACTACCTTGGACATACTATAACCAATGATGGAAAATGTACAACTGAAATAAACAATAGAATAGGTATGGCAAAAAGTAATTTTAATGTCATGAAGAACATACTAACATCAAAACAAATAACACCAGGGCTAAAATTAAATAGCAAAATGTTATATCTTCTCAATACTCCTGTATGGTGCAGAAACATGGACATTAGACAAGAAAACAGAACAGAAAATTGAAGCCTTTGAAATGTGGATATATAGAAGAAAAGGTAGAGTTGGATGGAAAGAAAAGAAAACAAACGATAAAGTTTTAAAACAACTAAAATGAAAAGAGAACTACTAAACACAATTAGAGCAAGACAAATGAAATATTTGGGGCATGTTAAAAGACACAACAGCCTAATAAAAGTAATCTTGGAGGGGAAATACAAGGTAAAATAGGCAGAGGCAGACCAAGCCTAACATGGAAGAGTAACATCAAAAGATGGACAGATCAAGCTTTGACAATCTGCATCATCGAAGCAAGAGAAAGAGTGGAATGGTGTTCTATGGTAGGCAACCT
This sequence comes from Megaustenia siamemsis, assembly GCA_032433765.1. Taxonomy (NCBI): domain Eukaryota; kingdom Metazoa; phylum Mollusca; class Gastropoda; order Stylommatophora; family Ariophantidae; genus Megaustenia; species Megaustenia siamemsis. Next base: position 13,998,238 of record JAVIAB010000099.1, on the reverse strand, counting down.
TCGATGCGGAGACGGCACTCAAAAATGATTATGAGAGTCAGTCTTGACAAATGGATGTGAATCAGGGACAATAGGACAACAGACAAGAAAATCACTGGAGGCTGTAGAAATGTGGTTTTACAGAAGAATGTTGAGAATACCATGGACAGCTAAGAAGAGTAATGAAAACGTTCTGAAAGAGGCCAAAGCAAAAAGAGAGCTAATTTCCAATATTAGGAAAAAACAATCATCATTTTTTGGCCATGTAATGAGAAGAGAACAACTGGAATATATTGTAACAACTGGAAAATTGAGGGACGAAGAGATAGAGGGAAGCAAAGAGAAAAGATACCAGACAGCTTAAGAGAATGGCTTGGCAAAAGGTCAACAGCAGATATGATAAATAACTGTTGAGATCGAGAGTTGTGGAGAGACATGATCACCTACGCCAGCAGGCATGGTACCTGACAAAGATGATATTAGGGTGACTTATTTTAGCTGTTACAAGACAAGATAAGAAACATAGGATACGATAGGAAGATAAATGGGTGCACGGACAGACAGACAGACAGACAGACGAAAGGACGGGCAGACTACAGCTAAGTCTACAGTTGGCTGAGGACAGACAGACAGACAGACGAAAAGGCGTATGGGCATAGAGATAGACGAAATGAAAAACAGACCGATCGATACGCCGATAGGCAGATTTGTAGACAGACAAGTACACCGACTGAAGGCAGACTCATGGAAAAACAGAGAGATAGGTTGTGGATGGGTAAGGTAAGGAAGTTGTGAGGATGGTGAACAGAGTGATAGGTTGTGGATGGGTAGGTAGGTAAGGAAGTTGTGAGGATAGTGAACAGAGTGATAGGTTGTGAATGGGTAAGGTAGGTAAGGAAATTGTGAGGATGGTGAACAGAGTGATAGGTTGTGGATGGGTAGGTAGGTAAGGAAGTTGTGAGGATGGTGAACAGAGAGATAGGTTGTGGATGGGTAGGTAAGTAAGGAAGTTGTGAGGATGGTGAACAGAGAGATAGGTTGTGGATGGGTAGGGTAGGTAAGGAAGTTGTGAGGATGGTGAACAGAGAGATAGGTTGTGGATGGGTAAGGTAGGTAAGGAAGTTGTGAGGATGGTGAACAGAGAGATAGGTTGTGGGTGGGTAGGTAAGGAAGTTGTGAGGATGGTGAACAGAGTGATAGGTAGTGGATGGGTAGGTAAGGAAGTTGTGAGGATGGTGAACAGAGAGAAAGGTTGTGGATGGGTAGGTAAGGAAGTTGTGAGGATGGTGAACAGAGAGATAGGTTGTGGATGGGTAGGTAAGGAAGTTGTGAGGATGGTGAACAGAGAGATAGGTTGTGGATGGGTAGGTAAGGAAGTTGTGAGGATGGTGAACAGAGTGATAGGTTGTGGATGGGTAGGTAAGGAAGTTGTGAGGATGGTGAACAGAGAGATAGGTTGTGGATGGGTAGGTAGGTAAGGAAGTTGTGAGGATGGTGAACAGAGTGATAGGTTGTGGATGGGTAGGTAAGGAAGTTGTGAGGATGGTGAACAGAGTGATAGGTTGTGGATGGGTAGGTAAGGAAGTTGTGAGGATGGTGAACAGAGAGATAGGTTGTGGATGGGTAGGTAAGTAAGGAAGTTGTGAGGATGGTGAACAGAGTGATAGGTTGTGGATGGGTAGGTAAGGAAGTTGTGAGGATGGTGAACAGAGAGATAGGTTGTGGATGGGTAGGTAGGTAAGGAAGTTGTGAGGATGGTGAACAGAGAGATATGTTGTGGATGGGTAGGTAGGTAAGGAAGTTGTGAGGATGGTGAACAGAGAGATATGTTGTGGATGGGTAGGTAGGTAAGGAAGTTGTGAGGATGGTGAACAGAGAGATATGTTGTGGATGGGTAGGTAGGTAAGGAAGTTGTGAGGATGGTGAACAGAGTGATAGGTTGTGGATGGGTAAGGTAGGTAAGGAAGTTGTGAGGATGGTGAACAGAGTGATAGGTTGTGGATGGGTAGGTAGGTAAGGAAGTTGTGACGATGGTGAACAGAGTGATAGGTTGTGGGTGGGTAAGGTAGGTAAGGAAGTTGTGAGGATGGTGAACAGAGTGATAGGTTGTGGGTGGGTAGGTAAGGAAGTTGTGAGGATGGTGAACAGAGTGATAGGTTATGGATGGGTAAGGTAGGTAAGGAAGTTGTGAGGATGGTGAACAGAGTGATAGGTTGTGGATGGGTAGGTAGGTAAGGAAGTTGTGAGGATGGTGAACAGAGTGATAGGTTGTGGATGGGTAGGTAGGTAAGGAAGTTGTGAGGATGGTGAACAGAGTGATAGGTTGTGGATGGGTAAGGTAGGTAAGGAAGTTGTGAGGATGGTGAACAGAGTGATAGGTTGTGGATGGGTAGGTAGGTAAGGAAGTTGTGAGGATGGTGAACAGAGTGATAGGTTGTGGATGGGTAGGTAGGTAAGGAAGTTGTGAGGATAGTGAACAGAGTGATAGGTTGTGGATGGGTAAGGTAGGTAAGGAAGTTGTGAGGATGGTGAACAGAGTGATAGGTTGTGGGTGGGTAGGTAGGTAAGGAAGTTGTGAGGATGGTGAACAGAGAGATAGGTTGTGGATGGGTAGGTAAGGAAGTTGTGAGGATGGTGAACAGAGTGATAGGTTGTGGATGGGTAGGTAAGTAAGGAAGTTGTGAGGATGGTGAACAGAGAGATAGGTTGTGGGTGGGTAGGTAGGTAAGGAAGTTGTGAGGATGGTGAACAGAGAGATAGGTTGTGGATGGGTAGGTAAGTAAGGAAGTTGTGAGGATGGTGAACAGAGAGATAGGTTGTGGATGGGTAGGTAGGGAAGGAAGTTGTGAGGATGGTGAACAGAGAGATAGGTTGTGGATGGGTAGGTAAGTAAGGAAGTTGTGAGGATGGTGAACAGAGAGATAGGTTGTGGATGGGTAGGTAGGTAAGGAAGTTGTGAGGATGGTGAACAGAGAGATAGGTTGTGGATGGGTAGGTAGGTAAGGAAGTTGTGAGGATGGTGAACAGAGAGATAGGTTGTGGATGGGTAAGGTAGGTAAGGAAGTTGTGAGGATGGTGAACAGAGAGATAGGTTGTGGATGGGTAGGGTAGGTAAGGAAGTTGTGAGGATGGTGAACAGAGAGATAGGTTGTGGATGGGTAAGGTAGGTAAGGAAGTTGTGAGGATGGTGAACAGAGAGATAGGTTGTGGATGGGTAGGGTAGGTAAGGAAGTTGTGAGGATGGTGAACAGAGAGATAGGTTGTGGATGGGTAGGTAAGTAAGGAAGGTGTGAGGATGGTGAACAGAGTGATAGGTTGTGGATGGGTAGGTAAGTAAGGAAGGTGTGAGGATGGTGAACAGAGTGATAGGTTGTGGATGGGTAGGTAAGTAAGGAAGTTGTGAGGATGGTGAACAGAGTGATAGGTTGTGGATGGGTAGGTAAGTAAGGAAGGTGTGAGGATGGTGAACAGAGTGATAGGTTGTGGATGGGTAGGTAAGTAAGGAAGGTGTGAGGATGGTGAACAGGGACTGGTGACCGACAGATCATAGTGGCAGTCTCAAATAAAATACGTCCTACGTGTGTACTCTAGTACACATATTATATTTCAGACTGTCATAATTTTATTATAATATTCTTTATTTTAAATACATATAAACTAAGAATGGCAAAATGTTACATCTTCTCAATATTCCTGTATAGTGCAGAAACATGGACATTAGACAAGAAAACAGAACAGAAAATTTAAGCCTTTGAAATGTGGATTTATAGAAGAATAGGTAGAATTGGATGGAAACAAAAGATAACAAACGATGAAGTTTTAAAACAACTGAAAATAAAAGAGAACTACTAAATACAATTAAGACAAGACAAATGAAATTTTCGGGGCATGTTAAAAGACACAACAGCCTACTAAAAGTAATATTGGAAGGAAAAATACAAGGTAAAAGAGGCAGAGGCAGACCAAGACTAACATGGACGAGTAACATCAAAAGATGGTCAAGTCAATCTATGACAGCCTGCACCATCAAAGCAAGAAACAGAGTAGAATGGCGATCCATGGTAGCCAACCTTCGTTGCGGAGAAGGCACTCGATGATGATGATGATTTCTGTGTGGTTATGGTTATGGAAGGCCCCGATATCACTGCAAACGAATTAAAATCCATAATTGCCTAACCGCCAATGGAATCATCCGAATTACTAACTCATCTCCCAAACAAAGAAAAGTAACTGTAGTCCCCATCATAGCAGTCCCAGCACACGCCAAAAGAGATCAGGCGAAACCGCACCTAAAGATGTGTTGTATGTTTGTTCCTGTTGAAGGTCTATTGAGCCGAAACGTCGTTCTAGTTTGTGTTGTCCTCTTGTTACGTGAAGCATTAGCCATACCTTTTTTTTTTTTTTTTTGTATATTTATTTTTTTATATAACTTTTTTTCATTTCTTCTAAAGGGGAGATTATAGACAGACAGATTACACAAAATGAAAGGACAGACTGGCGTACTGAGAAGATTATAGACAAACAGATTACACAGAATGAAAGGATAGACTGGCGTGCTGAGAAGATTATAGACAAACAGATTACACAGAATGAAAGGACAGACTGGCGTACTGAGAAGATTATAGACAAACAGATTACACAGAATGAAAGGATAAACTGGCGTGCTGAGAAGATTATAGACAAACAGATTACACAGAATGAAAGGATAGACTGGCGTACTAAGAAGATTATAGACAAACAGATTACACAGAATGAAAGGATAGACTGGCGTGCTGAGAAGATTATAGACAGACAGATTACACAGAATGAAAGGATAGACTGGCGTGCTGAGAAGATTATAGACAGACAGATTACACAGAATGAAAGGACAGACTGGCGTACTGAGAAGATTATAGACTAACAGATTACACAGAATGAAAGGACAGACTGGCGTACTGAGAAGATTATAGACAGACAGATTACACAGAATGAAAGGACAGACTGGCGTACTGAGAAGATTATAGACTAACAGATTACACAGAATGAAAGGACAGACTGGCGTACTGAGAAGATTATAGACAAACAGATTACACAGAATGAAAGGATAGACTGGCGTGCTGAGAAGATTATAGACAGACAGATTACACAAAATGAAAGGACAGACTGGCGTACTGAGAAGATTATAGACAAACAGATTACACAGAATGAAAGGATAGACTGGCGTGCTGAGAAGATTATAGACAAACAGATTACACAGAATGAAAGGATAGACTGGCGTGCTGAGAAGATTATAGACAAACAGATTACACAGAATGAAAGGATAGACTGGCGTACTAAGAAGATTATAGACAAACAGATTACACAGAATGAAAGGATAGACTGGCGTGCTGAGAAGATTATAGACAAACAGATTACACAGAATGAAAGGATAGACTGGCGTGCTGAGAAGATTATAGACAAACATATTACACAGAATGAAAGGATAGACTGGCGTGCTGAGAAGATTATAGACAGACAGATTACACAGAATGAAAGGATAGACTGGCGTACTAAGAAGATTATAGACAAACAGATTACACAGAATGAAAGGATAGACTGGCGTGCTGAGAAGATTATAGACAAACAGATTACACAGAATGAAAGGATAGACTGGCGTGCTGAGAAGATTATAGACAAACAGATTACACAGAATGAAAGGATAGACTGGCGTGCTGAGAAGATTATAGACAAACAGATTACACAGAATGAAAGGATAGACTGGCGTGCTGAGAAGATTATAGACAAACAGATTACACAGAATGAAAGGATAGACTGGCGTACTAAGAAGATTATAGACAAACAGATTACACAGAATGAAAGGATAGACTGGCGTGCTGAGAAGATTATAGACAAACAGATTACACAGAATGAAAGGATAGACTGGCGTGCTGAGAAGATTATAGACAGACAGATTACACAGAATGAAAGGATAGACTGGCGTGCTGAGAAGATTATAGACAAACATATTACACAGAATGAAAGGATAGACTGGCGTGCTGAGAAGATTATAGACAAACATATTACACAGAATGAAAGGATAGACTGGCGTGCTGAGAAGATTATAGACAAACAGATTACACAGAATGAAAGGATAGACTGGCGTACTAAGAAGATTATAGACAGACAGATTACACAGAATGAAAGGATAGACTGGCGTGCTGAGAAGATTATAGACAAACAGATTACACAGAATGAAAGGATAGACTGGCGTGCTGAGAAGATTATAGACAAACAGATTACACAGAATGAAAGGATAGACTGGCGTGCTGAGAAGATTATAGACAAACAGATTACACAGAATGAAAGGATAGACTGGCGTACTGAGAAGATTATAGACTAACAGATTACACAGAATGAAAGGACAGACTGGCGTACTGAGAAGATTATAGACAAACAGATTACACAGAATGAAAGGATAGACTGGCGTGCTGAGAAGATTATAGACAGACAGATTACACAGAATGAAAGGATAGACTGGCGTGCTGAGAAGATTATAGACAAACATATTACACAGAATGAAAGGATAGACTGGCGTGCTGAGAAGATTATAGACAAACATATTACACAGAATGAAAGGATAGACTGGCGTGCTGAGAAGATTATAGACAGATTACACAGAATGAAAGGATAGACTGGCGTACTGAGAAGATTATAGACAAACAGATTACACAGAATGAAAGGATAGACTGGCGCACTGAGAAGATTATAGACAAACAGATTACACAGAATGAAAGGATAGACTGGCGTACTAAGAAGATTATAGACAGACAGATTACACGGAATGAAAGGATAGACTGGCGTACTGAGAAGATTATAGACAGACAGATTACACAGAATGAAAGGATAGACTGGCGTACTGAGAAGATTATAGACAAACAGATTACACAGAATGAAAGGATAGACTGGCGTGCTGAGAAGATTATAGACAAACAGATTACACAGAATGAAAGGATAGACTGGCGTGCTGAGAAGAAGATTATAGACAGACAGATTACACAGAATGAAAGGATAGACTGGCGTACTAAGAAGAAGATTATAGACAAACAGATTACACAGAATGAAAGGATAGACTGGCGTACTAAGAAGAAGATTATAGACAGACAGATTACACAGAATGAAAGGATAGACTGGCGTACTAAGAAGAAGATTATAGACAAACAGATTACACAGAATGAAAGGATAGACTGGCGTACTAAGAAGAAGATTATAGACAGACAGATTACACAGAATGAAAGGATAGACTGGCGTACTAAAAAGAAGATTATAGACAGACAGATTACACAGAATGAAAGGATAGACTGGCGTACTAAGAAGAAGATTATAGACAGACAGATTACACAGAATGAAAGGATAGACTGGCGTACTAAGAAGAAGATTATAGACAGACAGATTACACAGAATGAAAGGATAGACTGGCGCACTGAGAAGATTATAGACAGACAGATTACACAGAATGAAAGGATAGACTGGCGTACTGAGAAGAAGATTATGAACAGACAGATTACACAGAATGAAAGGATAGACTGGCGTACTGAGAAGAAGATTATAGACAAACAGATTACACAGAATGAAAGGATAGACTGGCGTGCTGAGAAGATTATAGACACACAGATCACACAGAATGAAAGGATAGACTGGCGTGCTGAGAAGATTATAGACAGACAGATTACACAGAATGAAAGGATAGACTGGCGTGCTGAGAAGATTATAGACAAACAGATTACACAGAATGAAAGGATAGACTGGCGTACTAAGAAGAAGATTATAGACAGACAGATTACACAGAATGAAAGGATAGACTGGCGTACTAAAAAGAAGATTATAGACAGACAGATTACACAGAATGAAAGGATAGACTGGCGTACTAAGAAGAAGATTATAGACAGACAGATTACACAGAATGAAAGGATAGACTGGCGTACTAAGAAGAAGATTATAGACAGACAGATTACACAGAATGAAAGGATAGACTGGCGCACTGAGAAGATTATAGACAGACAGATTACACAGAATGAAAGGATAGACTGGCGTACTGAGAAGAAGATTATAAACAGACAGATTACACAGAATGAAAGGATAGACTGGCGTACTGAGAAGAAGATTATAGACAAACAGATTACACAGAATGAAAGGATAGACTGGCGTGCTGAGAAGATTATAGACAAACAGATCACACAGAATGAAAGGATAGACTGGCGTGCTGAGAAGATTATAGACAGACAGATTACACAGAATGAAAGGATAGACTGGCGTGCTGAGAAGATTATAGACAGACAGATTACACAGAATGAAAGGATAGACTGGCGTACTGAGAAGATTATAGACAAACAGATTACACAGAATGAAAGGATAGACTGGCGTGCTGAGAAGAAGATTATAGACAGACAGATTACACAGAATGAAAGGATAGACTGGCGTACTAAGAAGAAGATTATAGACAAACAGATTACACAGAATGAAAGGATAGACTGGCGTACTAAGAAGAAGATTATAGACAGACAGATTACACAGAATGAAAGGATAGACTGGCGTACTAAGAAGAAGATTATAGACAAACAGATTACACAGAATGAAAGGATAGACTGGCGTACTAAGAAGAAGATTATAGACAGACAGATTACACAGAATGAAAGGATAGACTGGCGTACTAAAAAGAAGATTATAGACAGACAGATTACACAGAATGAAAGGATAGACTGGCGTACTAAGAAGAAGATTATAGACAGACAGATTACACAGAATGAAAGGATAGACTGGCGTACTAAGAAGAAGATTATAGACAGACAGATTACACAGAATGAAAGGATAGACTGGCGCACTGAGAAGATTATAGACAGACAGATTACACAGAATGAAAGGATAGACTGGCGTACTGAGAAGAAGATTATAAACAGACAGATTACACAGAATGAAAGGATAGACTGGCGTACTGAGAAGAAGATTATAGACAAACAGATTACACAGAATGAAAGGATAGACTGGCGTGCTGAGAAGATTATAGACAAACAGATCACACAGAATGAAAGGATAGACTGGCGTGCTGAGAAGAAGACAGAGAGACGAACGACAGGGAAGTTGGACTAAACAGGACAACAATGACGCACCCAATAGTACTGGGGACTGTCGTAGTAGGGCAGGCTGTTGCGTTCGTACTGACATGATGTTGATGATGAAGACGGGGCAGGGTACGGCGGCTGGTTGCCTGTGGGGGGAGTCTGTTTCCATGACAGCCCCTGCTGTTGATGCGGGAAACTGTGCGCGTGATACGAGGGCGTGGCAGATTCCCAGCCCCAACTGTCATTAGTCGATGTCGTCATAGTGGGCGGTGCTACCCACGGGTAATGAGATGAGTGCCCAGGGTACATTCTCTAGCGTGAGTGATGATAACAACAGGCAATATGCAGCCTTCTTCAAATTGTTGTAGATTTCCCAAAAGATAATCTGGACATCCAGGTTTCGCTCGATGTACAGGGGTAGCACACCGCTAACTGATCAATCATAATTGACAACAGTACGCGACACAACTTCCACAATTAACCGAATCTAGTAATGTACGAACATAACAACAGAAACAATTCCAATAATCTTCGGGAAAATGTAGGATCACAGAATAAATTCAAATATCATCCTGGAGATAATGATCTCATGATAAATCCCTACATCATTCGGGAAAATGTAGGTAGAATCTGTACCGTTTGTAGAAATAACCCTTCTGTGCAATCCTTTATTAAAGAATACTTTTGTAAATCCGTTTAGAAACTATACCGGCCTTACATAAGAGTGTAATCCATGTAAAGAATATTGAATCCTCTTTGAAAATATACAACACTCTTGTTGAATCAGCAATAGAATATAGAATATATTGTGGATATATAGATTCTTTTATGAAAACGTTGAATACTTTGTAGAATCCTTGTCAGAAATATGGAATTCTGTTATAAAGTATAGAACTTGTATGTGAAATGTACAATCCTTGTATATAGAAACGTAACCAAATATTAAATCCCTCGATAAAAAGGATAATCCTTGATAGAATAAACACGTCCGTATAATCTTCTATAGAAGAACTTGAAACCATTTAGAAATGTATAATCCACAGAGAATTTTCTGTGAAATGAATATCTATCAGTTACAACTTATACCCACTACTTATACACAACTTATACCCACTACTTATACACAACTTATACCCACTACTTATACACAACTTATACCTACTACTTATACACAACTTATACCCACTACTTATACACAACTTATACCCACTACTTATACACAACTTATACCCACTACTTATACACAACTTATACCCACTACTTATACACAACTTATACCCACTACTTATACCCACTACTTATACCCACTACTTATACACAACTTATACCCACTACTTATACCCACTACTTATACCCACTACTTATACACAACTTATACCCACTACTTATACACAACTTATACCCACTACTTATACACAACTTATACCCACTACTTATACACAACTTATACCCACTACTTATACACAACTTATACCCACTACTTATACACAACTTATACCCACTACTTATACACAACTTATACCCACTACTTATACACAGCTTATACCCACTACTTATACACAACTTATACCCACTACTTATACACAACTTATAACCACTACTTATACACAACTTATACCCACTACTTATACACAACTTATACCCACTACTTATACACAACTTATACCCACTACTTATACACAACTTATACCCACTACTTATACACAACTTATACCACTACTTATACACAACTTATACCCACTACTTATACCCACTACTTATACACAGCTTATACCCACTACTTATACACAACTTATACCTACTACTTATACACAACTTATACCCACTACTTATACACAACTTATAACCACTACTTATACACAACTTATACCCACTACTTATACACAACTTATAACCACTACTTATACACAACTTATACCCACTACTTATACACAACTTATACCCACTACTTATACCCACTACTTATACACAACTTATAACCACTACTTATACACAACTTATAACCACTACTTATACACAACTTATAACCACTACTTATACACAACTTATACCCACTACTTATACACAACTTATAAACACTAAAACGAAGATATTTTGATAATTATTTATACCTCAAACAATATAATTAACGAATATACCGATTTAATAGTCGAACACTAATGGTTTATTGAATTATTGGCCAGGGGCTAAGAAAAGAGTGTGGAAATGAGAGAAATGATAAAGCGTGTAGCAAAAGAAAATAGTCAAAACATACAAGTGGATATCAAAGTTGAAGGAATAGAACTGGAGACAGTTCAGAACTACAACTACCTTGGACATACTATAACCAGTGATGGAAAATGTACAACTGAAATAAACAAAAGAATAGGAATGGCAAAAAGTAATTTCAATGCCATGAAGAATATACTAACATCAAAACAAATAACACCAGGGCTAAAACTAAGAACAGCAAAATGTTACATTTTCTCAATATTCCTATATGGTGCAAAAACATGGACATTAGACAAGAAAACAGAACAGAGAATTGAAGCCTTTGAAATGTGGATATATAGAAGAAGCGGTAGAATTGGATGGAAGGAAAAGAAAACAAACGATGAAGTCTTAAAACAACTAAAAATGAAAAGAGAACTACTAAACACAATTCAAACAAGACAAATGAAATTTTTGCGGCATGTTAACAGACACAACAGCCTACTAAAAGTAATCCTGGAGGGGAAAATACAAGGTAAAAGAGGCAATGGCAGATTAAGACTAACATGGACGAGTAACATCAAAATATGGACAAACCAGCCTATGACAACCTGCACCATCAAAGCAAGAGACAGAGCAGAATGGCGCTCCATGTTAGCCAACCTTCGTTGTGGAGATGGCACTCGATGATGATGATGATGATGATGATGATAAAGCATGAAACATTATTATATATAATCAACAAAATAAGATGGTATTATGTTGGTCATGTGATGGAAAGAGACTAGTGAACCTCAACGCAAGCCTTCAAAAGAAAACCAGGGGGTACAAGAAAAAGAGGCCAAACTAGAGAAACACTAAAAAGAACTCTGAGGCGAGAGGCAACAACAACAAGCACCAGCCCCATTGCCGAGGCTGAGAGGCTCGCCCAGTATAGGGAGAGTGGCGAGATACAATGCTGGCCCTGAGAGGCTCGCCCAGAATAGGGACAGTGGCGAGATACAATGCTGGCCCTGAGAGCTCGCCCAGAATAGGGACAGTGGCGAGATACAATGCTGGCCCTGTGAGGCTCGCCCAGAATAGGGACAGTGGCGAGATACAATGCTGGCCCTGTGAGGCTCGCCCAGAATAGGGACAGTGGCGAGATACAATGCTGGCCCTGTGAGGCTCGCCCAGAATAGGGACAGTGGCGAGATACAATGCTGGCCCTGAGAGGCTCGCCCAGAATAGGGACAGTGGCGAGATACAATGCTGGCCCTGAGAGGCTCGCCCAGAATAGGGACAGTGGCGAGATACAATGCTGGCCTTGAGAGGCTCGTCCAGAATAGGGACAGTTGCGAGATACAATGCTGGCCCTGAGAGGCTCGCCCAGAATAGGGACAGTGGCGAGATACAATGCTGGCCCTGAGAGGCTCGCCCAGAATAGGGACAGTGGCGAGATACAATGCTGGCCCTGAGAGGCTCGCCCAGAATAGGGACAGTGGCGAGATACAATGCTGGCCCTGAGAGGCTCGCCCAGAATAGGGACAGTGGCGAGATACAATGCTGGCCCTGTGCAAGGTCTGACACTTGATAACAAAGATCGTGGAATCTAGAGAGTCTAGTGTTTCTGTCGTCTTCGGCTGGAAACGATACTAGATCATCATCATCAAGTACCGGGCCTGCTGGCGTAGGTGATCATGTCTCTCCACAACTTTCGATCACAACAGCTATTTATCACTTCTGTTGTTGACCTTCTGCCAAGCCATTCTCTTAAGCTGTCTGGTATCTTTTATCTTTGCTTCCCTCTATCTCTTCGTTCCTCAATTTTCCCAGTTGTTACAATATATTCCAGCTGTTCTCTTCTCATTACGTGGCCAAAAAATGATGATTGTTTCTTCCTAATATTGGAATTTAGCTCTCTTTTTGCTTTGACCTTTTTCAGAACATTTTCATTACTTTTCTTAGCTGTCCATGGTATTCTCAACATTCTTCTGTAAAACCACATTTCTACAGACTCCAGTGATTTTCTTGTGTGTTGTATTATTGTCCATGATTCACACCCATATGTTAAGACTGGCTCTACATAACATTTAAGAACTCTTTTTCTTGTTTCTATTGTCAAAAATGGATTGCATAGTATCTTCCTCGTTTTTTTGGTAAGCTGCTTTTGCCTGAGGAAAGTAAATAATCCGTTTGTTACCACTTTTGTCTTCGTCAGCTTTTACATCTCTAGCCAAGTCCCGAAGGCCCGAATATTATTTTTGTCCTACTTTTCACACTGGCAGTGTGCTCAGGTGTCCCCCGCCATACAAGCAGATATTCTCCGACTTCAGATGCGCACTTCTATTTTTATCATCGAGAGTTTTAACTATCTTGGGTAGCATTTTCCTATTAATTTTGCCTCGGCAGCTGATATTTTTTTTCCGATGGCTTCCGTAGTGTGTGTCCTATCCAGCGCCATTGTCTTCACTGTATCTCTTTATCCACTGGTATTTGACTGGTACATTACCATAATTCTATGTTAGTGATTTTGTCCTGCCATGTCCATCATTTTATTCTGCGTAAGAATCCATTAATGAAAGTCTGTATCTTCATGATTGTCAATTTTGTTGTTCTCCATGTTTCACAGCCATATAATAGGACTCACTTAACATTGGATTTGAAAATGTGTTGAAGTATGAGATGGCTCTCTTAAATAATTCAAACCGTACTGGGAGCCGCGATAGCTCAGTGGTTAGTGAACTGGACTACAATGGACAAGAGGTAGGGTTCTCTCCCAACCGACTGCTTCCGGGTTCACCCAGCCTTAAATGGGTACCGGATTTTTTTTCTGGGAAAGTAAAGCGGCACGGGCGTAATACCGACCACGTGACCCCAAAAATCATGTGCTGAAGGTCTGTAAAATTTATGTCACTAACTCCATATTCCCTATACGCCACTTGGCGTGACGGGGGCTCTTTACTTTTATGTAGAATTGGATGGAAAGAAAAGAAAGCAAACGATGAAGTCTTAAAACAACTAGAAATGAAAAGAGAACTACTAAACTCAATTCAAACAAGACAAATGAGATTTTTGGGCCATGTTAAAAGACACAGCAGCCTATTAAAAGTAATTTTGGAAGGGAATATAAATGGTAAAAGAGGCAGAGGCAGACAGATGCTTTAATGTGGACCAGAAATATCAAAAGATGGACAAATCAACTTATGATTACTTCCACTATCAAAACAAAAGACAGAGAGGAATGACGCTCCATGGTAGGCAACCTTCGATGTGGAGACGGCACTCGAGGATGATGATGATGCTTCTTACACTATCCAATAGAAGTAATAGATACGAGAATAATTCTGCGCGCTTTGATGAGAATAGTCTGAGAAATGTTCTATGAGAAATCGGCATTATTATGAGAAATGTTCTATGAGAAATCGACATTATTATGAGAAATGTTCTATGAGAAATCGGCATTATTATGAGAAATGTTCTATGAGAAATCGGCATTATTATGAGAAATGTTCTATGAGAAATCGGCATTATTATGAGAAATGTTCTATGAGAAATCGACATTATTATGAGAAATGTTCTATGAGAAATCGGCATTATTATGAGAAATGTTCTATGAGAAATCGGCATTATTATGAGAAATGTTCTATGAGAAATCGGCATTATTATGAGAAATGTTCTATGAGAAATCGGCATTATTATGAGAACACAGATCTGAGTAAGTGCATTGTAACTATCGGTGTGGCTACACAGTCTGTATGTCTGTGATAAATAGCTAATGCAGTCAAGCGCCACTTTCCTCCCCTATGACGTTAAGGGAGATACTGATTTAACGTATTCTAAAACTCTCCGAACACACATAAACAGAGCAACTAGCCACACGAACAGCTGATCACACCGCGCGATCTATCCTGCCGTAATCCACATGTGAAAGCTGAAATGCTTGTTGGGAATAGCACAACGTTATCAACAGGCACCACGATACGACAACGTCGTCAGCAACAGCACCATCGTCACTGACATCCTACCGCTGGTAAACAAACCAGCACTTTAGAATCAACCAACTATTTCGCCATAAACTTTCTCAACCAACCCGACTTCTCTGCGACTGAGCCCCTCCCCTTTTCGTTCCTTCTTTCCTTCTCCTATCAGATCTACCGTCTGTTCCCCTGCCCGCATCACCACACTCTCCACGTGTGTGTATTTTACATTTTCGTTTCATTCCATCTCCCCCCATTTCTGAATTTAGAGATCCCACCCAAGGGCGGAGATTTAAAAAAAAAAATGACAGGGAGAAGATGGGGTTCCAACAATACCATCAACATCTTCTCATGATATGTTAATTGTCATCATTTATACTAGCTTTTTGCTGATGGCTTGCGTCAGGATCGGTGAACCAGACCCTGCTCCACCTCTCCGCGGTGCCTCCAGTAACAGACTAACCTGTCTAGTATGGCCAAGCGAATAGGGATCGAAGAGGGAAGACAACCCGGTAATCTAAAATGCCGTGCTGAAGTCGGATGTGTTGGGCCGAAAGGCGCAAATATCACAGTTATACTGCAAACCACAACACAACGCAGCCACACCCACTTAACGTCCTTTTTTTTATTAAGGGCGGATGATGAAGAGGAATTCTATAGTCTAATACTCTAGAACACTTTAGTCATCGGGCGAACGTTAGAAAGCATACTAGCTTTTCTCACTAGATATTACGTGTTGTGGCGATTCATGATTGTATAAAGAAAAAGAGTTCTTAAAATGTTATGCAGAGCCAGTCTTAACATATGGATGTGAATCATGGACAATAGGACAACAGACTAGAAAATCACTGGAGTCTGTAGAAATGTGGTTTTACAGAAGAATGTTCAGAATACCATGGACAGCTAAGAAGAGTAATGAAGATGTTCTGAAAGAGTCCAAAGCAAAAAGAGAGCTAATTTCCAATATTAGGAAGAAACAATCATCATTCTTTGGCCATGTTATGAGAAGAGAACAACTGGAATATATTGTAACAACTGGGAAAATTGAGGGACGAAGAGATAGAGGGAAGCAAAGAGAAAAAATAACAGAAAGTTTAAAAGAATGGCTTGGCAGAAGGTCAACAACAGAAATGATAAATAACTGTTGTGATCGAGAGTTGTGGAGAGACATGATCACCAGGCCCGGTACTTGATGATGATGATGATCACATGTTGATGGCGGCTGATAGGATGTACGGCTAAGTTGTGGCTGACTGGACTCTGCCAATTGGACTTCCTGGCATCTTTCAATGTCGACTAGCATGGTCTCCCGGACTATCAATAGAATGTACGGGTTTGGATCTTGCTCTCTCGAGGGTCGGGGAAATGAAAAAAAATATCTATTAAAAATATTTTTTAAAAAAACGGTACGCTTTACCTAATAAGGGAGCCGCGATAGCTCAGTGGGTAGTGAACTGGACTACAAATGATAAGGGGTTGGGTTCGATCCCAACCGACGGCTTCCGGGTTCACCCAGCTTTAAATGGGTACTGGATTTTTTTCTGGGAAAGTAAAGCAGCACGGGCGTAATACCGACCACATTACCCAAAAATCACGCGCTGAAGGTCTGTAAAATATAGGGTCACTAACACCATATTTCCCTATACGCCACTTGGCGTGACTTTTCTTTACTTTTACCTAATAAGTGGACGACACACATTAGAACAACGGTTCGGCTCAATAGGCTTTCAGCAGGAACAAACATACAACACACACAGATATATATATATATATATATATATATATATATATATATATATATATATATATATACAAAAACAAAATAATAATAAAAAAACAAACAATAATTTCGAACTAGAATGAAAAATAAAAATAGAAATAGGAATCCCTGTAAACCTCGCTATGGACGGAATGGCAATGAACGTTAGTACCCACGGGGCACGTGTGCATACAGAAAGCGCAAAGAACAGACCAGAAGAATACAGGGTACAAGAGAGGAGGAAAGATTGAGATGTCGCAGAGTGGGGTAAGAGATACAGGGGACAACCGGAGTATTGCAGTGTGGTCCAGTAGAGTCTTTCTCTTTGGGTCACTGAAAGATCCTGACACAAACAGTCAGTTATGATTCGCTGCGATCCCATCCGCTCCCAACTATTTCTTAATTTTGTTTTGGCAGGCCATCAAAATCATGTAGAAGTCAAGTGCCTTGTGCACGGAGTAGAGGTTCGCTACATTACGAGACCGCCTCGAGTGGTTCAATAATTTGATTCATTAGGTTCATGAATTGCTTCATTTTGCTTCTTCTTGCTCTTCCTTGTCTGCTACCTTTCAACTCACGCGGAGCATAAGTCTTCAACACATCATTTCCAAGTAGTTCTTTTTCTTGACATTCTCTTAAGATCGCTTATTATCTTCCCAATTCTCTTCATCCCTGCTCCCACCTGTCTTCCTTATTCTCTTCATCCCTGCTCCCACCTGTCTTCCCCATTCTCTTCATCTCTGCTCCCACCTGTCTTCCCCATTCTCTTCATCCCTGCTCCCACCTGTCTTCCCCATTCTCTTCATCCCTGCTCCCACATGTCTTCCATATTCTCTTCATCCCTGCTCCCACCTGTCTTCCTCATTTTCTTCATCCCTGCTCCCACCTGTCTTCCCATTCTCTTCATCCCTGCTCCCACCTGTCTTCCTCATTTTCTTCATCCCTGCTCCCACCTGTCTTCCTCATTCTTTTCATCCCTGCTCCCACCTGTCTTCCTAATTTTTTTCATCCCTGCTCCCACCTGTCTTCCTCATTCTCTTCATCTCTGCTCCCACCTGTCTTCCTCATTTTCTTCATCCCTGCTCCCACCTGTCTTCCCCATTCTCTTCATCCCTGCTCCCACCTGTCTTCCTCATTCTCTTCATCTCTGCTCCCACCTGTCTTTCTCATTCTCTTCATCTCTGCTCCCACCTGTCTTCCTCATTTTCTTCATCCCTGCTCCCACCTGTCTTCCTCATTCTCTTCATCCCTGCTCCCACTTGTCTTCCTCATTCTCTTCATCTCAGCTCCCACCTGTCTTCCTCATTCTCTTCATCCCTGCTCCCAACTGTCTTCCCCATTCTCTTCATCCCTGCTCCCATCTGTCTTCCCCATTCTCTTCATCCCTGCTCCCATCTGTCTTCCCCATTCTCTTCATCTCAGCTCCTACCTGTCTTCCCCATTCTATTCATCCCTGCTCCCAACTGTCTTCCCCATTCTCTTCATTCCTGCTCCCAACTGTCTTCCCCATTCTCTTCATCCCTGCTCCCAACTGTCTTCCCCATTCTCTTCATCCCTGCTCCCAACTGTCTTCCCCATTCTCTTCATCCCTGCTCCCAACTGTCTTCCCCAACTATATTTCCTCGCATGGGGCTTAAAAAAAGGGTCTGTCTCAGTTGACATCCGTAGTGCCAGCGCCATCGTCTTATCTCTTTGTCCACTGGTATTTCATGGTCATCATCATCATCATCATCATCAGAGTACCGTCTCCACATCGAAGGTTGCACACCATGGAGCGCCATTCCACTCTGTCTCTTGCTTTGATGGTGCAAAATGTCATAGGTTGACTTGTCCATCTTTTGATGTTACTCGTCCATGATAGTCTTGGTCTGCCTCTGCCTCTTTTACCTTGTATTTTCCACTCCAGGATTACTTTTAGTAGGCTATTGTGTCTTTTAACATGGCCCGAAAATCTAATTTATCTTGTTTGAAATGTGTTTAGTAGTTCTCTTTTCATTTGTATTTGTTTTAAGTCATCGTTTCTTTTCTTTTCAGTCCATCCAATCCTACCTATTCTTCTATAAATACACATTTCAAAGGCTTCAATTTTCTGTTCTGTTTTCTTGTCTAATGTCCATGTTTCAGCACCATACAGGAATATTGAGAAGATGTAACATTTTGCTATTCAAAGTTTTAAGAGTAAAAATGAATTACAAGAAATGTTGGACATTATAGTGAAAGAAAGCAAAAATAAAGGACTCAGCCTTAATAGCAAAAAGACAGAGGTAATGGTAACAACAAAGAAAAAGACATCACCTCAGTGCAAAATAAAGACAAGTGGAACAATATTAAAACAGGTAAATGAATTTAAATATTTGGGAACTTTGTTAACCTCAGACGGAAGATGTACAAAAGAGTTGAGATGCAGAATGGCTCAGGCAAAAGCAGCTTTCCAAAAAATGAGGAAAATACTATGCAATCCATTTTTGACAATAGAAACAAGAAAATAATCGTTTTACAGAAGAATGTTGAGAATACCATGGACAGCTAAGAAGAGTAATGAAAAGGTTCTGAGAGAGGTCAAAGCAAAAAGAGAGCTAATTTCCAATATTAGAAAGAAACAATCATCATTTTGTGGCCATGTAATGAGAAGAGAACAACTTGAATATATTGTAACAACTGGGAAAATTGAGGGACGAAGAGATAGAGGGAAGCAAAGAGAAAAAAATAACAGACAGCTTGAGAGAATGGCTTGGCAGGAGGTCAAACAACAGAAATGATAAATAGCTGCCGTGATCGAAGGTTGTGGAGAGACATGATCACCTACGCCAGTAGGCCCGGTACTTGATGATGATGAGTTTTAGTCCTGGTGTTATTTGTTTTGATGTTAGTATATTTTTCATGACATTAAAATTACTTTTTGTCATTCCTATTCTTTTGTTTATTTCGGTTGTACATTTTCCATCACTGGTTATAGTATGTCCAAGGTAGTTGTAGCTCTGAACTATCTCCAAGTCTATTTCTTCCCCTTTGATATCCACTTGTAGGTCTTGAGAATTTTCTTTGTTTATGATCATAGTTTTAGTCTTTTTAAAATTCATATCTAATTTATATTTTTTTCATCTTATGTTTATCACATTAAGTAATTGTTGTAGGTCTTGTAGTACAGTATCATCAGCATATCTTAGGTTATTGATTATCTTTCCATTAATTTGTAGGCCTGGCATCTCTATGATGTTTTTAAAGATTTGCTCAGTGTATAGATTGAACAAGCTTGGTGATAGGATGCATCCCTGTCTTACTCCTCTGTTTATATCAATGGGTGTAGAGTTCTCTTTGTTATATTTTATTATTGCTGTTTGTTCCCAGTATAGATTACATATTAGTCGTATGACCATGTTATCTAGATGTATCTCTTTTAGGCATTTTATAAGTTGTTTGTGGTGTACTCTATCAAAAGCTTTGGTGTAGTCTATGAAGCAGGCATATATTGGTTTGTTTACTTCTGTGTATCTTTCAATTAATGTCCACACACAAAATATGCTTCTTTTGTCCCACTGTTTATCCTAAATCCAAATTGTTGTTCTAATTCAATATTAATTTTATTCTTAATCTTTCCCTGTATAACATTTAGCAAAATTTTGGGTACCTGACTCATAAGGCTTATTGTTCTAAAATCACTGCATTCAACTGCACCATTCTTTTTAGGAAATGCAATGAAAGTTAATGTTTTTAGTTCATTTGGTATGTATCCTGTATAGTATATGTTGTTGAATATGTCTGTGACTACTTCAATGTCAAAATCTTCTAGCGCCTTTATCATCTCTATCTGTATGTTGTCAGGTCCTGCAGCTTTCCCCTTTTCATTGTTTGTATAGCTTTTTCCACTTCATATTTTAAGATTGTATATCCTGATATACATTTTTATAATTGGTTTATTTTCCCTTTCATCACAAAATAATTCTGTTATATATTCCTGCTATCTACCGATTATATTTTATTTGCCTGTTAACATTTTTCCTTCTTTGCAGCACATCCATTTTCTATGGGATTTTTTAATGTTTACTAGTCATTCTTTTTATTTCTGAGTACATCCCTCTTAAATCTTGCTTATTTTCCATAGTTTCGATTTCCGGACATCTTTGGCTGAACCTGTCCTCTTTTGCTTGTAAGCACATTTTCCGTGTTTCATTATCTATTTTGTTGTTTTGGGCAGTGTTCTTCGCTTGTGTTCTTTCTTTCAGTTTAATTTTTTTTTTCCTTTCTCATAATTGTAATTTAGTTATTTTTGTCCTGGCATATTCATCAAATTTAATCAATTATTCAATTTAACTGACTGGCTAATGTTACGTGTTTTCTGTATTTGAGCTACTAGGGGGCAGTAAGAACAAATAAAAGACAATACAAATCTGGCCACTAACACCTCCCTGTAGCCTTTATATAGGTATTATGGTGTTTGACACTAGTCTTTAGTTCAGACAGGCGAAACCACAGTCGGGATTCCCATATCCGCTCTGCCGCCCGTTCCAGCAACCATCGAAGTGTTCCGGCTACTGACTGTTCCTGTCCTGTATTGATTGAACGTGTTGTGTTCATTTCCGCTGAATTGCTTTCGCTCTTCGTGGCGCCGTGGTCCACTATTCCTTTGACATGTGGGCTATCCAGAGTTTCCACATTCTGTCTCTAAAAGCCCCCACAATGTCATTTATGTTACTTTATAAGATCATAGCGCAATGACAGAACCAGTAAATATGTCGGCACTAGCGCAATGACAGAACCAGTAAATATGTCGGCACTAGCGCAATGACAGAACCAGTAAATATGTCGGCACTAGCGCAATGACAGAACCAGTAAATATGTCGGCACTAGCGCAATGACAGAACCAGTAAATATGTCGGCACTAGCGCAATGGCAGAACTAGTAAATATGTCGGCACTAGCGCAATGGCAGAACCAGTAAATATGTCGGCACTAGCGCAATGACAGAACCAGTAAATATGTCGGCACTAGCGCAATGGCAGAACTAGTAAATATGTCGGCACTAGCGCAATGGCAGAACTAGTAAATATGTCGGCACTAGCGCAATGACAGAACCAACAAACATGCCGGCACTAGCGCAATGGCAGAACCAGTAAATATGTCGGCACTAGCGCAATGACAGAACCAGTAAATATGTCGGCATTAGCGCAATGACAGAACCAACAAACATGCCGGCACTAGCGCAATGGCAGAACCAGTAAATATGTCGGCACTAGCGCAATGACAGAACCAGTAAATATGTCGGCATTAGCGCAATGACAGAACCAACAAACATGCCGGCACTAGCGCAATGGCAGAACCAGTAAATATGTCGGCACTAGCGCAATGACAGAACCAGTAAATATGTCGGCATTAGCGCAATGACAGAACCAACAAACATGCCGGCACTAGCGCAATGGCAGAACCAGTAAATATGTCGGCATTAGCGCAATGAGAGAACCAGTAAACATGGCACTAGCGCAATGGCAGAACTAGTAAATATGTCGGCACTAGCGCAAAGACAGAACTAGTAAATATGTCGGCACTAGCACAATAACAGAACCAGTAAATATGTAGGCACTAGCGCAATGACAGAACCATCAAACATGTCGGCACTAGCGCAATGACAGAACTAGTAAATATGTCGGCATTAGCGCAATGACAGAACCAACAAACATGTCGGCACTAGCGCAATGGCAGAACCAGTAAATATGTCGGCACTAGCGCGATGACAGAACCAGTAAACAAGTCGGCACTAGCGCAATGACAGAACCAGTAAATATGTTGGCATTAGCGCAATGACAGAACCAGTAAATATGTCGGCACTAGCGCAATGACAGAACCAGTAAACAAGTCGGCACTAGCGCAATGACAGAACCAGTAAACAAGTCGGCACTAGCGCAATGACAGAACCAGTAAACAAGTCGGCACTAGCGCAATGACATAACCAGTAAATATGTCGGCATTAGCGCAATGACAGAACCAGTAAACAAGTCGGCACTAGCGCAATGACAGAACCAGTAAATATGTCGGCATTAGCGCAATGACAGAACCAGTAAATATGTTGGCACTAGCGCAATGACAGAACCAGTAAATATGTCGGCATTAGGGCAATGACAGAACCAGTAAATATGTCGGCACTAGCGCAATGGCAGAACTAGTAAATATGTCGGCACTAGCGCAATGGCAGAACCAACAAACACGTCGGCACTAGCGCAATGACAGAACCAGCAAACATGTCGGTATTAGCGCAATGACAGAACTAACAAACACGTCGGCACTAGCGCAATGACAGAACCAACAAACATGTCGGCGCTAGTGCAATGACAGAACCAGTAAATATGTCGGCATTAGGGCAATGACAGAACCAGTAAATATGTCGGCACTAGCGCAATGACAGAACTAGTAAATATGTCGGCACTAGCGCAATGGCAGAACCAACAAACACGTCGGCACTAGCGCAATGACAGAACCAGCAAACATGTCGGTATTAGCGCAATGACAGAACTAACAAACACGTCGGCACTAGCGCAATGACAGAACCAACAAACATGTCGGCTCTAGTGCAATGACAGAACCAACAAACATGTCGGCACTAGTGCAATGACAGAACCAACAAACATGTCGGCACTATTGCAATGACACAGAACCATGAAACATGTCGGCACTAGCGCAATGACAGAACCATCAAACATGTCGGCACTATTGCAATGACACAGAACCATGAAACATGTCGGCACTAGCGCAATGACAGAACCAACAAACATGTCGGCACTATTGCAATGACACAGAACCATGAAACATGTCGGCACTAGCGCAATGACAGAACCATCAAACATGTCGACACTATTGCAATGACACAGAACCATGAAACATGTCGGCACTAGCGCAATGACAGAACCAACAAACATGTCGGCACTAGTGCAATGACACAGAACCATGAAACATGTCGGCACTAGCGCAATGACAGAACCATGAAACATGTCGGCACTAGCGCAATGACAGAACCATCAAACATGTCGACCATCTCACTGTCACGAACTCCCGCGAGCCCTGGTCAATATATCAAAGTGATCACCTGACACGTTAATCAGAGCGGGTGGCCGAGTCGATAACTCGTTGTGCTCCAAACCAGGAGACTGCTGGTTCAAATCGTGGCAGGGTCAAACGTCTTTTCTATCAGCGGTGAAATAAGAAACTGAGACTTGAGCACCTCGCGGCGACACCTCAGGACATTCGGGCTTTATTCTCCCGGGAGATGTATGGAAATCGAAACTATGGAAAATAAGCAAGAGTTAAGAGGGATGTACTCAGAAATAAAGAGCATGACTAGTAAAGATTAAAAAATCCCACAGAAAATGGATGTGCTGCAAACAAAGAAGGAAAAATGTTAACAGACAACAAAGATATAATCAGTAGATTGCAGGAATGTATAACAGAATTATTTTGTGATGAAAGGGAAAAAAAACCAATTATAAAATGTACATCAGGATAAGGGAGCCGCGATAGCTCAGTGGTTAGTGAACTGGACTACCACGGACAAGGGGTAGGGTTCGATCCCAACCGACGGCTTCCGGGTTCACCCAGCCTTAAATGGGTACCGGATTTTTTTCTGGGAAAGTAAAGCGGCACGGGCGTAATACTGACCACATTACCCCAAAAATCATGTGCTGAAGGTCTGTAAAATATAGGGTCACTAACACCATATTTCCCTATACGCCACTTGGCGTGACGGGGGTACTTTACTTTTTTTTTTTACATCAGGATATAGGATCTTAAAATATGAAGTAGAAAGTGGACAAGACCGTTGGGCAAAAGATGTTAAGGGAACATGTAATAGATCTCCATCGCTGACTATTTGCTGCTAGATCTTGTACGTCTCGTTTGTTTCTTAGCCCCATGGCTGAGTCTTCCCGATTAATTGTTCTGCGTAGCGATTCTCTTGGTCTGCCTTGTTTTCTTTAACCAGAAAGTTTCCATAGGAATGCCTGACGGGGAAGTCTTTCTTCATTCATTCTCAGTACATGACCAGAGTATTCCCAAATCCGTCTTCTTATATAAGAAAAAAAAAAAAGTAAAGTACCCCCGTCACGCCAAGTGGCATATAGGGAATATGGTGTTAGTGACCCTAATTTTTACAGACCTTCAGCACATGATTTTTGGGGTAATGTGGTATTACACCCGTACCGCTTCACTTTCCCAGAAAAAAATTCCTGTACCCATTTAAGGCTGGGTGAACCCGGAAGCCGTCGGTTGGGATCGAACCCTACCCCTTGTCCTTTGTAGTCCAGTTCATCTTCTTAATAAAGTTTGACACGTATTCTTGTTTTGATTCATCACTTATCTACTCGTTTGAAATGTATTCTTCCCAGCTTGTATGGCTCATTATTTCCGTTGCGGTAACAGTCAATGTGATACGATGATGGCTTGTTAGGCCCAATCAACCTCATAGTAAGAAAGGAGATGAAGAACTCCATCTAGAACCGGAAGCTTATTCAAACTTGTCAGGGTATAAACCAAATAAAAGCGAGACTATCCCTGAAAACCGACATTCTGTTATTCGGGACACGAGTCTTGAACTGTCAAGTACCTGGTTCAGAATTAACGATTTCATTTGAATAGGGAGCAGCGAAGGCTGAGTGGTCGGTTCATTCACCATTAATCATAAGGCTCTGGATTCAGTTCCTTGGAGACAAATAATAATAAATGAATATTAAAATAGAGGGAAACCTCTTTTTTTCTGAGTGCTGTAATACATACCTCTTCATCCTATGACTCCCTCATTCAATTCCATGGTGTGACGATTTTTTTTTTCCGGGCCGACATAATTTCGAAGTTCATCCAAACTCTAGAAATAGATATCAGAGAATTTTCTTTTCTGAAAAGGTAGAGCGGTTGGGCATGGGTACGATCAAGCAGTTTGGCGTGGGTACGATCAGGCGGTTTGGCATGGGTACGATCAAGCAGTTTGGCGTGGGTACGATCAGGCGGTTTGGCGTGGGTACGATCAGGCGGTTTGGCGTGGGTACGATCAAGCGGTTTGGCGTGGGTACGATCAGCGGTTTGGCGTGGGTACGATCAGGCGGTTTGGCGTGGGTACGATCAAGCAGTTTGGCGTGGGTACGATCAAGCAGTTTGGCGTGGGTACGATCAGGCGGTTTGGCGTGGGTACGATCAGGCGGTTTGGCGTGGGTACGATCACGCAGTTTGGCGTGGGTACGATCAGGCGGTTTGGTGTGGGTACGATCAGGCGGTTTGGCGTGGGTACGATCAAGCAGTTTGGCGTGGGTACGATCAAGCAGTTTGGCGTGGGTACGATCAGGCGGTTTGGTGTGGGTACGATCACGCAGTTTGGCGTGGGTACGATCAAGCAGTTTGGCGTGGGTACGATCACGCAGTTTGGCGTGGGTACGATCACGCAGTTTGGCATGGGTACGATCACGCAGTTTGGCGTGGGTACGATCACGCAGTTTGGCGTGGGTACGATCACGCAGTTTGGCGTGGGTACGATCAAGCAGTTTGGCGTGGGTACGATAAGGCGGTTTGGCGTGGATACGATAAGGCGGTTTGGCGTGGGTACGATAAGGCGGTTTGGCGTGGGTACGATAAGGCGGTTTGGCGTGGGTACGATCAAGCAGTTTGGCGTGGGTACGATCACGCAGTTTGGCGTGGGTACGATCAAGCAGTTTGGCGTGGGTACGATCAGGCGGTTTGGCGTGGGTACGATCAGGCGGTTTAGCGTGGGTACGATCACGCAGTTTGGCGTGGGTACGATCAAGCAGTTTGGCGTGGGTACGATCACGCAGTTTGGCGTGGGTACGATCACGCAGTTTGGCGTGGGTACGATCAAGCAGTTTGGCGTGGGTACGATCACGCAGTTTGGCGTGGGTACGATCAAGCAGTTTGGCGTGGGTACGATCAGGCGGTTTGGCGTGGGTACGATCAAGCAGTTTGGCGTGGGTACGATCACGCAGTTTGGCGTGGGTACGATCAATCAGTTTGGCGTGGGTACGATCAGGCGGTTTGGCGTGGGTATGATAAGGCGGTTTGGCGTGGGTACGATCACAAACCATCGAAATGTGACCTGCTGTCTCTGACAAATGTGGATAATGAAACCACATTAGCTGGTCATATGTTGGCTACGTGATGAGAAGAGACAACAAGATAATCTCAAAGCATGTCCTCAAATAGGAGCCAGAGGATAAAAGAAAGAGAGGCAGACGTAGAGAAACACTAAAAAGAAAACAGAAGCGAGAAGCAACAACAGCAGGCATCAACTTCCTTATCGACGTTGAGAGGCTCGTCAAGAACATGGACGTGTGGCGAAACACAATGCGGGTGGTGTGCAAGGTCCGACACAAGATAGCAAGGATCGTTGGACAAAGAGAGTCTAGAGTTACTGCCCCTGGGTGTCGTCTTCGGCTTGAAAAGATAACAGGTGCAAGATAACGGGTGCAAAATAACAGCACGATAACATTCCCAAGTAGAACCAAACAACAGAAACTTCACACACAAACCTTAATTATTTTCACGTTTTTAAATGCAATAGCTGTCCAAGAAGGAAAAAAAAACTCTACAGACAAAACGGGCAATCTACAATACAATCTTCATCCCAACGTTGTGCCATCAATGCCAGTTCTAGAGCCTAGATACAAGAACAGTAAGAAAAATAACCTCTACTGAGATGAAATGTGTTAGACGAATGACAGGAAACAGTCTGAGAGATAAGATCAGAAATGAAGAACTGGGAAAAAAGCTAGGAATAGCATCCGCCATAGAATATATAAAGAAACAACAGATAAAACGGTTTAGCCACATGACAAGGCAGAGTGATCAAAACACAACACAGCGAGCCGTCAATAAACGGTGTTGCGCGAACACCAGACCCAAAAGACGACCACGAAAAAGATGGATTGACGGAATATTAGAAGCACTAGGAAATATAACAACACCAGAGGCGAACAGATGAGTAAAAGACAGCAAATTATATCTCCCCTCGGCGCTGAAAGACAAAAGAGGAAGGAAAGAAGAAGAAGAATTGCTGTCTAATATAACCTAAAAGACTAAGTCTGAGGTTGAACTGGTCAAGAGAAACGGCAAAACCGTAACAACACAAACCCCCTCACACGCAGAACCCCAGGCTACGCCGCTGAATGTTTCCACAGCTACAAGCCCCTCCCCCCATGTGGTCTCCAGACCTCACTGACGAACGTGCGCGCCAAGAGATATTTTCCTTATTTAAAAAGACCACAACCTGGATGCAATTTCTGTCCGTACACTTACATTTGCTGCACCGGATGATTCTCATTTCTTCCAATGTATTTTTTCATTCCTTTCCTTCTTGCGTCCTTCTGTTCTTTATTTATGAGGATTTTTACACGTTCCATATGACGTTATTCGAACAGCATGTTAATGAAATCTACGCTATTCGAATTACGTCGCGGCTACTTTCAATTAATATTTCAGTTATTCGATGATTTTTCTTTTGGGGTCTATTGTGAAGAAACGCTAAAGGTCACTTTTTCGATCGTCTGGCTTGGCAAAGACCATTCTACAAGAAAACTGTGAGAGGAGACAAACAACGAGTAAGAGATCGGAAGTAAAGCGTGAAAGAATGATGAGCCTCGTAAAGTCATAAAGAATCAACTAAAGATGCCTGCTTCATAGACTACACCAAAGCTTTTGATATAATACACCGCAAACAACTTATAGAATGCCTAAAAGAGATACATCTAGATGACATGGACATACGACTAATATCTATACTGGGAGCAAACAGCAATAATAAAATGTAACAAAGAGAACTCTACACCCATTGATATAAAAAGAGGAGTAAGACAGGGGTGCATCCTATCACCAACTTTGTTCAATCTATACACTGAGCAAATCTTGAAAAACATCACAGAGATGCTAGGCCTACTTAATGGAAAGATAATCAATTACCGATGATATGCTGATGATACTGTTCTACTAGCAGAAAATCCTAAAGATCTACAACAATTAATTAATGTAATAAACATGACGAGCAAAAAATATGGACTAGATATGAATATCAAAAAGACTAAAACTATGATCATAAACAAAGAAAATACTCAAAACCCACACGTGGATATCAAAATTGAAGGAATAGACCTGGAGACAGTTCAGAACTATAACTACCTTGGACATACTATAACCAGTGATGGAAAATGTACAACTGAAATAAACAAAAGAATAGGAATGGCAACAAGTAATTTTAATGTCATGAAGGACATACTAACATCAAAACAAATAACACCAAAACTAAGGGCTAAAACTAAGAAAAGCAAAATGTTACATCTTTTCAATATTCCTATATGGTGCAGAAACATGGACATTAGACAAGAAAACAGAACAGAGAATTGAAGCCTTTGAAATGTGGATATATAGAAGAATAGGTAGAATTGGATCCAAGGAAAAGAAAACAAACGACGAAGTCTTAAAACAACTAAAAATTAAAAGAGAACTAATAGACACAATTAGAACAAGACAAATGAAATATTTGGGGCAAGTTAAAAGACACAACGGCCTAATAAAAGTAATATTGGAGGGGAAAATGCAAGGTAAAAGAGGCAGACCAAGACTAAAATGGACGAGTAACATCAAAAGATGGACAAGTCAAGCTATGACAATCTGCACCATCAAAACAAGAGAGAAAGCAGAATCGCGCTCCATGGTAGCCAACCTTCGTTGCGGAGATGGCGACTCGATGATGATGATGATGATGAAAGATGCAGCACAGCTGCTAGTCATTATCTCAAAGTGGCATTTTAGTTCCATATTGGATATTGTGCAGCGTTTATGATTGATGATGTCCTAAAAGTTTTTGACGAAAAAAATATGAGTACTTCCGAAGTCGGAGTTATCTGCCTGTGCGGCGAGGGACCCCTGTGCACACGGCTGCCAGGGAAAAATGGATTAACACGCAAAACTAAGTTCCTAGCCTCTAGTGACTTCATCAGATGTCAAAGCTGGCGAACGAAAAAAAAAAGAAAAGAACCCGGTACACTCCACTCATTCTTAAAACGGACATTTTCTTCAAGTGGTTTCACTTCGTGGCCCACACACACAGGCAGTCAATGCTTATCGAAAGTAAATATTTCAGTACTTAAGTTACAGTAACCTTCTTGTAGTTAACTTCTTCTTCTACCTTTTAGCTCCCTGTGGAGTATAGGTCTTCAACAAACACTTTCCAAGTCGTTCTGTTTCTTGCCATTCTTTTAAGATCATTCCATGTCTTCCCCATCGTCTTCATCTCTGCTTCGATCTGTCTTCTCCAAGAATTCCTTGGTCTTCCTCTTCGTCTTTTCCCTTGGGGATTCCAAAAAGGGCCTGTTGTGTAATACTCTCAGTTGGCTTCCGTAGTGTGTGACCTATCCATCGCCATCGTCTACGCTGTATCTCTTTATCCACTGGTATTTGACTGGTACATTATTCTTGTAGTTATAGCTTGAAAATAAAAATCAAGAAATTGCCAGTCTGCGAGTTTCGGGAGATGAAATAGAAATATTCAATTTTCAACCACAAAATAGATTTTAACAAGTATGTTACAGTTTCTTCGAATCACTTTGAATATGTAAAAGAAGTCTCTTCTTCTTCTTCCTTTCAGCTCCCTGTGGAGCATAGGTCTTCAAGAAACACTTTCAGCTCCCTGTGGAGCATAGGTCTTCAACAAACACTTTCAGCTCCCTGTGGAGCATAGGTCTTCAAGAAACACTTTCAGCTCCCTGTGGAGCATAGGTCTTCAACAAACACTTTCAGCTCCCTGTGGAGCATAGGTCTTCAAGAAACACTTTCAGCTCCCTGTGGAGCATAGGTCTTCAACAAACACTTTCAGCTCCCTGTGGAGCATAGGTCTTCAAGAAACACTTTCCAAGTCGTTCCGTTTCTTGCCATTCTTTTCAGATCGTTCCATGTCTTCCCCATTATCTTCATCTCTGCTTCTATCTGTCTTATTCAAGAATTCCTTGGTCTTCCTCTTTGTCTTTTCCCCTGTTATATGTGTAAAAGAAGTATGTGTAGTTGATCTTTCTGCAAAGACACAAGTAAATAAAGCCACTAAAGTAGCAGTAACAAACACGTAAGAGATACAAGTCAAGTACGAGACTTGAATCGCCGTTTTATCACGCCAGTTTCCACCCATATGTGCTAGGCCGCCTATCCAGAAGTGTTCGGAGACTTCTGTAAAGTGCCGTTTCAAGCATTGAAACTCACGATGAGAAGCGGCATTCCTCACCTTCTCAGAGTACTACCCTGTTACCCATTTCTGCCAGCAGCTGGGTCGACCGCGAGGGTATTCCCCCCCCCCCCCCCCCCCCAAGAACAGAGTAAGAAACACCGACTTGAGGAAGAAACTCGAAATTGAACCAGCCATCGAATACATAAAGAAACAACAGATAAATTGGTTCTGTCACATAACAAGACAAAAAGAACTAACAATGACCCAAAGAGCCATAAACAAACGCTACGAAAACGCCAGATTAAGAGGAAGACCCAGAAAGAGATGGATAAAGGGAATACTAAAGTCACTAGGAGGGATAACACAAGAAGAGACCATCAGAAGAGCAAAGAATCGCAGAATGCATCTCCCCTCGACGCCAATGGCATAGGAGAAAGGAAAGAAGAAAGCCACCAGGACAACTCACACTGCTTCCAGTGAGAATCGAACACGGGTTGTCCGAACGTCGCTAGCCAAGTCTGGTGGTTTTCCCAACTCGGCTACCGAGGCCCCCCTACAATGTGAGAGAGATACATGGAGAAGGTTGAAGTCTGTGGTGCCCCAGAGATCTCCAGGGTTATGGGAAGCGGATTAAGTAGAAGTTGTCCCTTATTTATGAATGATTATTACTTTGTGTATTGGACGATAATTGTTGCTGTTAGAATCATCATTCCTGCACACCGGGCGAACCCATAGGTGCCTCGATTTCCTTCTCGAGTTTACCGAGAAAATCCAAAGAGAATCCTGACCCACGTGCACGGACTCCGTGTCATGCTTTGGTATCCACGGTGTGGATATATTTCCATGACAATAGTTGCCGAGCAGCGGCCTAAGTGATGACCTACTCTTGTCGATGTCAAGGACGACCATTCAAGTGAAAGAACTACATCATCAAGTTCAGGGCCTGTTGGCGTAGGTGATCATGTCTCTCCACAACTTTCGATCTCGACAGTTATTTATCATGTCTGTTGTTGACTTTCTGCCAAGCCATTCTCTTAAGCTGTTTGGTATCTTTTCTCTTTGCTTCCCTCTATCTCTTCGTCCCTCATTTTTTCCAGTTGTTACAATATATTCCAGCTGTTCTCTTCTCATTACATGGCCAAAAAATGATGATTGTTTCTTCCTAATATTGGAAATTAGCTCTCTTTTTGCTTTGGCCTCTTTCAGAACATTTTCATTACTCTTCTTAGCTGTCCATGGTATTCTTAACATTCTTCTGTAAAACCACTCGTCTACAGCCTCCAGTGATTTTCTAGTCTGTTGTCCTATTGTCCATGATTCACATCCATATGTTAAGACTGGCTCTACATAATATTTAAGAACTCTTTTTCGTGTTTCTATTGTCAAAAATGGATTGCATAAAAAAAGTCAAAGAACAGCAGCGACAATTTCTTCACAGACTAAAGTAAAGTAAGTAGCAAATACCTAACAGAACGTTGACAGTACCCAAGCATGGTTTTGCTGTTGCTTATTCTTCATTAGCGGTCAGTTATTGCTATGCATTTAGACCAGCTTGGGTCACGAACAGCTTGGGTCACGACCAGCTTGCGTCACGAACAGCTTGGGTCACGAACAGCTTGAGTCACGACCAGCTTGGGTCAGGAACAGCTTGGGTCACGACCAGCTTGGGTCACGACCAGTTTGGGTTACGACCAGCTTGGAACAAGGGCGGTGAGTTTAAGGTCATCACCGGTTCCCCATAGCTTGTCATGTATGTTTGTCTATGTGGGCCATATTTGTGTTCTTAGGGTGTTGAGATTGCTGCAGACTTGTAGCATGCACTTTGGAGTCTGGATGCTCAGCAGACTGTAGCATGGAAGTGAATCATGGACAGTAAACAAACTAATGAAAAGACGATTAGATGCCACAGGTATGTGATTTTTCAGAAGAATGTTGAAAGTTCCCTGGACAGTTAAAAAGACCAATGAAGAAATTCTCAAAGAGGCCAACACAAAAAGGGTGCCCCTAAAAAACATCAGAAAGAAACAACATTTTTCAGGCACATCATGAGAAGAGGAAAGTTGGAATACTTGATTACAACTGGCAAAATTAAAGGATAAAGAGATCGAGGACGACAAAGAGAGAAAATACTAGAAAGTTTGGTGTAAAGTAAAGTACCCCCGTCACGCCAAGTGGCGTATAGGGAAATATGGTGTTAGTGACCCTATATTTTACAGACCTTCAGCACATGATTTTTGGGGTAATATGGTCGGTATTACGCCCGTGCTGCTTTACTTTCCCAGAAAAAAATCCGGTACGCATTTAAGGCTGGGTGAACCCGGAAGCCGTCGGTTGGGATCGAACCCTACCCTTTGTCCTTTGTAGTCCAGTTCACTAACCACTGAGCTATCACGGCTCCCTAAAGTTTGGTGTAATGGCATGGAAAACAGTCAACA